>VYXD01000212.1:480808-614310 GCA_013397195.1 Hylia prasina
TTTTCTTTTTTTTCCCCTCCCCTCCCCCTAATGATTTGTTTCGCGTGTCTCTCGAGGGAACGTCTTAGGAATGGTCATTTTTAGCAGTGGAATCTGCTGCGCAAAGGAGGATTATAACAAATCTCTATGAATGATAGACTCGATTGCTAAACCTTGCCTTGGCCAACCTTCTGACCCTCGGAGAAAACTCTCAGGGTGTGCGTGGGAAGGAAAAAACCTTCCCATTTGAAAATAAACTTGATTTAAAAAAGACTCTTTTTTTTGAGAGAGAGAGCCTAGCTGATTTGTAATGACTTTTTTTTTCTTTTTCTTTTTGTCCTGTTTTGTGATAAGTTGTTTTTAAAAGGATTGTCCTACGTGGTTGTTTTGTAACTGGTGGAGGAAGGAAGGATCCCTCTCAAGCGTTTCTGATATGACAACTTTGGTTTCTGAAGAGTTAAGTGGTGTTTGCATGATACACCTATTGGTAGTCTGGTAGCAGAGTTTTCATCGTTTTGTTTGCTTTTTTTTATTAACTGGGGCTGGTGGAGAGGGCTCTCTTAGCCAGAAGAATATTTGCACATATATATTTGTATATATTTTTGGTGGGGCTCTCCCCACATTTTACTCTTTCTTGATGACTCCTGGAGGTGGTAGTGGGCCCATGAAAGACTGTGAATACAGTCAGATCAGCACACACAGCTCTTCGTCTCCCATGGAGTCTCCCCATAAGAAAAAGAAATCAGTTCCCAAGAGAAAATGGGAGGTTTTTCCTGGAAGAAACAAATTCTTCTGCAATGGGAGGATCATGATGGCACGACAGACTGGAGTCTTCTACCTGACTCTTGTTCTCATCTTGGTCACCAGTGGACTCTTCTTTGCATTTGAGTAAGTGACTTTAAACTCTTCATATATTCCTTCTCCTCCTCTAGGTATTTATTTTTTAGCTGAAAGCAAAATTAACTTTTTTATTTATGAGTGAATGCTGACTGAATTCCACTAATGTTGATTTATATAATTGAAAGTACAATCTGATAAGATGCTGAGGGATGCACAATACAGTTTGTATTATCATACTCTGTGGAAAACTAATGAGAATTAAGGTTGAAGTTGCTTTTATACCGCAGGTTTGCAGTTCTTGCTGGTGTTGAAAGAGGAGTGAAAAAAAGCAGGTTTGGGATGACCAGGAAATGATGAAGCTCCTCATCTGTCAATTACTCTGAGAATCAAAACTGGCCCATGCAAAAATACTGATCCTTTGTCACAGAACTGAATACAAGAAAAGCAATATTTTTCATTAATTTATGAATCAGGCTTTTTTTTTTTTTCTCTTGACATTGTTTTAATAGCTTGTAGATGAGAATTCAAAGTGAGGAGAAAAAAAGAGCTATACAATTTTGCATGTACCTAGCTTTCCACCACTAGGTAACAGCATTACTTTCTCTTTGTGATAACTTGTGTGTGAGTTTAGTCTTAGTTTAAGCTACATTAGCTTTGGAGGTTTGGACTTTTTTGAGTAAGCTGCTGGCATCCTTCTGGGGCCTTTTTCTCTGTAGCTCTGGAGTCCTTTTCATCTGTATAAAGTGAACACACAGTGACAGCAAATCAAATATACTGATTTTTGCCTTTATGTTGTGGTAGTAGATTAACTGTGCATAGCAGTACAGACTTAGGCACTTGATGTGAGCAATATAGTGTAACTTTTGTTTACTTATTTTTATTTAGGAACCAAGTACAAAGAAGTTTACACTGCTAAAACACTTCCTATATGAATAATTGAGTTATCTTAAAGGGTTAGTGCTCCTTTACCTGCTTTAAATTATTGTAGTTTGACTTGTGGCAGGAAAATATCTTCAAATTACTGTAAGAACTATTATTTATAACTAAGCTTCAGTGCTGCCTCCAGTAATTGTTTTGCTAAGTAGTACAGCTGAAAACCAAAGGTCATTCATTACTTGGTGTCTTCAAGCAAGAAGATAGGGACATTAACAAACCCTAAACTGTGCCTGTTAAATGCAGATCATCTTAACAATAGTGGTAGCAGTAAAGAAAGTAAAAATGCTCAGCAGGTGCTTAACCAGTGGCTAAGTGTGAGCTCAGTAGATGAAGTGTCATTAGTGGGCTCCAGGTTACTTTAGAGGGGTTGATTAAATGTAAATCTTCTGCAGGCATTATGAAGCTGCTTTAGTATCATTTGAGTAGCTGAAATAACACAGACTATGGTATCTACACTGCAAGTGTGTTTACTTTCTTGGTTTTAAACTGGTATTAAAGGTGTAACCTGATAGTATTGCATTAGGACTGGGTGCTACTCGATTAAGCTTTTGGAAAGCTTTTCTATGTGGGCTGACACTCTGTCTGTGTGCAGTCTCATCACCATCAGCACAGCCTCTGAAGCCTGCTGGACTTCTGCAGATACCAGAATGTCAATGTAGCATTGAAAGTATAATGTTTCAGGACTGTAAAACTGATTTATTAAGCCACTATTTGCAATTTATTGATATGTTTTAACATTTTGATCTTTCAGACTTAAATTTTCTTTGCAGCTGTATGATTCAGAACTGCTAAAGCAGGATGAGCTGCTAGCTGCTCATCACCTTCTAATTTCATCACTACTGTGAGCTACATGCTCTACCAGAGTTGAATTCTGCAACTTCCATCATGTCTTTGAGAATATTTGCAGTGTTAACCATATATGATTGACAAGATTTTTAGTCAAGGGTTTTCATATATAGTCGGTGTTTATTCTTACTGGCAGTCTTGAAGCCGGGAGGAATCTTGGGCTTTATATAATAGAGCTGTATAAATTCTCTGTGTGTGTACTGGTCTTCAGTCATTCTTGTATCACTTATACTCTCCTAAGGAAAATCAAAGTAGAGGCTGACACTGGTATTTCATTTTTCTAATGATAAGGTGCATTTTGGTCTTTAGAAAGCACTTGCATTGAAAAATTATTACTCATCCTCTGAAGGCTAATTAAAACCCGAATCTAGAGATTGTGAGAATGGTGTTCAGTATGTCTGTGATGGTTAAACTGCAGAGGATTGTTAATGTTAGAAAAAGAGGGGCGTCTCTTATTGAAGGGTGCTACTTTCAAGCAGTTTCTACTTGTGTCTGTTCCTAGTGGTGGGAAGTTACTATGTATTGATCAGTGATAACATCCTGAGTGTTAAGTGTCACTCCCGTTAGTGGCTGATTTGATTATGGTGTTCCTCATTAACCAGCTATTTACTGAATATGACAGAAATGTCTTTCAATCCATTGTATACCTGTGGGGCAAAGTGGTTTTTAAATGAACGTGTGCCTTGTGTGTTTGAAACATAAGGTCAAACTGCCAGTGGAGAGGAAAGTACCCTGTATGTTCTTGGAAATATTTGTTCTTTTTTGCTACAGTGGAAATACATTACTTTGTTCCCTTTGGTTTTGGAAACTTGAAAATGGGTTCTCATGGTTCAAGTCATTCCCTGGTTACAGACTGCAAAGGGGGCAAGTAGGAAAGATTATTTCACAGCTAATTCCTTGGAAAGCATCATGCTAATATAAACAGTTGTCCTGTATACTTTGGCTTTGTTTGTTCCTTCAATGTGATTTCCCTCCTTTCTATTTTACTCTTGACATCCATACATCCAGAGCTGTATCTCATGTGCTTTGGAATACTCTCCAGGGAAGAAATACATTTCTCGGAGTCAACAAATCTTACATCTCCAAAAGCAAACATATGTCATGCATCTTGACCTGTATAGCTTTTGACATTGAGTCATGCCTTTGTAATCTTTGTTTCTTTATAATTATGCTTTTGTGCTTTTTTCCTGCCTCCTTTCTCCACCTCCTGCTTTCAGCTGGTTTTATTCCTTTTTCTATGTTGACTTATCTCTCCTGTACTCAAAGTGCATCACCACTTCTTCCTTTTATCATGTCACTGTACTTTTTCATTTTCAAAGACATAAGCCAAAATTTGCTTAAAAGAAAAACAACAAACCATGAGTTTTCAAGCAGGTAAAATATTTATAAGTCCTGCTTCCCTCCCTTTCCAAAGGAAGAGAAGGCAAATAACAAGCAGTTTTATTTATGTAACTTGTTTATTAAATGTAACATAAATGATTGCAAGTACTTTTGGGTCCTAAGAGGTATGCTGTGCTGAGTTGTTCTTAAAAACTATACCTATTTTAAATTGCTCAAGATGAGACACCACAAATTACTGAATTTATCATTGAAATTTGCGTATGTTACTTAACCTTGAAACTTTTTCGAACCCTAACAGTGAGTTATTTAGCTGTTTTTCTTTTTTCTTGTAAATTTGGCCTTGTGTTGCATTTTGGCGTTTTCCTTTGCTTTGCACTGATATGCAGACGTGTGTATTTTTCCAAACTATTTAGTACTCATTTGTCAAGGTAGCTGCATTCAAAGCTTAGAAAACAGATTCCTCTCCACAGAGCAAAGATAACATCTGTAACTGAAGGGCAGATCTGTTGCTGTGTGTAGCCGGTTGAACCATTGTGATTACATGTATGTAAAGTCCTTTATTTGTGCAATAGAGGCAGAACTAACATACTTCATACTTACTGCACTTAGCTAGGTATACATATTCAAAAGAAATAAGAGCCCTTTATGCTCATGGTCCTTGGGGGTACTGTTTCTGTAGGTTACAGGAAAGCAAAATGGAGGCTGAATGACATATTTACCACAGTAGGATTTGTGAAACAAACATATTGTTGTTAAATAGCAAATCTCATGTGGATGCACAAGATGATGAGTTCCAGAGCGGTGGCTGTCCACCTTGGCTGTGTTGCAATTGTGAGTTGCCTCTGAGCGCTCCCTTTGCTCTTGGGCCTCGCTGGGCAGGTAACAGGAAGGAACATGTCTGCACCTGAGCTGCTTCAGCTCAGGCAGGCAAATTAAACTTCCCGTGAAACGTGGGTTTAAGTGAAGATACCGACTGAACTGAATTGACTCAGGCACAGTCATGTTTTCTTCTGTCAACTTATTTGCAGGGTGAGTGGCTCTGGAAGAAGGTTGAAGCAGATGGTAGGATGCTGGAAGGGCTGAAGCAGTGCAGCTTTTTTCTCTGTAAATGTGAATCAGAGCCCTATCACTTCTGATACCATTTGACGCTTGCACTGATTCAGCAAGCTGGAGGGGGTTTTAGTTTGTTTGTTTTGAGCTAAGAGTTGGGTGTTTTTTTACTTTTTTTTTTTGGTGAGCATTTGTGTAAATGCAAAAGATGTATGCTGGAAAATTATTTAAACTGAGGCTGTGTATGTGCATACGTGTGTACAAACCATTGATTTCTGTGCTCTCGCAGCTGCTGGCAACCTGCTCCATGCCTGCCATTCTGCAAACCAGTGTGACTGGAGGACATTCATGAGTCACACTTTCTGATGCTATGTGTGGATTGTTCAATATTGAACCTCTATGGTGAAGTGGTGTAACTTGCTGCTCGCTGCGACAAACCTCTGTGTGTAAACACTGATGTCAGTACGCTGAGCATTTTCACTGTGGTTTCAACAACCCTTCTCATCTTATGGCAAGTGTTTTCTGCTCTTGCAAGAAGAGGTGGTCTCTTAGCATGAAGTCGTAGGCCAAGTAGTTGGAATGTTCATCTAATAAACTCCTTTATTTTTGTTCCTCCAAAAGTAAGTTACTTTTGTCTCTTGATGACCATGTCCTTAAACTATGAGTTCCTTAGAAGAAAGTGCTACCAATCCTACTGTTAAAGGCTGCTCTAAACTTACAGAGCATTTCCATTTGAAGATGTCAAAATGGATTTTAAAGCAAAAATCATATATAAACTAAAATTATTATTCAGCAAGAGAACTGCGTCCTTTTCTACATGGAAGGCAGTCACTGCCTAATTGTACATGGTGACATAGGTGAGTGCAGTGTTGAGTAGGTGTCCTTTTTTCCATTTTTCTTTGTCTTTTTTTTCTTTTAACCTGTCACTAAAATTAAACCAGAGGAATATTTCTGTTCCTTATTTTGTCATATTATGCATCTCTGATAACTTAGTGAAAAAGACATGGACTACAGTAAGTCTAATCTTTAGGGTTTACATTTTGTATTGAGCAAATGAGAATGTCCATTTCTAAGGGACCGTATGCATTCCAAGCAGAATGTTCATTATTTGCACTTAATTGCACTGAAAATGTTAACTGTCAGAATCTAATATCTCTCATGTACTAAGTATATCCAATACTTTTTTTTTTTGGAAAGGGACTTTTCTTCATTATAAAAGAGTTTGCTTATCTCCTAAGTTTCTCGGTGATCTGAGCAAGTGTGTCTGCTGAAGTTGCCCCCTGGCCAACAGAAAGTAGTTTTGTTCTACCATATCTCAAAAGTAGCATGTCACTGAGCAGGTATGTCAGTATAAACTTGTAAAACAGCTTTGAATGAATTATATAAATTCAAATCCTTCTGCCCAGAAATTAACTAATGGCATTTGATATTAGGTCATGCATTTCTGTTTTTCAAGGCTAGGTCATGGAAATGGACAATGGTTAAATGCTTCATTTTTCAGAATAAAATTCTGTGAGGATGACAGAAGGAAGGATAACATCTCATGTTTTTAGAAGTCATGTCTTCTTTACTTCACCTGAAACTGCAAAAACTTTTAATGGTTTTGTAACACTAACCCACCTTTGAACTTTCCAAAACAGTTGTTGAAAAGCTTTTTTTCTTTCTTTATGAGGGTGTTTGCTTTGTTGGTTTTTGGTGGTTTTGATTTGTTTTTGTTTTGATTTCTATCTTATCTTTGTGGAGGTGCAGGGAAATGAAAATAGGGACTATGGTGGTATAATAGAATGTCAGCTTCTGGGCAGTTGCTTTCCCAGATACTATATAATTTTGGGATCTTGAGGAAATCATTGTGTAGCTTTGGATCATCAATACACATTCATCTTCAGAGTGAAATGTGAACATGAGTGGTCAACTTTGCCTGATGCCATCCAAACCCTTGGGAAGTTCCTTCACTGCTGGCTGGTGGGTAATTTCTAGGCTCATCATAAGTGTTGTAGATAGGTGTAAATCCTTACCTGGAATATTTTGTATTCATTCCATAGAAGGGGAAAAAGGGTCATTTTAATAGTTTAGTTATTCTTTTATATATATATATATATATATATATATGTATGTATGTATGTATATATGTATCTTCAAATATTTGCAAATCCTGATGGATAATACTTCTCTACATCTTGAATCTTCAGAATATGAATTTTGACTTGTAATCTTGTGATGGTTGTTTGATAAAATCTATCTTAATTTATCAGTCAAAAGTTTGAGGTTTCTATTGTTGATATTTGTATATTATGCCTGTTTTATTTTGTCCTTCCCTGAGTAGGTGCTGTTGTTCCTTTGCGGGAATGAATGCGTGTTAAAGATATAAAATGTATCTTTTGGAGACCAGTGTAGTCATCTTAAATAACGTTACACTATTGAAATCTCTATCTGTTCTTGGAAGACTGGTATTGTCATGTGGCTGTCTGAAAGTTTTCTCATATCAACTCTGCAGAAATTTTCATTTCTGTTTTAAAGGAAAGATGGTCTTTTCCAACTGTTTTTTCAAGTTAGTTTCTCAGGAATCATTTTATATATTTAGGTTCATGTAAAGTATTCTTTTCATTCATGTTGAAAATTGGACTAATTATGCAAAAAATACCTTTCTTGCTACATGATTTAATTTCTGTCATAGCTGTCATGCTGCATTATTATTTTGTAAATGACATTTCATACAAAACAAAATAACTCAGTGGATCTAGATGACCAAGAAATTACCTTCTGGTTGTGGGCGGGGAAGGGGGGGAGGCTGGCAAAATACTGTATTAAAAATATCTGGGTATTTCTATCGATTTTAACACCTAAGTTTACTTTTTACATAGTTAAAAACCCCAGCAAAATAAAGTTTCTAATGGAAGAGATCTCTCCATTCTAGTGCAGCATTGCACTGTTGACTGTAGTACTCAAACACTGATTAATGAGAGAGTGAAAATTGCAGCAGAAGAGGAGAAAACTGGGGATATTTTTAAGTTTCTAAGCTGCATGCATGTTTCAAAATGGCCCAGTCAAAAAACCCTACAATACTAGCTTAAAATATTTCAACATTTTTAAAAATTGCTTAAAAAGTTGAACAGTTTTATCTAGGAAGTTTTTCTTATCCTGATAAGAAATTTTTCTTATCCTTGCAAGATGATTCTTGCAAGTGAAGTTGTAGTACCTGATGATTGCTTCAGGTCCAGGCTGCCAGTAAATGTTTGCATGTAGCAAGGCAGTTCATCTTTCATGTTACAAAGGTGATGGAGAGGGGGGGAAAATCCCCTGAAATCAGCTGGAACTACCAAAAGTTTATTAAACTTCATATAATTACAGCTCATTTGTTTTTCAGAACTTAATACAAAACTGTAAAGTGGAGTTTTTACAAATCAAAGAAAGAGAGTTTTTACAAATCAAAGAAAGAGACAAATAGAGAAATCAAGATGAAGCCTATATGTAATAGCCCCAAATAAAATTCTGTTTATATTTCTCATGTTGCAGAAGTACTAAATGATACTAACATAAAACATACTTATGGAATGATGCTGAAGTTGTTTTGAAGTTTCAATTTTGGGCAACACACACCCTGTCCCTTACTCTGTTTTTTCTGTTGGACTTTGAGCTCCTGCTCATACTGCAGTGATTAGGCAAAGGGGGCTTTGCATTTGCAAAGCCTGACTGTGGGCTTTCTGCACTATGCATCAGTGGAGCTCTTACCCAAATGGATCCTAGTGCTTCAACTACTAAGCTGACAGTGTGCTGTAGTGCTGCTATATGATTATATTTGATTATACAATTCTGTATACGATCACTTTTCATCAGTGTCCATAGGGTGTATTCACATTATTGTGGGATGGTGCCTAATGAGGTCTTACATAATGAGCTTGGCTAATGAGATCACAGCTGGTTTTGTTTTATGTTTTTCCACCCCTGCTGTCCCCTGAAGTTGCTTACTGCAATAAATACTGGCACTGTGCATTTGTTGTGGTAAATATGCAGTCAGTTCGGCTTCTTCTATCAATTTTACTCTTATTTTAAAAAAATAAGTTATGAAACAAATCCAATAGAATACTGAAAATCAAATTGAAAACAGAGAACTCAGAAGCTGATGTACATAAAATCTGAAGTTTGTAAATTTCATGTCATAGTTTATGTGCAAGATAACATTTTTACACTGTCTGCATTGAATGAATCTATGAAATTAGTTTGAAGGCTTTAGTGTACATTTCTTGTACATGTGATCAATATATATCAGCTCATAAGAGCAAGGAACAAATGTATTAGAATTTGTTAGTGTTTTAGCATAAATACTTGGCATAATTACTACATATTATGAATGTAGATTAAAAACATGGCCAGGAGTTGGAAGCTTCCTCTTCCACTCACCTTGCAAAAGGAGCACCAATACAAAATTTCTGTGATTTTGATGAATTTTGTATCCCCCTCATTTTTCAGCTGTATATCAGGAACTTGCAGTCCTGGTCTTGCATGTCCATTACAGTTGTGAGGCACCCCACTGGTTGTGAACGCCATGATTCTGGGCAGAGAAGCAAGTGTCAGACCAGCCTGTACTTAAATTTTGCTGGCATGCTTGTTTGTGCACATGGTGTGGGTTTTCATGGCATATCTATGCATGTTCCTTAGTAACCATTTTTATTAGCAAAAAGGATTTTCTAGTGTTCAGTTAATATATGGAAGAGTTATACTTGTTCCTCATTTGAACCTGTGTAGAGCAATTAAAAGTACTATAAAGAAAAGTAAAAGCTAGAATAGCTTGTGACTTGTCTCTCATCAACATTGCGACTCATTAATAAACTTGATTCTTGTGAGTGTGGTTTCCTTAGAGCTGAAGCTCCTGATGCTTCTATATGAGGAAAAAATGCAATTTTAAAGATACTTTTATTATTTAATGACTTGAACTTTTTCCAAGGCTGAGAGGCACTGGGTATGGGAACAGCAAGTAAACTCTATCATTAGTCAGGGTAGATGGGTTCATGAAGTGTACTGCATGGTGTCATACCAAAGATTGGAGTGCACTGTTAAAAGAGCATATTCACTTCTGATTTGCTTTGGTGCATTAGTTTGGAGAAGAGAAAGCTCGTGGGGGAATCCTATTTAATAAGTACCTGACTGGGGAGAAGGAATGAGAAAAAAGAGCCTTGGACATTTCTCAGTTGTGTTTAATGACAAGACACAAAATAAATTGCCATTAAAACAGAAGAAAGAAGGGTCAGAGGTTTTTGTTTGTTTGTTTGTTTTTAGTCTGCTTGCCTGTTTGTTTTGATTTATGGTTTTTTTTTTTTTTAATGTGAGACTGATTTGACATCAGCATATGTTGCCCAGTGGGACTATGGACATACTGAAAACCAACCAGATACAGACCTGAGCAGTGTCCTCTAGCTAACCCTGCTTTGATTTGGAGTAGTTAGACTGAATTTTCAGAGGTCCTATCCTACCTCAGCTGCTCTGTGTTATATGTCAAAATCAGAGAGCTTACCATATCCCAAGCAAAGGCAAAGATGCTTTTAATTTAGCAAGATAATTTGAATCTTGTTTTGATGACTCATTTATCACCTGGATACTTTATGAGAACTTCAGTTTTATCTAGTCATAAAATATGAACCTAAAGTCTCAGTCTAACAAAACTTAAAATTTCTAAGCGAAAGTCATAGCTGTTTTTTCTGACCCTTCTCTTTTCGCACATTTGAATGCGGCTTTCTCAGTTCAAAATGCGTTCTCCAACAGTTTTTAGAGGTTCTTTTCCTGTTTTTTCTGCTGTTCCTCGCCAAGCTTTGGCATCTACTATTCATCTGGCTTTTGCTGAATTATAGTTAGTATTTTCTTTTCTTATAAATAACATTTTCTTTTCTTATAAATTTATTAAGTTTTAATAAATTTCACACAGAAGAATGTCGCTGTATACAGTTGTTCCAGCAGTGTTATATGTTCATCAGGTTCTCTTTGTCTTGCTTTTGTAAACTTTTCTCTCCTTCCATCAATATTCCTAGACACTTGTTCACTTTTAATAAGCTAAGATCACTGTTGCTGTAGAAGGGATGTGAAGGCAGTAAAATGAAGTTGAAGGACTTAATTTTTCCCCTTCTATAGTCATAAAAAAATGAGTGTATCTTTTTTTCCCCTGTAATCTGCCTTGTTTACCTGTGTCATTATGCAGATATGTGGAATCCTGGGGTCTGTCTCCTAGAGCTTGAGCCAGGTCAAAAAGTCTTTTGGATCCTGCAGGTTCACCTTCCTCCTTGAACCTGCTTCTTGACAAAACCAGCTTCAGCTCAGTTTTTGTACCTTAAATGATAGCGTGTTCCTGCTTCTGAACTCCTAGATCTGAATGAAATGGCTTGTCTGAAAAGCTGCTAAAGCTGGATTAATTTATCTTTGGGGAACAGTAAACACCCTAGATATGTCAGATTAGTCCAAGCTCTCTTTAAAAGGTGATTTGCTTAAAAAAAATAAATGTGTAAATAATTCCAGCAAGGCAGGTGTCCAGTTCTGGATTAAAAACTGGAAATAAAATAATAAGAGAGGAAACCTTAAATTATACAGAGTGTACTTTATTGAAACATATATATATATATATGAATCTATGTCCCATAGCAGCTATCAGAATTAAGTTTCTCCAAGGCTGGTGGAAGCCAAGGGGGGAATCTTCCCATACCACATATCCAAAGCACTGTTATTTTAAAGTGAACTTTATGTCTATAGACCTGCCTGCTTTGTTTGAGAAGCCAGAAGTTGACATTCTGCTCAAAATCTCAAACAAAACTTCAGAGTATTTTATAGGAGCATCCCAGTTTCCTTTCTGTTTACAAGTCTCCATTGCAGGAAGATGAATCTGATGGTTGTAGAGTGGTGAAAAGGATGGACCCACCTCTTCCCTTCTCCAGGCCTCAGATGTTACTTCTTTTGTCTTACTCTGCTGTTTTCCCCACCCAGTGGTGAGCCACTTCAGGAGTTTCCTTCCTGCACAAAGCCTATCCTTCCCTTCTGCCTGCACGAAGAAAAACTCTCTGCTGCTTTAGATCACTGAGCTGAATCCCTAAAAATTCAGAAAAAAAAGTTATTACTAGTGGGAGGCAGGAGGTAGTCAGATCATCTTTGCTGTGATTTGGAACTGTATCCTTACTTTTGGAAACTTGTTAAGTAGCTTTGGCTCTGGCATCTGTGAGGGTGCAAACTGAGTATCTTAGTTGCTTAATGAAAATCTACAGTTCTGACTTTTTACCCATACTTTATTTCTGAAGTAACTGGGTTGTAGTTTGTAGAGCTTGAACTGCAGCATGTTTCAAATAGCATCCCTTCGTTGGCCATGTCTTAGGGATTTTCCTATTTTTCTTTTTAAAGACATCCCATTTATAACACAACACAGAGGCAGTAACTGAAGCAGTGTTTCTTCCCGCATCATTTCTTGGGTAGTCTGTGTTCCCCATTTCCAGACTGCAGAGCTGACATACTGTATTGCATTTGATAGCAGAGTCTATGGAAAGCTCCATGAATGCTGTTTATCTTTAGTCCTTATAGAAACAGCTGAGTTAGCTCAAAATATGCTAAACAGAACCAGGAAGGGAGTATTGTCAATCCTTGCCATTTCTCCCAGCTTCAGCTGAGATAGCAAACAACATAGGGAAATAGTGTGTTTCTTCACAGTCCCATTTGGTTGCCTGCTTGGGTGGGGGTTTTGTTTTGTTGGTTTGTTTACTATTGTAAATGTTGAAACTTTCAGCTTAGGAGGTTGAAATAAGCACGATAAAGCAGTTAATGGAAGTCTGAACAGCCTGCATGCAAGAGACTGTTGGAGTGTGTGTCTCTATTCACAGTGCTATAAAGAAATGGCCTTTAAAATGATTCTGTTAAATAAGACACCTAAAGCCAATTAGAGCAGAAGGAATTGTCTGTAGTGCAGAAGATGGGGAAGAAGTTGTGGACTGAAATCTGACAGAGATTAATCTCATTCAATATAAGACCTTGAAAGGGTAATCATTCTTTTGCAAGACACAAAGCTCAGAAGGCTCTCTTCACCTTGAGGTGTGGAGGCTTTGAGACTTCTCATCACTGATGAGGTCCATGTTCATCTTTAGAGTAGAATACGGGATTTTTTCCTCCACAGACTCTTTTAGGATCAAACTGCACTGTGCATTGTGTTTTAATACTAGCCTCTGAAAACTGGCATCTCATTTCCAGTACTTGAGCATATCAAAAGTAGTGTGCTGGAGGGCAGAGGGACATTGCAGAGGAAAGCCTATAAGGACTGGGTGGAGTAAAATAATTTTGCTTTTTTAACTCAGCTCATACTCAAGAGGAGTTTCAGAAACAGGCAATTGACTATGAATGTGAAAATCCAAACAGTTTGATATGTGAAAAACAACTGACATACTTGAGTCCCAGTAAGTGCAACTGTTATGGGCTGATATCCAGCTCAATTGAAAGGTAAACATGCCCTTCCCAGTGCACATACCTTTCTGTTATTGCATCCTAGAAAACTTTAACCAACAGTTCAAGTTGCTTAATGATAGTCTGATAGTCTAATGATAGTGGTTCAGTGTTCTTGGTGAAAGTAAGTTTATTTTCTGTTCTGAAACTTTTATAAACAGTTGTTGGCAGTAGTTCTTGGTGCAGCAAAGAAATGCCACTTGCAAAAGGAGATCAAAAGTTTGTTTCTTCTTAGTTTGATACAAAAGAAGTGACATTTTATTGAAATAATACTGTCACATATAATAATACTTTATTTTCAGCTTTATTGCAAGTATTATTTTTGTCTGTGCAGTAAAGGTCAAAGATTTACAGAGTGTATAATTTGTCACTTAAGTTGATCCCTGCAGATAAGAGCTGCATAGTTCTGCTATTCATTCAGAATGAGTGCAACCCTAGACCAGCTATACTTGTCCTCATATTTTGATGAAAAGATGGACAGTTTTTGAAGGTTGTTCAATACATGCAGAGGAGCTGGGGGTTGAGAGGGAATAAGGAGTGGAGAAGAACTGAACTGCTGTAGTATTTGCTTCTGGATATAAATTTCATTTACTCAAGGGAAAGTCTTGTTTCTGTATTTAGTTAGTACCTATAGGTAAGGCAGTAATAATTTTGGGTACACATGCTGGATTTTTCAGTTCTTACTGCATGCAGTACTGTGAACATAGTTGGACTGTACTGTTAAGTTGCTTATGCATGTTGTGTCCTATCAACGTCTCTCTCACTTCAGAGCCTGAAAGTAAGAAATAAGCATTTGAAAAATCCTCCCCTCCCCTTCCCAACACCTTGCATCTGTTTGCTCTTTACTGTTACGCTCTATGGATTGATGATGCTTTTTCCCCTGAGTCTTTTCAGAGAGCCATAAAAGGGGCAGCACTGCCTTTTCTGCTCAAGACAGCATTTGAACCTGTTTCGGTGATGGGAAAGGTAAAGACAGGGACTTCATTAATTTTGTAGTGATGTTGTAGTCTTGCATATTTTTACCCCATTTTTGCAAGTCCTCCAAATAAGTCAAAGTTCCTTTTGCTTTTCAGTGCCTCCTCTAAGTGAGGAGAAAAACACTATAGTTAATGAAAGTACTATAAAAGAAGAGTTGCCGTGCTTTGTAGGTTGGAGGCATTTGGCTGTTCAGATGGCGCTTATTTGCCACTGTTATCTTTCATAGTTCTCACAGTGTAGTTATTGGAAGAAACTGGAAGAGGTTTGGAGATGCTCTTTGCAGGCAACAGAGTACATTTGTCAATGAATAGAACTGGGTGTTCTGCACAGGAGGCTACTGCTCTGCTGCATGAAACAAGGTGGCTTCATGCATCAGCTGTTTCTAACATGCTACCTAATGCATTGTACAGAATACTTGACCAAGTGTGGCTAAATGCTGCTTGTTTAGGAATAAAAATATTTGTAACCTGCTTTGTAACCCTAAATACTGATGCTGCTTTTCAGTCAAAGTTCTAAGCAAATTGCATGAGTGCAGCTGTTGATTTCAAAGTACACATCAGTAGTGAAACAGGTAGTGTACCAAAGTGACCAGTGAAACTGCCTAGGTCTTGATGACATGGAATTCTTAGCAAATATACGTTGGCAAAGTCCATGACATAATGGTTTTTAGTGTATACACCTTACATTTCGTGACCATTTTATGTACTATTCTTCACAAAGTAATGTAATGCAGATAGTTTGATAATTAGACACACCAGCCCTATATTGACTGGTTTTGATTTTCATCTTCAGGTACTTGAGAACCTTCTTGTTTGCTATCATTTTTTTGTCATTACTTCCAGCATAATTCTTGTGTTCTGATTCTGACAATCACCTTTCATTTGTGTTTTTTTTTATGTATCAGCATTAAATATTAATCTTTTGTTTTGTTTTGTTTTGAAGGCGCAGAAAACATGCTGCTTCAGCTTTGGTCATATATCATAGTTCTAAATTTATTTTCAGTTTGTAAGATGACTCTACCTTTTGATAGCTTCTGTTGACTGAAGTGGACTAAAGTTCATTTACCAGTGGAGGAAACTGAGGCGATCAGCTTGGTTCTCCTGTGAGAGCATTGGTCTAGTATGTATGAAAAAAGAATAAATACATCAATGTAGTGTTTAAGTAGTAGTTGTAAGAGTGTCAGGTGTTGATCAGACTACAGGCAACTCAGAGATGTGTGCATGTGTGACAGACATGCTGCATGAAAATCTTTGCACCAGTAGAGATTTTTCTCAGCTGTTGATCAGCAGGCACAAAACCTAGTTAATACTAAACAGCTGTCAGAATGGAGAAGCAAAACTACTTTTGCTTTGCTGTTTGTTGTTATTTATTGTTCCACTATGACTTGGGGTAGGTTTTTTTGCAGTAAGATTGGCACTGGCTGCTTCCTCAGCTAGTTATCAGGGCTCCCTGCCATTTTGAGTTTATTTTTCTTGCACAAAGCCTGGGAAAAAAGATGAACCTTGTTCTGAAGGTCATTATGTCCAGCTGTCTTTCTGAGCCATGGGAGTGAATGCATTTCAGAACTACTGACCCTTCATATATAATATTGTGCCACTGACTGCCCTCATTTAAAGCAAGGGCCCGCAGGACACTGGAGGTATTTCAGCAGTGGTGGAAATGAATAAGGAGCTTGTCCTGTTAAGGTAGCTGAATGCAATGGGTTCTTGTATTGGTAGGTTCCACTGGAATTCTGGAATTTTCTTTAAGCAAAAATTCATTCACAAACAAAACTTCTTCTTTATTTGACAACATCAGAGTTTTAAAAGGGGTATATTTTTCTTCTGATAAGGTATCAGCTTAATTTCAGCTTAATTTTAGTAGTGTTTGTGACTGGGATACATGAGGCTGTCTGCTGGGAGAGCTTTTTTTTTTTTTTTTTTCCTTTTTTTTCTTTTTGACTGGGGGCAAACCACATCCTTTATTAAAAAGTATCTGACATGTAGTTGTGTTCTAGAAATGTGGTGTTTAGCACAATTCATGCTACAAATTGAAGGCCAGCTCTATTACAACCAGAAATATCTTTTGGAAGGCACTGTATTTTAGATGGTATATTCTCAGTTTTTTTTTCTAAAGCTTTCTCTTTTTTTTCACATGCTTATACTTAAAATTGTTCTTCAGAATCTCTGTTTTCAGTTTGTATTCTGCCAGTAGGACTAACATGGTCAAATCAAACCCTTCAGAATAGTACATTTATCCTTGTAACATTGGTTGCTTAGATGCAGGATAGAATTTCAACAAATTGTGTTCTTTGTGTTGTGCAAAACAACAATGCAAAAATTTGTAAAAAGAAACCTGTTAATGAGGGGCACTGAACTATGAGAAATAGGGCTTTAAGAATCCATTCAGAAAACAGATTAGATCAGATTATTCTCATATTTGAATGATGATTTCTGTGAAGTGAAATCTTCACAAGTTTGGAAGACATCACAGGCAATACTTATGATGTGTGCAAAAATTGTTAAACTCTGTTAGTGTCAGTGTAAACTGTTAGTGTAGATCAGAAGTGGCATGTATTTAATTACTTGAGCATGTTGCTTTTTCTGGAGAACTCACTCCCTTTCCTGATGGTGGATGGTGTGATACAGGCAGTATAATGAAAGATGCTGGATTCTCTTGGGGTATTGTTTTCCTAACAATGGATAGGTTAGGTTGTTACATTGAGAAATGTTTTGAATATTTTTGTTTCAATTTCATGAATGCCTTCCATTTTATTTGTCTCAAAAATAGAGAACCCATCACTAAAACTGTCACTTTTCTAAAAATCACAAGAATTTCTTCCTTCTTTCCCCTTCCCCCTCACGACTCCAGATACCTTAAAAAAGATGGGGGTTTATTCTAGCCAGAGAGAGTTACATGTACTCCTTTGGTTATGTAGAAGTATGATAAAAAAATGGTTCCCCACATTGTTTAGGATGTGACAGGACATTATGACTTTTAAGTTGCAGGAGGAAGAATTCAAGGTTAGAGCTTAGTAGACATTAGGAGAAAAGAACCTTTTCCAAGAACAAGTATGAATGAGAACTGAAATAAATTTCCTAGGAAGATTGTGGAATTGTCATCACTAGATGTTGTTTGCAAGGCATGGTAAATCTGAAGTGATTTATGATCTTTTCCTGAAGAAGAGGAACTTCCAAAGATGGTTCCACTGCCATTCATGAATATATCTATGAGATACTAGAAGGATTTTATCTGAAACTGTTGTTTTTCATGTCTTTATTAATAATGCAGCACAGCTGGGGCTTGGGAGAAGGAGTGTGCTGTATATTTAATAGAACATAATTATGTCAGTAACCAAATGGATTGCAACTATTACTACATAGAGGTGATATTAGTGAACTTTCAAAACCAGGGGTTGTGATTCACAAGAGTTTTAAAAGGAACCTACAATCTAGAGTTTAGACTAATCACAGTAGACTATTTATGTCTAAAGAAATCAATATAAATATTCAGTGATATCTTAGGTAATCAAAAAAGTATGACATTAAAAATTTCATAGGTTACCAAATTGATTAGATGGTATTTTTCAGTCTTACTACATTAAAAAATCATTTTATTGTAGAGTATGATCTTTTTGTCTGTTCATATTAATCAGCTAATTGTAAATGTATTTTCTTGTTAGTAGAAAAAATCACACCCTATCTAGTGTACATACTTATTATAGTGTACTTACTTATTGCCCACTAAGGTGATTCATTAGTCTCTCTCTTGCAAAACCCATGGGGTTTTTTAAACAGATGATACTGTAGTCCTGGGCATATTTTTTTTTCAGATGTCACCTATGATATGTATTTTGTTGTAATAGGGACGAGTTGGGCCCCTTTATTCCCCCTGGAAGAATAATAGCAGATGAAAAGAGCTTGGTGATGCCCACAGCTTCTTTGATGGCTAGAGGTAGGCTGGACCGAGTAATTAGAAGTGGTGTTCAGCTCTTGCCTGCCTGATTTCTTGAATAGTGTGTGCGTAGCTTCTGGGAAGCCCTGGAGCTGTGTATGTACACTTAGCAGCTGTCTTGACATGCAACATGGAAAGGGCAAGTGCCTGCAGCCATCTTCTGCCCCTGGGGAAGCTTATACAGTTAGCTTATTAGAGACTGTGTGGTCCAGTGTCCTAAATTTACTGAACTAAGATCAAAGGTAGGGTGAAACTTGCAAAACTTCCAAAGGGCCCTAAATATGGGAATTTCTAAATTATAGTATGTGTTATGACTTCCCAGTGAGTTTCAGTAGCAGTGACAAGAGATACATTTAAAAAAAATAGTGTGTGAAAATATATTTGGTTTGGACTACCTAAAATAAATGCTTATGGAATCTGTTCTTAATGTTTGCGTTACTGAACATCTAAATTTTAATGAGCTAGTACTTAGGATTATCTTAGCAGGTTTACCTGTCCCATGTTAGCTTTGGAATCAGAATGAATAATGAAAATCTCAATTTAACCAGGTAGCTTAGAGATAGACAAAGACAGGTGATGAAAGCATAGGCAAACAAATTGCAGGAGTGATTTTGAGTTGACTAGAGGCATCACAGACTGGCCCACAATGGCAAGTGAAGGGTAGTTTGCTTCTCTTACACTATTGAAATACATCTGGGACAAGTAGTCAGGCTTTTTGTGGAAATAATCTCTTAAATATGTGTGACAGTTGAGAAAGCGCACGGATCTTGCAGCATGGCTGTAATTACTATGCTTAATTTGAGTGTTCACATAAGTAATTTGAATAGGTAACAACCATCTCTGAACCAGTTGTTTTGCAGATCTTTGACATCTGGTTTGTGTGCTGTAGCCAGGTGTTGCTGCTGCTGATAGTCTCCACAGCACTCAATAAGCAAACAGCTAACCTGGTGTGTTCATTAGAGGTAACTTGTAACTTGTTTCCTAACATGTGGAATCCTGTCATCCTGCTACTCTCTATCTGTGACCACGGCTGTGATGGTGCATTAAAAAGGAGACAGAAGACGTCTCTGTTATGTGTGGATGCCAAACTATTTTACTTTGTGTTTCCTTCTGTTATTTTGTGGCTGTAATGTTTTATGTTATTAAAATAATACTTAAAGTATCTATATGGGAAGGGTAAAGCTTTCACAGTTGAATGTTAAAAAAATTGTGGGATAGGAATGGTTCATAACTGCCTGGTATATTAATTGTGCATCTGTCTGAGGAGGGAAAAAGGCTATCTGTAGATTGTAAGTCCAGATATATTCCTCCGCCTCCCCACTGCATGCCTGTTAAAAATACTGCTTGAGGCATCCTCTTCACTGTATGAAAACTCTAAATGAGTTTCTTTGTAGGCTTGCCTTGTTTCCTGAGAGGGGGACTTTGCAACTAATTTCGTCTTTGTCCTGTTTTGTTGGGTTTTCTTCCTTTTTTTTTTTTTCAAAAGTCTGGTGTACTGTGGCAAAGATAAATTTAAGGTAAATAGTGTTGCCTATTTTCTGTCTTCAGCTATGCTAGTTTAATTGATTGTAGACTTTACTGAGGTAATGTGTGGAAATAAGAACATATTGCTGTGGGTGATGCTAGACAAATCACTTAGGGCTTGGTGTTTCTCTGACCTATTTCAGTTGGTCCTTCCAAGAAGTTCATAATGTTTTGTGAGAAATGGAATTGAAATTGGTACTGCAATTGCCACTTGGATATGTTTGAGAATTAGCCAATGGAAGGGATAGGGCCATAGTTCTCCTACCATCTTTATTCTGCTTCCATTGACTGATAAATATACGGTTTTTTAAACCTTTAATATTAACTGACAAAGAATTATTTGTATCTCAAAGATCAGAAAATAATTAACATGCAGAATAAAAATACAACACTTGCAATGGTTTAGTTCTAAATTCATGGTTATGCTTGCATAAAGTTTATGGGTGCTTATCAAGAACATAATGTTCTTTTTGTCTATTAACTACTTGAATCTATTTTATCGTGTTAAATTTTTGACAGAAAGAACTTCAATTTTCTGTGAATTTAGGAATGTTTAATCACAGATTGAAAAAATTAATCTGCTTGTAACTATTAGGAATAGTTGAAAAAAAATACCCATTAAGTAGATTGAACCCCTTCTTATTTACAATACTTCATTGAAATTGACCCAAAATCATGTAGTCATCTTTATTCTTAGTGGGTGTTTTCAGGTGTATAACTTCAGATTAGATTAAAACTTTGTGTTAAAGAGACCTAGGTATCTCAGTGCTTTTAAACCAAAATCAAAAATGTAGTCACCAGAGTACTTGTCTTCCTAGTTTGGCGACTTTTAACATACTTGGATTTTGAATGTGAGGTTTACCAACATCACAGAGTTGGATTCTGGAAAGTGAGTAGACTAGATTGTTTTGTGTTTCCAAAAGCATTGATTTAAAAAAATTCTTATAGCTATTGGGAAAGAGAAAATAGGGCATCACTTGAATAATAACCAGTTTCATTACAGTTGAAAGATACTAATATTTCTGTGAGTACTATCAATTCCAGAATTTTGCAAAGAGTGACAAATTCCTTTGATACAAGACAAAAGGTCATGAAATCAATGATATGTGGGAGTTGTTTTGTTTGGTTTTTTTTTAATTTACCATTGAAACTTTTAAAGTTTTCATTAGGTTTACACTGAGTAATAGCTGGCATAGTCAAGGCCATAAACTTTTTGATGAGCAAGTTCATAATTCATCCCATGCTGCCTGTTCTTGCCTTTTTTTGAAATCCTATGTGGATATTTTCTAACTTTAAATATTTTGCTTTATTCTACACTTCTGTGTGTTAGAAAAGATTTTTAATGCGTTTTTTTCCTGATTTTTGTCTGTAATACAGTCCTCTCTCAATATCTGAAAAGTGCAAATTGAAATTACCATCTGACAATTTTCCTAACTTAATAAAATGCTGCTGCAGAGTCCATGGGTTTTCTTTCTGATTTTCCTAAGTTAAGGAATGCAAGTGCAAAGTAAAGCTTTCTTCCAGGTTTTTCTTTGGAGTTTGTTTGCTAATTTGTTGCTGATTAAATGCGGCAAGATGCCAGAGAATTAAATTAATTTCTTTTGTATGACTCTCTTTTCTTTTAGACACTTAAGAGTCATTTGAAAGACTTGCAGATTATTCAGAATGGATATCTGCAGGGTATTCTGGAAATCTAAATCAAAGTTTGCTTTTGGTATCTCTTGGAATATGGATTGTTATTGTGTCTTGTATATGCTGTAGGTGGGGTTTGAGTAGATCCTGTACTTTGGCTAGCTGAGCCAAGATTATGTTGTATGGATTTTGTGTAAATAGATCTGGGTCTTCCTTTCTAGCAGATAATGAAGGTTATATTAAATCAGCTGTAAAATCTCCTTTGCAAATAAGCCAGTCTGACTTCCGAGTTGAAAAATAGGTTGACTTCTCACAACGATTTATTTTTTGATGCAAACTATTTACCATATAAGCAGTATACATGGAAATGTTTCATTTATGCCATGCCTCTCTTAAAAAAGTTTTTGGAAAGAGGCCAGACTGTTTTCAGTTTTTGTTTGTGGATGAGATTACCCAAAGATAAGGGCAGGGAGAGACAGGACTACAAGGACAGTTCATTTCTAAACCTCAACAGAACTATCAATGTGCCTTGATAAGTTGGAGATGACTAGAAACAAATATAATCATGGAAGACACAGAATATCATAAAGCCCGTTGCCATCTTTGTATTGGCAACTCAGCTGCATCTGACTGTGCCAAGTGTTCATCTCTCAGCCTCTTTCAGTGACATCTTACTGCAGGTATCTGGCAACTCAGGTTTAGCAAGACCAGAAAAAAACAGCCTCCTCTTTCCACATATTGATCAGTAGCGTCAGTAGATGTACTTCCTATAGATTTCATGGCTTGTTGTCATTGAGTGGTGGCCACTGGACATGCGATGACCCAAATGGATTTCCCTAACTTGCCTTTTCTCATCTGTGGTGGCAGTAACAGCAGGAGGTTTTGTCTTGTGTGTAGGCGGTGGGAAATACTCCATTACTCGAGTACTTTGTGTTTGCAGCCCGCAGCTCTCTTGCTACTTGCACAGTGGTTTACTTTCAGTGTCCTGCCAGATGTTTGCTGGGATTTAGACATTTACAGAGGAATAAAGACTTGTAAAATGTCTGCTGTAAACTCATGGAAAGGTCTGCAGGAAATACTATTAGAGATGACATGCTTTATATTTGTAGAAATGTTTACAGAGGATGCTGTGGTTTTCAGGGTTTGGTTGAAAGGGTGTAAAGCCTACCTTTGAACATGAAGGAAAACTAATTTGAGGCTATTGTATTTCATGGCTGTCTGTAGACCTGACATCTGGTTGTGGAGTCCTGTCCTGAATTAATCAGTAATACACAGTCAGGAGACTGAAGGATGTTAAAGTAAGTCTATTTAAAGATGAAGAAGTGGTTAGAGCAATTTTGTGGACCAGTTGCAGTTTTTATAAACTGAACATGTTTTAGTGCTGCTTTTCAGAGAGCAGGAGTCCAAATCCATGATTCTCTGAATACTGTATTTACTAAAAATTTGCTCTTGCATAGTTGCCTACGGGAGAAAGCAAATGTTACAGTCAGCAGAAATGTGACCAACTCCCCTCAAAGTAAGAATTACTCTGTGTTATTTTAGGTGTGTCAGTCAGTCTACAGAGTAAGTAGAGTGGCCTGTTTTGGCACAGTTTCTTACTTCATAAATTTAGCCTTGCTATCAAAATTGGTTTCCTCCTTCCTTGCAGGCAAGGAAATACGTTACATCATACTTAACAGCAATGCAGCAGAAAATACAATCTTATACCCTGTTTCACAATAACCACAATTATTTTTCCATTATATATTTAATAAACTCTTCTTTTTTGACTTGTCAACCTGTGTTTTCATTGTTCCTAACATGTACACTTGGAAAGAGGCATTTTTGTTTAGAAGTGTATTTTTATAAGGGAAAAGTAGTGATGCTGCTTTTTTTAATCTTCTGTAAAATCCCTTTAAAATAACTGCATCTCCTCTCCATGAAAATGCCAAGGAAAACCCTCAGAGATAATACCTGCCCCCAGCACCCTCTTATCCTCCTGTCACTGTATCTCCAATATAGAAGATATGTAGTGGAGTACTAATTTCTTTGTCACCTCTACATTTTGATTTTAATTAGAATAAGCATGTTGTTAGATATTCTTTAGTTCTTTGTACTTCCTCAAAACTGTGTGGAAGGTTCGTCCAGTCTTTTGGAAGTTACGGAAAAAAATCTGGAAGAGAGAGAGTAGATGGACAACATGATTGTGTACACTCTGGTCCTTTTAAGATGGCAATAAAATGGTTGAACTTCAGTTCTTCTTCACCTTCCTTTTGTGGTGGAATGGCCAGCAGAGAATTTTGAGTGCATTTCGTATACATGTACACACTGTACCCAGTGTTTTAAAGTGAGGTGAAAATACTCAAATGATATTTAATGTAAAATGTAACTCATGTACTTCTGTATGTTTCCCTGACTTTCTCTCTTTGAATTCTTTTAATCAAAAGTAGATAAACAGTGAAACTTTAAAAGTTTTTTTGAAAACTTGGAGCTGAGATGGCATGTTCCCTCAGTTTAGGCCTGTGATCACAACCTGAGTGGAAGGAGAATGTGCACAAAATCCTAGAAGTGCAGATCATGCACAGCGAAATATAATACAAGTGAAAGAGTGATACTGTTTTGGATATACTCGAGTTTTCTCTTATGAAAACAACATGCCAAATGCAACAGTTTGGGGTTTTCATCATGTCTTTTCCCAAAATATTTTTTTTTTCACTGAGATACTTTAAGGCTGTTAGTTAAAATCTCAGCAATAAGCCATATAAAAGTTTATATCTGCCTCTTTCTTGAAAATATATGTGTTTGCTTTTGGATGTTCTTTTGTGTATATTCTAAATTATTAGAAGATGCGTGAGGGAGTTCTGTCATTGTTTGCCCTGCCTTGGCCAGGGGATTCTGTGGCAGCTGCAAAGGCTGGATCTAAAACTAGAGATGTTAACTGTTGCAGCTGATTAGCACAGGATGTTTCTTTGGAATTTATACTGTTACCTGTCTTTTCCTTGTATAGGAGTTCAGAGACAGGCACTGCTTTGGCTGTATCCTGTGCTTTCATGTGCGTCTGAGACAGAGGCCTCTCAGCTGCCACATTTTTATTTTGCAAACTCTCTGAACTTGCATGCATAACATGTAGTTAAAATCTGATTTAAAGGTTAGCTAAGCCATATGGATTTTTCTGCTTGTTTTTCACTGCTGCTTAGGTTTAATGGTATTGAGCTCTGTAGAGGACAGAGGAATTAGCAAGTTTGTTTTCAGCAAATGCATGTCATACACTTGGCCTAAACAGGATGCTTGCATATATTTTTAGCATAGTTGACTGCCTTTCTGGTAACTTCAGATACGTACACTCCTGGTTGTGATGTATTAATGATGGTTTTTTTATTTGAAATAAATGCTTAATACATTTAAATCATGCTACTATTTATTTTGCTTTTATATAACAGCAAAAATAAACTGTAACATCTTTCTCATAATAAAGTTGATTTATATGGGATTATTGTACAAGTGGACTTGAATGCACAGAGGTGTTTAGATACCTGGCTTCCTGGTGGAATCAGTAGAAATTCAGAAAGACATCTTAAATACATTTTGGAATCTGGCCATGGGTAGTTTTAATGCTTTTTAGCCTAATGATAGCTATTTAAAGTGGTCACTAGCTGAACTCTTTAACGTGATTACTTTATTGTTTAGAACTGTAAGTTTCTCTTGCAAGAGATATTGATACAATAACTATGTATCCCAGAAGAAGAACCATATTTCAACAATTTTATGTAGATCTATATATAGAAGCAAAGGTTTTTTTGCTTGCTGCCAAAGTGTTGTATAGTTCTGTCCTTTAAGGTTAATTTGACTTTGCTTTAGGAGCTGTGAGAGACAGTTACTGTTTTGGTAAATAGCCATGGTTTGAATATTATATTAAGCTGCCTGCTGACAGAAATTAGTTTAATTGAGAATGTAATTAAAAAGAAAAAAAACCAAAACAGGACAACAACAACAACCCAGAGCTGCTCTCCTAATATATTTAACCTTCTTTAAAAAAGAATGTCAGTGTGTGTGAGGGAGATAAAGATGGAGGAGTAAATATGATCAAGTACATAGCAAATTGAATTTGAATATAAGGAAGGAGGATGTGTACCAGATTAATTTTGCTATTCTACCTTGTGGATAACAGCTCTGAAGGAGATCTTTACCCCTGGCAAAGAGGATAGTGATGGACTGTTGGGTTAGTGAGTGTGGGTTGATTAAATTGGTTGTAATAATGTATTCGTTACATGGTTTTCTTTGGGAGAGTTCTTCATGGAGTTTGTGTCTAGAAGGGACCATTAAATTGCCAGGTCTGGCATCCTTTACATACAACAAGTCTTTATCTTTCATTCAGGTCTCCTGATATTGAACCTTTTGACTTAACTGACCAAAATGCAGTTTCAGTTTGTGCTTAGCTAAAATGCGTTTGCCAGAAGTATATCCATCCTTCATTTAAAGTTGTCAAAGGATTGAGAAGACACTACTTTTGTGCTAGTTGGTCTCATGACTGTTTGACTTTCTTGTTTATAGGGAAAAAATGTACTTCTGCATTATGGCAGTGATTTAAAATTGATCCTGACTTTTCAGGTTGATGACATGTTTAACAGCTCTATATGTATAATAGAAATGCATATATGCACACAGTATATATATGGGTACATACACTCTGTCTTAATTCCATTTAATAGATTTTTTGGGTTGATAATTCTGCTATGCCCTTTGTCTTTTATATGATATATGAATATAGTACAAAAATAACAAATTGATTTGAACACAAGTGTTTTTATTGTAGTTTTATCTAGTACGAATATTTTAATACAATTCTGTAAATTAAATAATAGTAGCACAATTATTTCAGCTTTTCATTAATTATCTTTTTTCTGAATTTGTGCTTTCATTAAACAGCATCATCAGAAGGCGATTGCCCAAACATCTGCCATAGACTTTAATAACTTCTCATATTTATTTTTCAGCATGTGCTACTTGGATCTATAATTCTTCTAGCTTCTTTTTCACAATATTCTACAGAAGTTGTATTTTTATATTTATTTTTATGTCTTAGGTGTTCATGTCCCCAGTATTCATCAATTCCCACACTGTATGGGGACTGCAAAAGCATTTTGGCACTGGAGAAGATCCCTAGTGGCTTTGTAGACTCCTATGAGAGGGTTCTTTTCAGCCAGGTTTTGGGTTATTAGAATATGACCCACATAGTATTAATAGACCTTCAAATATGGTGTTGTTCTTCATTCCCTTCATTATGTTGCTATCTGGCATGCTACTGCATTAAAGTGCAAAATTGCTTTCAGTGTATGTACGTTTTGCTAGACATTAGTGTAGTTTTCTGTCTTGTATAGTTTGCTTTTGGCTGTGTTGTATCTCCTTCCCCTACCCCGTAACAAAGTTTTGGCCATTCATAGGTAATCCTCTTCTTTTTGGTATGGTTTTTCAGTTGTGTATATATATTTGAGAAGTTTGGGACTGCTAGCCATGTTGTTGACTTTATTTTGGAACTTAGTTATAGAGTAGAGCTCAGTGTTGTGTTGAGATCTAGGCAATATTCTTACCTTTCCCAGGATTCTTTTGGTGATTCTCATAAAATCAGAATTTCACTACTTGTGGGATTTTTTTGGTTTGACTTAAGAATCTAGAATTTAACTAAGAAAAATGCACTAAGCTTTCATGTGCAATTGAATTAATGGTAACTTTGTGTTAAGTAAATACAAAATTCTGCTTTATATATAATAAAAATACTATGCAAGTACACCTAGTCTGGAAGATATGCTGCTGAGTGTTTCATTTTGACACCCAAACCTTGAGTGTTTTTTGCTTTTCTGTGCCTGAATTCTTCTATCTCAAATTTTGAGGTAATGCTTTATGGGTTTTAGGGACATATTTTCAGGACAGTTTTCAGGACAGTGTTTTGTAAGATGCTTAGTTGATACAATTATGAGCCACACCAGGAAACTAAAGAGTCCACCTTTTTACAAAAACTTGAGTACTGCTCAGTAGAGAAGGTCTCAAATGGTATTTCAAATGCTGAGAAGAAAACAAAGTACTGAGTAGTTGCCCAGTAAATGGGTGTTGATTCTTCTTTTTAACTGAATCAGGGAGCAGCCTTGTGGGTGGTGGTAGGGTGTAATTCTATAAATAAAAACTCTCCATAATGCATGCACACAGGGCAAGGGCAGATCAAGTCTCCCAGGCATCTTGCCCATTGCTTCTGGCAATGACTTTGACATTTGCTGACTTTGGAGTGCTTGATTTGTCTGTAGGCCTGGTGTCTGTCCTGGCTCTATAACCAGGACTAGCCTGCGGAACCTATGACACGAGTGAGATATGGGACAGAACAGCTTTTCAAAGTTGATTTTGACAAGGGCCATTGTAAAGTTGAAAAGAAAAATGCCATGCCAGAAAAAAGGTCAGGCGTTTTGGGGTTAAGAACAAATGACTGATATGCCAGTGTATTTGTAAACTGTGTTTAATCATTGCTGTGGACAATCCATAATTTATCTGCTACTAAGGAAAAGGAACATGAAATTTTCTTCTCAGAATGAGCAATCTAGTGTGGGAGCTATTCATCAAAGTTTGAATGTCAGAAAGGTCATGGGAAGAGATTTGTAAAATTTTCATAATTCCAGAAATAACCCCTTCGGCATCCAAAAAGAAACTTGAGTATTTAAGAAAGAACCTAATGTATCTGATACCATCCTGCAGCAGGGTGGGTCCGCTCTGTGTGATGGATGTTCTGTACAGCAGGGCTGTATGTTTTCTCATACCTCTCCCTTCCACCCTGTGGGAAGGAAGGGGGAGATAACACATACATTTTGTGAGACAAACAGAATTTGTTCCCTTCGCTGCTTACGTCTGTCTTGTTTTGATTTTGCTATTCTGTATGAAAACCAACAGTATACTTTAGAGACCCTATATTAAACTTGCTGTTAATTAAGTTCTTCAGATAAAAATCTCCCAGCAGGAGATTTTTGAGTTGGGAGGATTTGAACTGGAGCTCTCATACAGGGCCTCGTGCAGTAACATGCTGTGCTCTCTGTGAAGGCTCTACATAGCAAAAATGTCAGAATATGCCATGTCTTTATCAGCCTGTTTGTTAATATTTTTTTCTATTCAAATGTTTTCTACCTCTCCTCAGTTTTGTCGTGTCTCTTTCCTGTCCTTATTTTTAAACACATTCTATGGCAGAATGGTTTTCCTAGTATATATATATATATTTTCAATTTCCAACTCTTAAACTTGTTAACATCTTGTGATTGCACATAGGAAAAGGAAATATATTTCTAAGATTTTTTCCAGGTTTAGGTATGTCAAGATGCAAAATATTTGGTTGCGTATTGTAAATGTCTGTGAAGTACTCTTGGAAAATTCTATTTTCAAAGAGATTATTATGAGGAATCAGTATTACTCCCTTTTTGCTCAGTTTTTTCTCCACTCCCCCAAGAGTTTAATAATCTCTGATCAGTATTGATGCAGATAGTAGCAGGAAAAGGAAAAGTAACAGGAGTAACAGGAGGAACTTCATTTTTGTTAAAGGCAAAGTATGTGGCTTTTAATACACAAAAAGTTCACAAAATCATTGAATTGTTTGGACTGGAAAAGAGCTTAAAGATCGTCTATTCCCAGCCCCGTTCCACTAGAGCAGGTTGCTGAAAGCTCCATGCAGCCTGGCCAGGAGCACTTCCAGGGATGGAGCATCAGCCATGGAGTAAGAAGTGTGCATTGTCGCATCAAGGAACACTTGCTACATAATTGGTAGGCTAATAAAAATCTTGCAGGGAAGTATTGATGGCAACAGGCACTATTTATTGCCATAAAAAAAAAAAATAAATCTCTAAAAGAAATTTCCTCTAAAAAAAATCCAGGCAGAGAGCAGAAGCCATTCAGGAGCATCTTAGCTTCTTCCCTTACTGTTTGAGTAGAACCAGCATGTAACAAGGTTTTTGAAATGTTCTCTCATCCTTGATCTAAGGCTGTTGATACAGTTCATACAAAAATGTGAAGCTTTCAGAAAAGAGAGTGGATTTAACAGTAAAAAATTCAGTTTCAAGCATTTTGAGGGTAAAGATCACAATGAAGAAAAATTTCCTTTTTCTGTAGAGATTTAAGTGTGGCTTCTCTTTGGTTTTTCAATAATGCCTAGTGTTGCATTAATGTTTAAATTTTGCCTGTTTTGTCAACCATTTCATCTGTCTGCATCCAGTTTCATCTTCTGTGTGATATTCTGTGCCATTTTTTCCTTTCTGTTTTTCATAATCTAGAGTGCAGCCTGGCAATTTTGTTCTTCCTGTATTGTGCTGATACTTGTAGTAAAAGATTGGCACAAATTTAGCAAAGCCTTTTCTTGAAAATTGATTTACAGAGGAGTTGTGAATTTACAGTCATATGCTAATGCTGTGTAAGTGTATACAGAGGACAGGTTTAATTGTAATGATGTTTTGAAGTGCCTTGACCCTACTGAAAGTGGCTCCAGAAAGGATGAAAACTGCTGTTCTTTGTCTGAAAGGAATTAGCAGAGCTCAGGATGTGCTGTATAATGGTTTTCTTGGTGATTCATAGCACATTTTTTAGCCAAGAAAAAAAAATTACTTCTCAACCTGGTGTGGTTTTGAATAATGGTCAGAGAAATCGAGAGGTTTGTTCTGGAATGCATCATTCTTGTTACAAAGTTAAAATGGGTTTAAGTGCACTAACCAGAATTTATTTTTATATATTTGGGTTTTTTAGTAATTCAATTCTAAATTTCATTTTATTCTTTTTTTAAAGATGGACTTACTTTATTGAACATTTTCTTTCTGATGGCTTTTTTAAGGCCAAAGAATAATATGACTGTTATGACTTGTGGAGTCCTACCTTGTCAGTTTTTTACCTCCTCTTACATGTTTTAGTGCTTCTCTGCAACAGTTGCTGAATAGGAATAGTTAGTTCTGATAAGAGAAAACAATGTCAGAAATATTTCTTCTGAGCTTGCTTTATCAGATGTCCTAGGAGAGAAGAAAATTTCCAGCTTTGCTCAGGCCAAATATATTTTTTATTCCTTAGAGTACCATACTATAATATAGATTATGATTAGTAGTACCATAGGGTGAAGATGTGGCTGTAAAAGCTCTCTTGTTAGAATGAACTCCCACGGATGTTCAGACTTACAGCTAGCAAATGTTAGAAGTGGGAAGGTTTTTTGTATTGACTTTTAATATATTATTTTTTTCAGTATATTGTCAAATTCCCCCTTTGTAGAGGTTTAGGTCAGCTTTTTACAGTTGGTTTAAAAAAAGCACAACTCTGGCACTGCTAGTGCTAAGCCTTTGCTTTGAACCTTTTTTCATTTTCCTTCCTCAGATTTCTCAAATCCCCCTGCACTAGCTAATGCCTGTGTCACCTGTCTTTGTTCTTCAGAGATAAAACTGCAAATTAGATTTTGAATTGCTCTATAGCTGGATACAGTTACACTGGAAGCACTTCAAAGCTCCTTGGGACCATGAGGGTCAAAATATACATGTAGGTATGTGTTTGTGCACTTATATGTATAAGGATGTATGCATATGCATCTGTACAGACTTATATATGATATTACATTTTGGTTTTGTTCAGGACATGCGAAAATAAAGAAGTTTAGCAAATTCCTAGGGGCTTGTCAGATTTACACATGCAGCTATTTTGGAAGAGTTTAGAGATTGTATAAGTTCTGTGACTCTGCATCAGAGGATGGATTTTAATGCAAAACATCTTTAAATCCCCGTTTTGCCAAGGAAGCTGCCTATTATGGCAAGTAATCAAGATGCTTTCAAGATGTATCATTTCATATACACAATTCAGGTATCTCATCTCAGTTGGAAGGTTGTAACCTTGGCCAACTTCACCTTTGGAAGCTTTAATAGAAGACTAATCTTAAAGTTTCCGTAGCTAAGAAACTTCAAGTTTGGATGATATTTAACATGATATGTTGTGAAGTATTTGATGTATCCTGTTACTGTATCTGGTCTGTGAGTGCCAGCTTTTCTGATTGCTTTGGTAGCAGCATGATGTCATGTTGTGCTGAGAGTGAAATTAGTGTTATTTATAATGAACATTTTTTCTAAGCTTTTAGTAGTTGTATTTAGCAACACCATGAGTAAAAATAACATTTTGAAGTGCTTTTGAGGAAGCAAAATGAAATACTGAGGCAAAATGATGACTTAATGGCTTACTGCTTTACAATAGTGGCTGCTATTACAGCAGGATTTTTTCAAGTAGGAGTGAGACAGCAAATGTAGTACTAGAAAAAAAGACCTTAAATGCTGTTTGTGTTGGCTGTCTACTGGGGATGAATTTCATGCTCAACCAGAGAATATCAAATGAGTGGCTGTAAAAACCCTTGCAAAGCCTTGGCAAAGCTTGAATATGAAAATAGGTATGGAAAGAATAGTAAACTCAGTAACTTCGGGGGAAATGCGGGTCTTTGTTTCAAAGGGTGAGGCAGCAATTTCGTCCGCTGCTGCTGGGTTACTGTCGCCAGAAGAGAGCGATGGTCCTTCTAATCCGCTCCCGCAGCTGTGGGTGCGGCACTTTCTGTCCCGTGCTGTCCTTAAGTGCCGACGCTTCACGGCCGAGGCAGTGATTCCCTGAGGCGCTGCCGCAGCTGGCAGCGCCCTTTCCCAGCCCCTTCGCCTCCGCTGGAGAGGGAGAAGCTGGCACGGGCTGGGCGGCAGGACGGGACAGTGCCGGGGCTGTGGGCAGAGCAGGACTGACTCCTTCTGTCACCTGGAGTCCCACCTTTGGCTGTAATCTCTGCTGCAGAGCGTGAAATACATTCATGTTCCAAATGCACCCTACACTGAAGTTCTAATTTTGCACATTTTAAAACCATGCTGGTCTGTCCTACCGAAGCTGCTCTGCAAGGGATCACATTTCCTTGATCACTGCCTCGTGAGGGTTTTTTTTAGGACTTGCAGATTTTAGACCTCACCTTTTAAACGTGTCTTTTCCCACTTGAACATTTCAATGACATAAAATTCTTTTTACTGAAGTTGCATTTTTTAGCCTTCATATTTTGCATATCTTATCAATATGCCTATTGTAACTTATAAATATTCTGAGTGAGTTCCTTGCAAGCTGCACAAATCCTTTCTTGTGAAGCTTTCAGTACAAAATGTTAACATAATTTTCTGCCTCTGCTCCTGGTTGATCATTTTTTGTAATCATATGCCTCTCTTAATCTAGGGATTAGTATTCGTTTCCTATAAATTAAACAATTTAGATGAGGATAATTCTTTTGGCTAAAGGTCTTTAAATGTGCAGCTTTAACATTGTTATTAAAAGTTTCTTATGGACAGAATTTTACTATTTTTATACAAGTTCATCATTATTATTATTTAATGTGAGTTTTTTCCTGGTTTTCAGGAGTTCATCAAGAATATATTTCTATCTCTTAGCAAAAAAATGTAAATTTGAATAACTGTAATCAAGTCTAGACTTTTTCTAAGTCACTTTATATGAAAGATACTTCTATAGTTGTTCGCTTGGGGGTAATTTACTGGATCCATCACTTGCTGTAGTCTGTAGATCAGTTTACTATTATGTGTGCCTTGGTTTATCTTGTGTATGACTTAATTTATATTTTTCTTCTGTATAAAATTAGATTTAAACAGGTGTTTTCAGTGAAGATGGTTTACATGTTTGCTTAAAACAAAGTTGCTTCATAACATCCCTGTTAATAAATTAGGGTTGTTTAGTATAGCAGTAATCCAGGATCACTAATCCACTTTTTAAAAGTGTACTACTTTGAGAAAAAATCACTGAAGCAGGCTGTCAAATAGAGGGTCAAGCACTTCGTGTTGGCTTTTTGACTTACGTGTGGAGAATCTGAATTGCCAAAGCAACTATGGTAAAAATGTGATTATATTGGCAAATGCAATGGATTGTGTTCTTCAGAAATTCCTCTCTATTCTGTGTCTTTTATATTAATGGATAATTCTGCTTCTGTGAAGTCCTGTTATGATATAGATGAGGTAGAGGGTTTTGGCAGTCTGGAATAGAATAAGGGCTTGGGACGCTGTGCAGGTGTTTTTGCGAGGAGTAAGGGACCTCAAATTAGGTAATGTGAGTCTGGATAGGACAAGAGGCAGGAATTTCTTTTTTTTGAGTATCATTAGTTCACCTCAGTTGATGAGTAAGTATGGAAAGCATAATAGTGGGCGATGGGATTTTCATTGTATTTTGTCATTGTTTACTTTGTATTTCTTGTTTGGCCTTTCAAGTTGTGCTCTAAAGTGCTTTTTATAGTCCTTAAGGCAAATTCAGAGTTCTTTATTTGTCAGAATTGGTTTCACAAATGCAATTATTTGTTACTTGCTATTCATATGGTAACATATAACTATTTTCTTAGACTTATTACAAAAACTTCCTACTTAATTTCTGGTTTAATATGCTGCTTTTTTTCAGTTTTCTGGATTATCATTACCACTAATTCTAACTTTTCATATTGTATCTTCAGGCTTTGTATATTCAAATGCAAATATCTCTTACTGCTCTTCTCTCCTGAAGGAGTCAGTTCAGGTTCAGTTCTTTCATGAACTTTGCTGTAGTGACTACAGTTCCCATGCAGTTCCTCTGCTGTCCTTAGAGCTGGAGAATTCTTTAACCCTATGCTGTGTTTGTGTATCCAGCTTTCACATGGGTGTGGAAACCAAAACTCCATTATTACTCTTTGGGACTCCAAGATCTGAAATCTGGGTACTGACTTTGTGCAAGACCAAATTTAAGTTAAAGCTTGTTCACACAGGGAGCTTTCGTATTTCCTTCCTTATGCCTCTGTTACACATTTTTGCTTTGGTGAGTAGAGTTACATATAAATTAACCCAAAGTGGATTGGGTGATTTACCTATAAAGTATAAAGCTGCTTCAACTTGCTTACAGTCCTGCCTTTAATTAAGATGATGCAACTCTGAGTGCGAATGAGACATGATTAAATCCAAAGTGAAGTCGATAGTGTCTTTCCATTCTGCTTTGTTAGACCAAGTGAAAAAAAAGGTGCCAGAAGAAGTATTGTTGGTTGAAATAATACACAAATTTAGTCTTAGGTGTCACCTATATAACATGTAAAAGTCTGACTATGAGGATTTTTATGAAGTGTATTTTTGTACTTTGTCAACAAGATGGCACTTGCTGGTCATTGCCGTGGTGTTGACCCAATTTACTCAATATCATGTCCCTTAACAAAACAGTAGTGGTGGTGTGCAGGTAGTTAGTACGAATACTTCAAAGAAAAAACCTTGTTAACTAAGGATTGTCTGTCTCTTGGATGTTTGCATTTCTTCGGGGACCTTTCTTTTCTTTTCTGAAGCTCCAGGCCATACAAGGACATATATTTTTGTATGGCATTCATCATTCACTGCAGTGTTGGGGTTTAGTGGATTTCTTTTTTCCCATTTCAGACTTTGCCATTGATTGCACAGTCACAGAGTGAGCTGCAGGGCAGAGAGGGAAATGTACTTTCCTGTCACTCAAAATTTGCTTTTGTTGGAAAGGAAGCAGTGCTGAAAGGAACAAAAATGAAGCTATTCAGCCAGGGCTGCATTGAAAATGCCTTTCCCCCCAAAATGATTCTTTTCTTTTTATTATAGGTTTATAACACTAGAATATAGCTCTTTCCTGCCAGTTTGAGATAATTGAAACCACCGAGTTACAACATCCTTCTGTATAAAGAGGCTCTCAGGTGTAGTCTCTGTAGTTGTTTCACTGCTGAGCAGAGGGAATTGTCCTCTGTCTGGAGTCTGCAGTGTTGGGGAGCTGTCAGGTGCTGTGATAGCCTTGTTACCTAAGTAGGAATAAAAAAATTGCTTGGATTTTTATTCATAAGAACTGTTTATCAGGATGCTTCCCTGGACAGCTGTCTTCTAAAAGTTTAATTTCACTGTGAACACAAGGTGCTGTTTTATGGCTGCTCTCCGTGTCTCGTGGCTAATGTGCATGGCGGGTGGAAGGACAACCAACACCCAAAACTCTTCAGTACTGACCACGGGGAGCCATCTGTTCACAGGAAGGGGCTGTGAACTAAGGAAAGCTATTAGTTCCGAAGGAAGGTGTTTTGGTGCTTCCCAGCTCAAATGGTCAGTAAGCTTCACTACTTAGTCCATTTGTAGTCCCTGGCCAGTGTTAATCCTTTCCCAATTTAGAGGTGTTTGTGTCATCTTGGAGATGGCACTGAGCATTTGGCTTTTGGATTAGGCTCATGTGATTCATTCTGTATTTGTTGGAGTTGATGTAATCAACTCATACAGGCATTGGGAACAAATACAGATTTGCCCAGTTTCTTAAGCAGAGATTTCTAACAGTAAATGCCACAGAGACTGAAGGGGAGATGTGCTTTTCTTGCAAGTAGAAGGTGCAAAACACCTTATTGTCTGTATTCAGGATTTAAAGAAAGTAAGTGAAAAATAAGGGAAGTTTGACAATGTAGAAGGTTTTTTTACCCATGGAATCATAGAATTATATTTTATAATTTACTTAAGCCGAGAAATCATTATCGAAGTATTATCACTAATGATATGTTGTAGTATGGAGGATATATATCAACGCTAACTATTTAACTGTTTTTGTAGCCCAAGAAAATTCCGGTTCTACTAACTAAAATCATACAGCAAACATTTTTGCTTGACACAAGAGGAAGTTGCAAATTAAACAAATCTTACATCAAGTAGCAGTAACTCTCATATAATACCAACTTTATTCATTATCTAGGATTCGGAAAACTGCTATATAACAAAATCAACAACAAAAGAAAGGAAGGAGCAAAGTCAAATTTCCCTTGTTATGATGGTAATGGTAGAATTTGCTTAGTAAATGTAGTTCATATCTGTGCAGATGACGACCTATTTTAACTTAGATAAGTGTTTTGAAGAGGCTGAGTGAAATTGGGATTTCTGTTTCAAAAAAAGTTTTGTCTGTAAAATTCTGTGGAGTTCAAGAGCAAAATGTTGAAGAGCTAGGGGGTTTTTTGTGCTTTGGCTTATTTCTTTAATCAGTCATCTCAATTATAATGGGCTGCAAGTATTGCTTAATAGCACCTGTTCATATGATCTGTGAATGTCTTTTGCTTTCCTTTAAAGTTCAGTGTTACTACATGGTACTTACTGTGCTGGAGTCAATCCTATGCTATGCCTCAAATTAAATGGAGGTGTCTGATTTTTCCCTAAAAATATTTCAAAGTGTTTCTCTCTTGTAGCTGTATTTACAGTTTAACTGAATATTATTTCAGATATTTGAAAATTGGTGATCATCTATTGGTTAACAATCAACAATGTCACAGACAAATCTAAACAATGAAAGCAAATTTTCATTTGAAAGTAATTTCAAAAACAAACAAGCAACCATCTCACTTCTCACTCTGGCACTTACTCCCTGGGTCATTTGTGTCAGCACAAGGCAGGAGTGGAAATGACTAAGCTGGCTGAGAGGAAGAGAAGCTTCATTTGGACTCACAACAAGAAGTTACTCTCAGCACGTTGGTGATGGAGGAAATTACTTTGGTCTGTATGGACTACTGTTATTCCTCACACTAGCAAATAAATATCTGTTTGCTTCAAGGCTCAGATCCTGAAATTCAGAAAGTCTAGGGCTTTTTTTGAATGAAATTATTTTCTTGGAACATGCTTGTTTCTCAATATCATTCACTTCACAGAAAAAAAGGAGAATTCAGGTATCTCTAGAAACTTTTTATTCCCCAGAACTTTGGAGTAATTTCCTTAGTTATTGTCTAAAATTTTGACAATGTCGACAAAGATGTGCTGGCTATACTTGGAAAGAAACTTCCTAATGTGTCTGTCAGTATCAGCTTCCTATTAAATATATTTGAAAATCAGTAAAGTTCTTGTTTGAAGCTGAATTGTATCATTTTATAAAGCAACATTAAAACATACAAAGGACAAACATCTGGTCTCTTTAGGAGAAGCTGAAACACTTTTGGATTGATAAATTTTCTTTGTAACCATAGCATTTTTTAATGTGACAACTAATAATCAGCTTAGTAACATATGGAGTTACTATTTTAAGTCCTCCTTCTTTTTCTTCCCCTATTGTATTGTGTAAGCCAAGCAGTGTTTCCTCTTAGTAATTATTTGTATTTCAGTATTACCTAGAGATTCCAGCTGATTTGCTTGCTGCTTAGACAGTGTTTTTGTACAGTAGTGTCCAAGACCATCATCAGGGTTCACTGGCAACAAAAAAATTCTGCCAATAAAAATAAATAAATAAATGGAATTTTTATAGTCATACAGTATTTGTCTTGAATGTGTCCTGGATAGGTGGATGCTCTAAAAAAGGAGAGATCATAGTGTGGTGAATTAATTGCCTTTGCACAAGGTCAGACAACAGAATGCTGGCTGATCCAGGAAGCCAGCTTTACTGATTCCTGGTCCCTTGCCCCATCCACTGAACTGTTTCTGACCTCTGTAATGGGCCTCTCTTAGGTTGATCTGTCTCCTTTCTGAAAGAAAATAAAATACTATTTCATCAACCAAAAATGAAGTCCAATGCACATGTTCAGTGTCCTTCAAAAGAAACAAAAGAAGCAAAGATGGATTTTGCATTTTGCAACATTTGGAGGATGCAGCATTGTTTGTGCAATACTCTTTAGGTCTCCCGAGATTGTTTCCTAAGGATTGAAAGGCTGAGGAAGGGAAGGCATTGGCATGGTGTCGAAGCAGCTGCGGAGGGTTGGCTAAGCTACAAGCATCTGACTGCAGAGTAGTTCAAAAAATAAGGAATGTTTCTTTGTTGTTTTGAAATGCATATATAGTTTTAGCTAATTTTAGTATGAATACTATAATGTCATATACAAATTAGAGATGATTGCATGGTAGGGTTGTAATGTAGCATATTAACAACTGGGGGGTTTACACCATGTATTTGAAAAATACTTTTAGTATTTATTTTGTCATCTAGACACTTCCCTATACCAGTTTGACTCTAATAGATTGCTTCTGGCCAGTAATCTACCAGGGCCTTTGTTTGCCCCTTTGCTTACTTTTGCTGATTTCTTTGGCATAGAGATTTAATACTTAGTTTAGTTCTTCAGCACCATATGAGAAGTACCTTGAGAGGTTTTTGTCAAGAGCGGTGCACCTACATATGTTTTAATTATTTGTCAGTTGTACGCATATTTCTGTAAACAAGAGAGAGGAGGTTAATAAAGTATGAATTAATGAAACTCTCTCAAAGACTGGATTCGTATTGGCACTAGGATCTATTACAATCAGTGTTAATTGTGTTCCTAAATGCTGTCTTTTTCTTGGGACCTCACCCTAGGGTAGGACAGACTTCTAGAACAAGTGTTTACTTTTTTTTAGCTTGCAGAACAAAATACAGCTGAAGATGTATGAATAATTATCACTGCTGTTGAGAAGCAGCAGAATGTGTTCATGTTCAAAGAGGGAGATTTGTGCTGTCCTGAGGATGCTCACAGTGAGATGATCATACCCTTTGCGTAGTACATGAGCCTGGCACTTGTTCTGGGTTGGCAGATGTGGACTGTTACATTTTAATGTCTCTCTGCTGTTCTAACAGACTGAAAGGTTGCAGAGAGCTCTTATCCTAGTATTTCACAGTGTTGGTGAGGATTCAGACACCAGTAATAGGGCTCATATGCATTCATGGCTATGAATTTTAATTCAAGAGTAGTTGCATTAAAAATCTTTTGGGAGAATTGATACAGCTGTACTGGCGACTTGGTATTTGCCATGCTGCTTGCTATTTTAAGGTTTGTGGCTTTTCTGAGTAGAATAATTGCACTCATAGCTCTTGCATGTTTATTACCTTCCAGCCCTAGTATTTTCTGCATGTTTTAAGCAAGGTTGTTAGTATGTATTTGGGACATAGAGGATATTAATGTTGTATTGCAGTTCGGGACAAAAATGTAATGTTTAGCATTTTAATTAACATAAATTTGAAATAGAAGTTTCTCTCTAGATTAGAGTGTGGTTTAGGTTAATGTCTGGTTTCTATAAGATGGGTACTGTTCAGTCCTTTTTTCATCCATTCACCGAAATCTCATTAGAATCTTCTGCATCCTTGTAAGCTTTGACTTCATGGACGTAATAGAAATGTATCTGACAAACTGTCCAATATGAGAAAAGAATGGAAGTGGTCTAGTAAAGAGGGGTTTTTTATGCCTGTGAAGAAACAGAAGCTTGTGCTCCTAGTCTGTCCTTTATTTGTAAATAGAAATTGCTTACTCTGCTGCAGTGTTGGACGTACACTTTGCTTTGTCATTTATCTACTGTGAGCTTTAATGTAATTTTTAAAACTAGGAGCAAGATGCACCAAGGTCGCTCCTTTCTGAACACTTGCAAACAGAAAATGCTATAAATCCCCATTATGTTGCACCCTCTCCATAGAAACACTATTCAGAAATTGGGCATAAACCTGAAAACTCTTGAACTTTGTTGTTACATAAGAGACACAGAAAGGAAGGAGGAGCATTGGGCATTTATCCTGTCACACATTGGGCATTTATCCTTTCATTTAGTGTAGCTATTTGAAGTGACATAATCAACATGCTTCTTAGTTCCACGTAGCTCATCTCTTTGGCTGTAGTATGTTCTGCCAACCTGAAAGGCAAGCTTTGCCACGGAGAAGAGACGTAATCAGAAGACAGGTTAGAAGAACTCTGTAGAAGGTTACCAAACCCTGGATCTTCCTCCTGATTATGGTCTCTTCGTGTTGCTGTGTATGAGGCCACTTAATAACCCAGGGTAGCAGCTTCCCTTTAAATTCAGTTGCGAATATCCTCAGATAAATTGGGGCAATGGTGGGGTGTTGTAACATCTGCAGTTCCCCTCTGGTGCTGTAGCAGGAGGAATATATGCGTTTAGATTTGGCAAAAGGGCCAAGGCAACCTCTCAGCCAGGAGAGAGTCTGAGGAATCAGCCAAAGCAGCAAATCTGGTTAAAGACAGAAAACACCAGGGCAAAAGGTGGAGCTCATGGTATCAGTGCTTGAAGGACTCAGTGAAATAGGTTGCACATCACTGATGTACGTTTAGAGATGGTGCACTACAGAGATACAGGCTGTAATGTGATGTAATTTTGTACAGTCAATTGCAATCTTCGTTTTAGCTTCTGTGCAATTGTTTTAGGTATTCATATTTCCATTTCTATTTAGCTTTATGCCCCAGTGGGTTCCTGTTTATGTAAAAGTGCCAAAGTGGAGACCAAGAGTTGGTGTGGTATGTGCATGGTTGAGAGTGTCTGTGGAAATTGTTTTTATGTCAGCATCTGAAACTGGGAGGTGGACAGCAGAACATGTTTGACAGTGCAAAGATAGAGAATAAATCTTGTGTTGCAATTCCAGAGAGTATATTCTGGGAACAGTGAAGCAACTGAGCTTTTCTCTGATTTTCATGGCTGGTTTGCCTTAGGGAGAGAGTTCACATCGTTCCACTAGCAGTGCTGTCTACTGGTGTCCATATAAATACCGGCAAAATATGTATTCTCTCAGTGGGGATCATGTCATATACAGGTGCTAACAAGTTGCATAATCGAAATGTTCGAAAAAGAAAAGAATTTGAAATTTATAGGCACTGTGGATGTAACAAAGATCTTTTCTTTGCTCCACCTTCTTCTGAGAATTTTTAGGAGTTTTGGCAGTCTGACAAAAATAGATGTTAAATTGAAGACATAAATTACACTTTCAAAGAAGGATAGCAGTAACACCCTGTGTTTGTTAGTCTCCCCTACCTGAAATCCTGTTTTGGTTTACATTAAAATTAGGGGTTGTGGTAATTACTGGACAAAATTGCATATTCGTTGGGAAAAGGCTTGAAAATCTCAATGAAACAGTAGAAAATGAAATTTGCATATGACAAGAAATGAAAACTGAGTAGGAATGTTGAATAAAATATTTTTAAGAAACTGTAAAAACGGGGCATTTCTTCATTAATTTTACTTTCAGATCTGGTTTATGCATTAGCAGTCAAAATACTTGGTTACTGTACGGCATATAACTGTAAAGTAACTGTAATTCTTAAGTGACTGACATTTGTGTTAAGTACGTAATTATTTTAAATAAGGAAATTTTTTTGTTGTTGAGGTTGCTACAGAATCTTCTGTGATACCCTCAACTTTAAACCATTAACAGGGATGCTTTTTATCCATAGTTTTTAATTTTCGAAGTAACATTTCTGTGATAACTTTCATTGTATTTTTCTGTGATATATATTTATTGGTGTAGCTGTCTTAAGAGAAAATATCTGAAATATGTTTTTTCTTATTTAAACAGGTGATTTAAATCACAGAATTGATGTATGGTAGAAGTAACTTTTGGTGAATTATAGAAGTACTCAGGAAGAGAATACAAAATTGGTAATTTCAGTCAGGGGCCTTTCCCAAGAAGAAAGTGCCCCTCGGTGATGTGTTTGTGAAAGTACAGAGAAAAAAGTATAATATGATAAAGTCACTGATTTTCAATTTGAACATGCTTATCTAGGTTTGATAATCATTTAACATATAAGTCTGTAAGACGTTTAATGTCTTCCAAAAAAAGGAAATGCTCAGACAAAAGTGTTGCATTACTCAAACAATGCAGTCTTTTCTGCAGACATTCCTGAAGATAATTTAATGCTATGACATTGCTAAACTCTGGTGATTCAGAAGCAATCTTTGATTGTAGGGTATTTTTTAAAATTTCATATCTGGGCTTCTGTAACTTGCACCCAAATCTCAGTTCTAAGGCAAAACAGTGAAAGGCTATTCCTAGCTGTTTCAATTATATTGCTAATCCAAATATTTGTAGTGGTGATGTTCTGTGTAGATGAAGCACCGTGTGCTTTATTTTTTCCATGAAATAAATTATTTGCCTCAAGCTGGTCTTCTCAAGCTGATATATTTAAACTGACCCATTTTTAGATACGGAGATCTGGCACTGCTTTGGAACCATGAGTGCAAATTAGTTGTTGGGGTTTTTTTAATCTGAGGTAGCCTGCAGTATGCCAGTCTGCCTCTCCAGCGAGCGCTTAGTGTGGGATAAGAGAATTCACATGAGGCTGTGAGGAGGCAGCAGGAGAAAGCAAAGGATGCCATTTCAGGTAAGACTCCTCCAGCACTTGTGGAGATCCGTGGCTGTGAAGTTACTACAAACAAGCCTCTTGAGTCTTTCTATGATCCAGTTGCTGAATTGCTCAGCTCTGCTTCTTTTGGGGAAGAGGAGGTTATTAGGCTCTCTTGGTTTTATCCTCCTCCTTGCTTTATGTTTCCAATTGCTTTATTTATAACAATGTGATACATACTTTTGATATGTAGGGTGGCTAAGATTATCAGTTCTCCATTTTTATAAGTAAAGGAGCCCTAGGAAGTGCTGTATCTGCTTCTCAATGAATATTCAAAGGCTTTTATTATAGTGGCTTTCACTGAGAAGTTAAGATGTAAATATTTTTCCTGTATTTTAGATTAAAGTTCATTTGTGTGTTTCTGTACAAATGACTTGTGATATGGAGAACTGAAGAGGAAAGAAGAGTAAAAAAAAAAAAAATCCAGGCTAAATGAGCAGCTGTTTAGATACCTGCAAGGTTAAATCATGACAGTAAGATACTGGATCCACTATTCTTAAGATTATGAGTATAGGTGGGATTTCTGCATAGCAGCTGAGTGGATCTAGAAATCACAGTTGAACTTCTTCCTGCCGTCTGTGTGTTCCTACCTGTTCTCTGGCACTCATTAACTGCACAATGAATTAAATGGTTTAGGAAATTGATCGAACAGAAAATGAATGTTTTGGGGAGTTTTTTGAGTTTAGTGGTTTTGGGTTGTTTTTTTCTTTGGTTGGTTTTTGTGGTGGTTTGTTTGTTTGTTTTAGTTTTTATTTTTTTGGCAAAGGGAACAGATAAAGAACAATATTCTGTTTTAAGTCAATGTTAGCCAACTTATTTGTGCTATACAGGGTAAGTGACAGTGGAATGTGGCCAGAGGTAGGGATTGCATTGACAAGCCTTTGCCCTTTAGCAAAAGCTAGGCTTTACATCTAGCCTTTAGACCTTATAGATTGGGGAGAATGAAAACAAACAATGCCTCATTGAAAGCTCAGAGTCCAATAACTAGCAGAAGCTTATTTGTGTGTGCTTCAGTTTCCAGAGGATCCTGTGAAAAATCACCTCGAAGCTCACGCTCCTTCAGGGACTTAGTTGTGGCATAATGCGTTTCCGCTTGTTTTGTCCCAGTTTTCATTTCAGTTCATTAGTACTTGGGATTAGCCTGATGGTTTAGTTATAAAATCACATAACAGGAAATAATAAGAAATAATAAGGAAGCAATATGAAGCACAACAGGAAAGAAATGGTTCTATATGGGCTGTTTAAAAGAAAATACAGGTTTATGTATTCAGTGGAATTCATTCATTGGTAGTCTTACTCTATGAAAACCAAACCTTGCACTGTATGCCAAACTTGAAAATTTAGGTACAAATATATTTTTAGTTTTTCAAGTAAGTAATTAGTCAGGGAACAGAAATAGTAATAAAGCAAGACTGATTTGCTGCATGTTTGGAAGCTATGGCTTTTCTAAGTTTGTCTTTTGAGATTATGTTGTATTTGCATTGACTTTTCATAAGAGTCAGGCACTCCATGTATCTAGCAGTTTGATAGATATTCCTTGTTTTCTTACTGCCTTGCTTGGAAATTTCTGGCCAACAGTTGATGGAATCAAAATTTTTAAAATAGTTCTTGTAAAACAAAGGTGTTCCTTACCTGTAGAACAAAGTAAAATATAATTGCCCTTGCAGGAGCTTCAGTAACCACATCTGTTTTGCAGACAGGTTCATTTTGCATTATGCATTTTATTTATTCCAACTTTGAAGTTTGACAGCAGATCATTAGAGTTAATTCATGTAGCAATAAAAATTGGGAGGTCACACAGAGCTGTTACTTTGATTGTTGTATATCTGCTGCATTAAACCCTTAAGATCTTTACCTGTGGGAGAGAATTTGTGGTTATCTTCTACAATGTCATAATCAGCAGTGCTTGCTTTGCCTCATCTGAACTCCTACATCCAAATCCAACCAGTGTAAACCTTATTTCAATGGTAATGCATTACAATTTAATGGAGTCAGTGCTGCAAGGAGTTCCATTGAATGCTGGCAGGTTTGAGCCAGAAGAGAGAGGTCCCTGCAGTCTCTCATTCTTAGTAATTGCTCACGGGTTTGAACAGCTTTAAAGACCAAACTGCATCCAGTTTCTACATGAAACTTTGAAGACCATTTGTTGAGTTTTTGCTGCTCAGGGTAATGTTAAGCTAATTTTATTTTGTAATAGGTTGGAGAGAACCTATAAAGCACTTACCTTATTAGGTTTAAGGATCATGCTGGTTCAGCAATCTGTGTGATTTCATCATATTAATCTTCTTTGTTTTAAGTAATCGTTTCTACATGCTGGTAGAGGCTAGGATACTTAGTTACACACTAGAATTACTATTAGTTTATATATGTTTCCACTTAAAAATTATTTTCAATTAGAATTAATTTTAAATGGAGTTAGCCCCAACAAATATAGCAAGTATAGAAAAAATAAGATGTATCTAATAGTGTAAATTAGAGAATAAGTGGGTAAAGCATTTAAGCAAGGTTAAATGGTATATTTAAATGCCTCTCATCTGAATCTATTCAATAAATATGCCTTTTTAATTAGAGCATAATATTTTAGATTATTAAGATCATGAGGAGGTAGTGTTCTGGCTATTGCTTCTGTTCCTGTTGTCATTCTGCCTTTTGTTTGACAACTGTTCTGTTTTCCATAGTCTTCACATGCTTGCAAACATTCCAGATTTCCTGAATTTGAAATGAAGCAAATTTTCAGAAGTGTGCTTTTTGTCTTGTATTTTTTCAAGTAAGTTTTTGAAACTGCTTTATGAAATGAGAGAGTGTATGATTTAGAAGGTTCAAACCAAAAAATGATAATGGAATAAATAAATTTTTAAAGTAAATTTCAAATCCTCTTGAAATTAGTTTGTGTGTTCCTTAATATTCCTTAAAACAATTCCATGGGGATTTTAAAAGCTGTTCAAAAGAATGAGGCAGAAGCAGGTAACTAATGCAAAACTTCCTTAGCTAATCTTGTTAGGAATTTCATGTACCATTACTTGGACTAATCTATACTCAAATTAGACCACATTTTTGGTGTGCTAGCAGCATGCTTCTGAAAAAAACAAGTAAAAGAAGGAACCTTCCTCCAAACCCCACAACAGCGTCATTATTTTACTCTGATCATTGTCTTTGTCCTGTTTATATTTATAAATTCTTTGTCAGGCATCAGCCTCCCAGGTTTTTGCTGTGCCCTCACGTTTTGCCCATCTTTATGTCTTCCTTTGCCTGAGTTGCTCTTCATGCATGTCCTTGGCTGCTTTCTTTGCACTGGAAACTTATCATTAGAAAAATAAGTTGCAAGCTATTTTTGTTCTTCTAGCCCAGAGTCTTGCTTTGCCTTTAATCTGTCTATATATGGGTATTCTGTTGCCATCTCTAAATTGGAAGAAGTCAAGGTTAGATAGAACACGATTTCACAAGAGGCTGTGGTCTGAATGAAAACCTTACTGACAGCTGCTGAAACTAAGGTCTCCTCCCACTGTCCAAATTTTCCTCTCCCTGTAGTTTCCTGTGTGCTTCTTCTGTCTTCCTTGCTTTGTGTTAATATCCTTTTCAAGTGCATGTTTGGTTTGTTAGAGAGACAGAAAGAGAAGTCAACAAAATTTTATCATTTTCATACATTTTAGTAAACTAACTGCACTCACAAAGAACCTGATGAAGATTTGTGTTGGCATAAGGGCAGAAGTTTGGGACAGTGGCTTGGAGCAATGATACAGTGGCATTGAAAGGAAGGGTAAGCTGAGAGGAGCCATAAATGAGAGTGGAAGGAGAAACAACAAAGCCCTTTGGCTGGTTTAAAGAAAGCAGCCCAGTCTCAATCAGATGTTAACTCGTCACATGTGGAACTGAACCCAGGTTGCGCAGTGCCAGCCTTCTCTCTTCTGTTGGACATCACCTGCATGCCAGTAGCCTCTGGTACATTAAACAAGCAGTACATGCAGAAACAGAAATGAAGTTGATGATGTAGGAAAAGGAACAATAATTTTATTTCCTTATGTTACTTCATTCAACTTTATTTATATTTTTCCTAGAGTACATATATTTTATATGTACTACAAAGAGTTTTATATTGATGAACAGCTTGACATAGAGTATCCTCTTAAGTCTTGCAAGCCAAGCTTGTAGGGTTTTTTTATTAATTAGTGTAATTAAGCGTGACGGCTATTTCATCTTTGCATGAAATTTATACTTTTATTGTTTTCTGCCTGCCAGCTGAGCAAATATTAATTTAAATCTTTAATGTATAAAAACACTTTTTTTTTCCTTTTTAATGCTGTCTCAGCCTCTCTCCAGATACCCGTACTGGATAGATTTGTCATTTACTGAGTCTCCCCATCAGTGAATAACTGTCAGTGAACCTTTCAGGAAAGCCTTCATCTTTCCAGGAAAGGCCTTCAGGAGACTTCTTTTCTTTCCTCTCCTTTTCTAATGACAATGCTTGAAAGTTGTAGGACTCTGACTGTGTGTGCTCCTCAGCACAATTTCTGTAAGTATTTTTCTGCTGATCTGGGTAGCCACAGGGACCATGGTTACACAGTTACGAGGGCTGCTGGGTGGTAAGAGTTGCTTTTGTACTTCTCCTGCATCCTTTGTTCACAGGGGTGATGCTTGATAATTATCTCTTCTGTGCCAGGGTGGATTTTTTATTTTTATCGAACTGTGACAGACTAGTCTTCCACCAGATTTTTTTTCCCTCCTACACTCATGCAAACTTTCACATGATGCTTCAAAAAAGCAGCTGAGAAGCCAAGCAAAAAGCAGGCCTAAAAGTATCAAAGTTCTCAATTAATTCAAAACTTCAAGTTATGTTACAGTTTGCAGTATGTGGGTCCAAACATTTTTGTCTCGAAAAGCTATTTTTTCAGTAACAGTTTCTAATGGGGTCTGTGGTCTAGTAATATTTTCAAAAAATGTGTTTTCTGGGGTACACCTAGTTAGCACTTGCTGTCCTTACAGATGCTGATTAAAAACAACTGTTTCACCCTGTCCAGGATGTAAACTGAGGACGTCAGTTCACATCTAGTAGTTACCAAGTGCCAGTTGGAAAAGGTTTGGCACTGCTTGCTCTGCAGTAGGGCAAAGTTTTGTCCTGGAGCTCTCTGCTGTTTATCAAAGTGTTACTGGCAGTGGGCAGATCTCTGCACCAGGAGTCCCTCTGCAGGGAAAATTCTGAAATTTGCTGTTGGGAAATACCCACTAATGTTTGCTTTAGAAACTCACTGAAAACACTCTACAAAAAAAAGATACTTCTTGTAATATCTGAGCTACTGCCTGAAGGCATACATCCTCAATTAAATTAATTAAGGAATGTGAGCAAACATGAGGGATAATCTTTTTCTGTGTTCAGTACTTGACAATTCTAAAAGTAGTAACACTAGAAGTGTTTAAAATAATATTGACTTAATGTAGCCATACAAATATATTTGTTATATAAGCATGCAAACAAAATATATAAATATGCAAGTGTATTTCTACAGATTTATTCACAATTTTGAGCTAAGATCCATGTTTTTAATTTGAAGTCACATTTAATGGATTTTTTAGTAAGTCAGGAGAAGTAAGATTTTTTTTCCCCTCTTTTTTTTTTTTAACAAATGTGAAGAAAAAAGGTCTAATGGTATTTGGGGTTTTTTTTGGTTTTTTGGGTTTTTTTAATTTCACTCCCAAATATTTCAAAAATAAATGGAATGTTTTTAAAGGAGAGATGTCATTGAGCTCTCTGCGAGCCCATGTAGTATTACATGGTCTGTACATTAATCAAACTGTGTTAAATGGTCCCGCCCAGACTTACTGTCTGAATCCCTGTAAGGAGCTGCATGGACTGGTTTCTCAGCTTCAAATAATTTTTTAATTGGTGGAGTATTACTTGCTTATTGTTCCCAAAGATGCCATCTTCAGTCTTTTCTGCATTATTGTTGAATTAATTCCAAGTCAAAGTTGGTAAAATAGATGTTGTTAAATCTTGAAAACAACTTTAAGCGAAGCAGATTACCTCACGCTTGTTGTGGGGATTGTACAGGGCTTTGAGAGTGGGGATTTTTTCACTGCTGGTGGACTTGGTTCAGCCAGGCAGTGACAGATTTTTTTCATGGTTTTTTACTGTACTGAAAACATCACTTTTAAGCAATGTTGGGCTTTCTTAGTATTTGAGCACATCAATTTGTTCTATCTACCAATTTCATATGAAACTACTGTTAAAAAGAAACATATTAGAGCCATGATGGCCCTTAGTTTCCGTGCTGTGAGTATCAGTGAGAATTTGTGTATGTAATGCCATTGCTGGTTTTGTGTTGGCAAGTGTCGAAATTGTACTGTGCCTACTGTGCTACCCTGAGATTATCTCATGTTACCTTTCACACACATACAGCTCTTGTTTGGTCCACAGCCTTCAGCACAATTGCAATTTCTTGGGTACGTGTAATGAATAATGCAATAGAAGAGTGAGAGAATTGTGTTATATTTAGCGTTCATTAATGTACACGTTCCCTCTAATCCTTTTAAATATACGTTCTTGCAGCCTATTTGTACTCTCGTCTGAGCATATCACAGTAATTTTGATTTCAGTAATCCTTTGTGGCAAGAAATAAATTGAGCAGTAGGACATTCATGCAGTATGAAAGCTTCTCTTTGGCTGTTTGTTCTGACTGGCTTCTCCTGACATGAGGGGAGCAAGGCTTATACCTACCAAGGCTTACATCTTGCTGCTGCTTCCTTTAGCTAGCACTGATTTCATAAATCTGGGTCTTTGAAAATTTTCCTAAAAGTATACATTTGAAGGATGTTTCCTAGTATTCCAATGGTCTATTTGTTATGTGAAACCACAGTATCTCTTGGTCCTCGTGGTTTTTTAATACCCAGTTGTCTTTTTAATATTTTGTAACTTGTTGCACCTGCAGTATTGCATTCATGTAGGGAGAGATGATTTCCACTCATTATGCTATGCACTGTGTAATGCATGTGGACTCACTGCATCCATTAAACGCTCTAGGTTTGGTGAAACAGCCAAGTATTTTAAACAGGATTTTTAAGCAGGGAGATAAATGCTCTGTACATGGCAGTTGGTATGAAAAGTGTTTCCATTCTCTCCCCATCCTGTCGGCAGAAGTGACGGACAGTGGAGCTGACATTGTCATCGCTTGCTCAGAGTTGACATTCCACTGAGGTTAACTGACTTGCAGTGCAAAAGCTTGCACGTCTGGATCATCATTTAAGGCAGTCAGCAAAAATAGGGAAGACAATGTTAATTAAACTTGATTGATACCTAGAAACTTTTGGTGAAGCCCTAAGGCCTAGAACTTGTTGATTTTTGACTTCTGTTTTTAGGCTTATTTTATGAGTTCTTACACAGACATAAGAAGTAAATGAAGCCATCTTGGTATTCTACCCACACCTACTTAATATAAGAGCTATGAAGAGAGTCTTCAGCTTGTGTGTTTCCTAAGACAGTGCTGCAGTGCTTCTGTAATGTCTAAGTGTTCATATCCCTTCTTTTTGCAGAGCTGTAAAGAGATACTTATATTTGCGTATTAGTTGGATTCCAGTGTTTCTGTCCATTTTGATTTAATCATATGCAAAGCACGAGGAAAATTTGCTAAAACTAATCCAGTCTTAAACCCTGCATATCTATTGTAAATCTGGTAAAGAGAGCCTTTTTTGCCCTGGTCAAGGGCTGTTGAAGTTGCCATAGACATGTCCCTGGATTGTTTACTCCCAGGTGTCTTGAACTGTCATGTGCATTCTTCTTACCTTGTAAATGAGTAAACAAGTTTACTAAGTTACCAGAAATGGATTAAGAAAGAAAATCAGTAGAGGTGTTACAATATTGATGTACACCAAGGCTGTTAAAGGAATGCGTTGCATGTTCTTGAGCGCCACCTTTCTGGTGGATGATAAATCCATTTTATAGACTTAATTATGTATTTCAGTGTGGCTTATTTCTTCATATTATGGGCTTCTTCAGATTATTTCCCCTTTCTTCTCTCTGCCCAATTTACTTTAATGTAATTGGGCAGCAGGTGAAGAAATATATAAGCTTATTATCCGGCGATAAAAATATTTTATCTTCTTTATGTAAATGAGTATTGCATATTAATAAGGTCATTATTATGCTACTTGTGCCGTTATTATATTGAACATACTATGAAAAATTCCAGAAGTGTCATGAACACATAAACAGATATTTCAGCTTCAATAAATATTCCAAGACAAGTGATGTATCAAGAGAAGAAATTGAATTCTTCACATGCATTTATAGAGATAAACAGTTTTTGAGAGCACATAGCCTTACGTGTTGTTGATTGCTGAATGTTTTTTTTTTTCCAGTTGCCCGTATTTGTCAGAGAAGATTACGCCTGCTATACCTGCAATTGGTGGGATTCTTTTCTTTTTCGTGATGGGGACCCTGCTGCGCACTAGTTTCAGTGATCCTGGTGTCCTCCCCCGCGCAACACCAGATGAGGCAGCAGATCTAGAGAGACAAATAGGTAACACTGAAGGTCTGTTGTCTCTTCGCTCTCCTCCCGAGGGTGCATGTACTGTGTGAAGGCAGTTGCTGCTCTGCTCATGGGAGGAGTTACTCCTACCTTGCCACAGGGATTGTTCTGGAACTGTAATGTCTGATGACGTTGCAGTGACTCCTGTGGAAAGATGATTGATCAGTTCTTCACCAAGAAAGTAAACAAAATCCTGGCCTTTTAGTGTGATTGTTACAACTGTAAATACTTAGCAAGTCTGGTAGAAATCTCTCAGTGGTACATAAAAGTATACTTTTTGAAGTGTTTTTGGCGAGAAAGCTGATATTGCAAAAGATCTACAATTGTGCATTTTTAAAACAGTGTATCCTTAGAGATGAACTGAATTTAATTGTGTTATTCTTATTGCAAAAGAGTCAGATAAGTCTCTGTGTTAATATACAGTAAAAAGGTTACTTTTCTGAGTAAAGCTGGCATAATTGGAGGGCTAGATTTTTAACCATTCTCGCTTAGCAAGAACACTGTTAAATAAATTCTGTAAGTGGGACTTCTACAGGTACAAACAGCTGCTGAATAGCTAAAATATGCCACCTGGATAAGAAAACACAGGATGAGTTTGCAGAGCTGCTTCATAAATAGTGGATTTGTGTGCTTAGTAAGCTACTCAAACTTACTAAACACTACTATATCTACTTTGATATGAAAGTCAGTGGAAATACCATTTTTCTGAAGCAGTTTCAGAGAAATGCTTGCTTATGTAATTGAAAAGACAGGTAACAGGTCTGTGCAAGCACAAAAGAAATACTTGCAGCATCCTTGATGTTTAAGACTATAGTGCAGTCTTAAGCTTTTTATGATACAAGCATTAAAACGTTTGCTATTCATCTGAATTTCAGAAGTGCATAAAAACATGGAAAAATATAATGAAGCATTCATTTAGCACCTTTTCCTAACCAGTGTTATGGTTTACTTTTATTGATCTCCTTCAAGGAATTCTTTACCTAGAACAAGGTACCACCTTTAGTCCAAAACACAGGCACAGGTTCCTGTTCAGGGAATTGCATATTTCCCCTGTATTCACAGAAATATCTATGTCAGGAAATAAATTATTTCAAATAAGCAGCTCACAACAGTAATTCTACGTTGTCATCTGTAAGAGTTTTGGTGAAATACAAAACTAAAAATACAAACTGAATACTAGAGAGGACAGTCAAAATGTTCTCGTGTGCAACAATTTCAGAAGCTGTGTTTACAAATGATAATTCTTCTGAAATTGTACTGCATAATTGTTCACAGGTTGAGGCTGCTGAGCTGATCAAAGCCATTGTCATTTCTTCAAAAGTAGCAAAGGGCCAGTGGAATATTGAGGTGTGGAATTACACTGCCAGCAAAGGTGGAGTTCCCAAGCATAAGGGCTTATGGCAATTCTAATAGAGTAACAAGCTAGGTAGCTATAAGAAATCATTCTGCCCTGAAATTGTGATTATGGATTCAACAATGGAAAGAGAAAGAAACATTTTTCTACTATTACAGTGTTTTGGTTCTTTTTTAATGTGCCTGTAAAAGGTGTATCCTAGTAGAGTGGTATCTGAGCATCAGGAAAAGCTGAATGGCCCCTGCAGTTGCAAAGAGGAATAGATTTTTCAAAACTATTATTCAGGCTGGATTGCCTTGTGACTTGCTGTACCTTTCAACTTGAGGCGCCTTCTAAAGATGGGGGGTGCAAGGTTAACAGTAATTTATTTTAGACGAGGAAGTTTTTCAGCTAACTCACCTAAAAATAATATCTTTTCCAAATAGTTTCTTTTCTAAAATGTGTTTATGAAACCTGTCCTATCTGTGGCTTTTACTTTACTCAAATCATTCTTAAGTATTTGAGTACCTAAGTACTTACCCTGCCTTACTGGTCTCTTTGGGAAGCAGCCTACCAGAAATTACTACTGATGCACTGAGAAACAGTTGTGTCTCAAGACAAGGAATTATGATTTAAGAATGCTATTTTGAAGTTCTCTTGAAACGTATCAAACTTTATTTTTTACATTAGAAAGCATAGAATAGGATGAGCTGATTAGGAAGAATGGTTCTCAAAAGAAGACCTTCTAAAGTAGCTGACAGTACTTTGTCCTTTCAGGTGACTTTCTGGAAACAGGGTGGTCATATTGAGAGCAAAAAATGTTTCCACCTAGGCTATCAGCCTTCTTCAGGGGAAGATGGGGGACTAATAGAGCTGTGATGCTTCTATTTCCACCCCCTGTGTGCAGGAGTGGAAACAGTTATTTCTTGAGACTTTGCTGTGTTCATAGAAAAACAAAAAGTGACAAGAACTGAAAAAAAGGAAGTTGTCCAAAAACCAAAAGGAACTTCTGTTATTCAAAAATATTTTATTTAATGCAGATCATCAAGCTGTCCTCATACAGAGGAAGGTTGAGAAGTGTAGTAAGAGGCCATTCTAACTATATTTGATTGCAGTCAAAAGGATACTAGTGTCAGAAGTGGAGATCATTTCTAAAGGTCAGTATAAAAACCTGGCACAAGCATACTGGGAAAGGCAAAAGGAGAATAAAGTCAATTACAATCAGCAAGGAACAGTAGAAGACAACAGGACAGGTGCTATTAGAGGTCAGAGGAAGAAAGAAAAGCTGAAGGCATGCTGTGTAATTGGGAAATGAGAAATAGCAGAGGACAATCTGAAGGATTCAACATTGCTTTGATCTCAGAAGATAAGTTGTTTGCTTCTTGATAGCTGCTAGAAAGAGCAGGTCAGAAGAAAGAAAGTAGTAGTTTAAAAGTCTGTTAATCTACTATACTGTATCTGTATTGGTTTATCTAGTGTTGTGCTTTAATAGAAATCTGTCAATTCTATCGCTAGAAACTGTTCTCTGGAAAGACATGGAGTACACTGCTATATGATCAAATTATAAGAATTGGAACTGTCAAAGGGTTGGGTGGCTATTTAAGTCTCAAACAACAAAGAATTTCAGGATAAAATATGCTTAACTCTGATGCTGAGATGGAGAAATTTGCAATCACTAGGTTTGATTTTTTTTTTAATATATTTTAAATAGTTTGAGCACCATTAGGGAAAAAGCACAAAATGCATGAATACAAGTGGAAATCAAATACTAACAGAAAGGACTCTAAGTGGTGAATGGTGCATGAAGAGGAGACTTGAGCATTATTTCCAAACAGATTGAGCTAGCACTGTGATACGACAAAATGAGGAAATCCTTTTTGGGAAATGTTAGAAGAGTGGTTACATGAACCAAGAAGGAGTGACTTTCTGAGATACCCAGTGGTGACCAGGGCTCAGTTCACTGCCTGGTTTTCTACAACATATGTAGAAACTCAAGAGGAAGGCAGCCAAACAGAGAAGTCTAGAAAACAGGGCCTATAAGAGTATTTAATACATGCGTGCATTTGGCCTAAGAGAGGGGGGAAGCAGAAGTCTTAAAATACTCAAGTTTGCTGGGGTTTTCATATAATAGAACAAAAGCAACTAGATGTATGAGGCTTATGTAATATAAAATGACTGAGGGTAACTTAATTTACTAAAAAAGTGCTATAATTTCACTGAAATGCAGCAGGATATTTTCTTTCTTTAAATGCAACATTAAACTTAGTGATTTTGTATTGTATTTTTACTTCAGTTATAACTTTCATTAACACTGAAAACTAATTATTTCCACGGATACCTTAGCTGTAATTGCATTATTGTCATGGTGCATATAAGCATGGCTTCTGCAATCACACAAAATATTATATTGTGAGGGGCTTTTTTTCCTATGGAAACACAACTACTAAGAGCAGCCTTATTTTGTAGCCTCTTTGCAGTTATGATATGTGTCTCGTAGTTAGGTCAGTATTAAGTCACTTCAAGTGCAAAAATTGTAAACTACTGAACATGAAGGCTTAGAAGGATAACCCAGTCCATGAGAGTGGGTTTTGTAGGCAGGAAAACATTTGTCCAGTTGGTGTGTAAACAAGTTTATCAATTCTTCCACAATATTAGTCTTGTTTGCATCGGATAGAAGATGCAGATAAATGAAAAGATGGTCATGGTAATTTATCCTTCCAGCCTATAAATGCTTTGGATTTTATTTCAGGCTGTCTTAAGTTATGTGTATCTTCTTCGTTTAATCCGTACAATTCACAGTTCACAGGACAGTTTCTGCTTGCTTGCTTTTGTGTTTTCCAAGTCCTGAACTCAGTGTATGAGCTACACCAGGACACCATCCCTGTTTATGTCTTGGCTGTCTAATTTACACTGATGCTCAAGACCTCATTTGAGACTCCTTCACAATTCCTTGCCTGTCTTTCATTTGTTTTGAAATGCACAGTTTGATTTCATTATAGCCTTATAAAATTAAATCCATGCCAAAGCACAGGCATTTCAGAGAACTGGCAATGGCCTGAACAAATACATACTATTTGTGGTTATCATATTTTGCTTTCTTTACAAAGGTGGGGTACCAGCTTCCTAGGCTTATAGCTGTACCTGATACTGCACTATTTAAACAGCATTCTTAAAATAAATATAATGAAATTACTTTGTGTCATGTAAGTCTTAGAAAGCTTTTCCTGTCTGTGCTTCTTTCCCTCAGCAAATCACTAGAGGTTACATTTCTTTCTGGGAATGAGCATACCTTTCACAGGAAGTTTTAGGCTTCAAGAAGATCATGCAGCTCTACTTTGAAGAAAATAATACATTATTTCAGAAAAATCTAAGGCAGCAAGTCCTTAAAGTCAGGAGCAGTATGTGGTCGATATCTCTTGATGGCTATCAGATGAAGAACTATGTGAGGAATGCAGTTAGCAGCAGCTGGTTTCAGTCTAAACCAGGTTCCCAGTATTGTTTGTCCCTGAGATTACTGTCTGGAAACAAGAGAATTTTATTAAAGTTCTCTTCCCTCCAAGAAATAAATTACTCTTTCATCTTAACAGGTAGCTTAAATTTAAGTGGTTAAACACAGAGGAAGACATTTCATAGAGGTCTGCATTGTTGACAGGCTTTGTTTTGGTTTGGTTGGGATTTTTTCTGTTGTTTTTCAGATGTTATGGGTTATGCATAAAGATTCTTTTCATTACCTTTTCATTTAGTCCTCAGGAAATGTTAGAATTGCTTCAGTTTACTGACTTCTCAAATAATACTGTTTGAAGATTGAAATTGTGTCTTTTCCAAGTTGTCAACAAACATTGCATGATATGGTTATGAAGCTTGTATAGAGACAATGTAGGATTGCCTTCTAGAGCTGTTTGTCTCAGATTCTTAGGAACATTGACCAAAAAATCCAACTCTTGATTGAGAAGGAGAATCCTAGTGATGCAAACTTGCAGGTTCTGTCTTTTGTCAGCACTGCTTATTTGTCGTCAGCAATGCATATTTGTTTGTAGCATAATAAATTGAGAAATTAAGTTGAGTTTGTTGTCCCATTAGAAGATTGCTAGGCTGTGCTGTATCTCCATTAAATACTTGGAATATCTTTCTTGGAGCAGTTCAGGTCTCTTGGTGCTGCAAGGACATGGATTGCAGGTATGGGGTTTTTGTAATTATGGTAATAAAAATGCTGGAGCCCCATCTAGTGCATGAGCAGTTAACCTTGCTAGAGAAGTTACAAAATGTGTCAGAACAGAGGAGGAAGGATATCCAGTGGGTAGATTTTAGCCTTTTTGTGAAAAAACCTGCATTACTACATCAGCAATAGGTTGGATGAGTAGAATGTAGTAGTAGTGGTCAAACACAGTGTATTTGGGGAAGGTGATTCCATAATGGTTAATATTTCTGTTCCTCCAAGAGACTTCATATACTGAAGACATATTAACTGTGTTAGAGTTATGAGTATGAGCAATTGAATTGAAGGCACATTACAGTCTGAAAATTCACAGTGAGACTAGGGCATGTTTAGCACATTTAGGTTAGATAAATCGTATTAAATCCAAGCACATTTGACCTTGCTCTGCAGCTTGTTTCCAGGAAAAAGATGTTAGTAAACAGAAAGACTGGAACACTCAGGTTTGATTGTGCAGTTTAGGATTTTGAGAAAAATTCTCAGTCCTTGAAAAGTCAGCAAGACTGTTTACATTGATTTCATTTGCATCAGCTTTCACCCTTGGATTTTAAGGTTAATTCGCCTCAGAGAGCTAGGATTTGCTGTCTCTGTGAATTTCCCTGCAAATGTTTGGGAGGAAATCCTCTTAGAAGACAGTGTTGTAAATAAAATGGGCTGGACAGTAGTCTCACTTCTTCACCAGAGAAGACAGAAGTTGCCTTTGAGATTCTGCCAGAGTCCATTTAAAATAATTGTGGTGTACTTTATGAACTTCTTGAAAGGGAGAAGAAATACTGGATTTAGTCAATGTGCCTTTTATAAAATAAATGTTTATCTAGGAAAAAGAGCATTTTTCTCTAAACAATTCCTCTTTACTGGTTTAAGTAATTTTCTTTCAACTATTATGTTCATAGTCAGGAATAATAAGATTTTGTAAAATAAAAAAATCTGAAATATTACTGTTATGTTAAAAATTCAATGCATCAGTATTTCTAGCATACAAAGCTATACCTGGATGAAATTCAAGCTTTAGTAGTGTTTTTTATAATTATGCACCAAAATTTGAGTATCAAATAAAAATCTTTGGTTATTAATGAATATGCCATGCCAGCCTTTGTTAAATGCTTTATTCAATTAAAAAAAATTAAGTAGGGGTAATGACCTATATTTATGTTCACAGTTTAAGTCTTGACCAAAATATGGTCAGAAATGGGTGTAACATTGTGTTAAAGCCCAAAGACTTCTAGCAGCACTATGGCTATTACAAGTCAATTGGTTGTAATATCACCGGAAACTTTTTTAACGTAATGAGAATTATAAGAAATTCTTCCTTGTCTTCTGGATTTAGGTAACATCCATGTCTCTCTAAAGCTTTAAATACTATAAGCACAGTTATGCTGTGCCTTTCAAAGAAGGTCTTCTCAGCTTATACACTGAAATACACTGGTAGCATCCCTTAATCAAATATAGTATGTCAAGTAGTATTTGCCTTGAGGTCAAAATCAGTATAACTGCTAAATTATGGGAACCACACAATAATCCCTGCTTCCATGAGCAGATTGTGGGTCCTGACCAAGCATCACAAACACATCGCAGGAGTTGGTTTATATCCAACACAAGTGAATGTCTATACCTCATCAGAGTGTAGGAGGCTTCTTTTAAGCTCTTCTTTCTCTAGTATTCACCACTTCTTTCTCATAATGGATGAATAGGAGCTTTATAACCAGATTCCATCCATCTCAGTTATTGCTCCCTTCATTTCATCCTCTTCTCCATTAGAGTTTTTTGAAGTCTGGCTGTTTTAACGGTCAAGTTTACAGTGGTGTCCCAAACAGAGTTTTATTGATGCCTATTAATGGATCATATTTATGGGTGAGCACGTTGCAGATGAGTAGTCAAGTTGGATTTGCTGCCAAAGCAGCACGTTGTATAATTGCACCTTTGCTAGCACAGCTGTGCTGTTGCCAGTTTGAATATCTTGCTAGGTGGGAGACTTTGTTGTTGCCCTTTTGGAAAATACATAATTTGTAGGCTGTATAATTGACAGAACTTGAAATTGTGGGTGGTATTTCTAACAATTTGAGCTCAAATACAACTCATAGATCTTTTAGTAATATGAAAGGGGATCAACTTAAGATGCAGTTGTTCAAGTGACTTGACTGTGACTTTGAAATGGATTTTCATTTACATATTGGAAAATATTGTACTTTGCTATTGTCTTAGCTGTTCTTGTTGTCCAAGTGTAATAAATTTAGGGGTTTTTTTCACTTCTGTGGTTTGGTTTGATTATAATTACACAAGAACTGATAAACCTAGAGAAAGGCACCACTTTTGCATGTTGAATAATTTTCAGAGTAAAGCTCAGCTTGGACAAAATCAAGCTTTAATGATTTAGCCTGAGTAGTTCTTTAGATGCTGGAAAAAATATTGGTAATGTCCTAAAATAAAACAAAAGGAAGCTTAGGAAATAAACCCAAAGTCTACCACTTATATCAAATTAGGTAGCTGCAAACTGGTTTTGTGCAGCAAACTTCAAGGTGTGTGGAAGTAACACTGGGAGTTGGGTGTTCAAACTTCTAAACAGCAAAAGCTGTTTAGAAATATATTTGTGAATGTGCTTTGTTGTGTCATAGTGTGCAAGAGATCTCAATGTTTACCAGGCTCAGATGACAGAGCTGCTTTTGCTTAAGTAAATGTGCATTTTCTCTATTAGGTTGTAGAATTTCTGCAGCACTTGTAGGGAGATTTTTTGTTATTACAGGAATTCGGAAAAATATTAAGAAGATTCTAAAGGTCACTTCCAAGTTTTGCTGTCCTACACCAGTAGTTATAGTTGTCTTTAATATGTTAAGAACTATTAGGGGGTATGAAACTGTGAGAATTTTCTGATCAAGGTCATTGTCACCATTTGAGAAATTGGTTTGAATGGTTTCTTTGATTCAGATTGATTGGCTTCCGATGCTGTTTACAATGAAATATCTCTTTGCTATTTATCACTCAAGAATTAGAAGGGAGAAAATTGTTTATTTTAAATGTGTAAATACAAATTTGAAATTTGCTATAGATTGCCAACAAGGCATACATCATTGCTCATGTGCACCATTGCATGTCTTGTCTTTTCATGTTCAGATATAGCAAATGGCTCCAGTTCAGGAGGATATCGCCCCCCTCCCAGAACAAAAGAAGTGATCATCAATGGACAGACAGTGAAACTAAAATATTGTTTTACTTGCAAGATTTTCCGCCCACCTCGTGCCTCACATTGCAGCCTTTGTGATAACTGCGTAGGTGAGTAAAAAAAAAAGATGGCATATGTTCAATTTGGTAGCTTATATATTGTTATGAATGCTTTTCATAGGAGGCAGAAAAAAAAAACAGTTAGTGACAGGATTAGTCATGAGGTGACTTGCTCTGTTCATCTGCCTTTCCTACAAGATCTGTTAAATGTTAAGAATTTTAGAGGAGGGAGAAAAGGAGACCTGGCACAGCAGATGTTGCTAGTCTAAGAAGGGAACTTATTTTCTGATACATGTATCTTTCCTAACCTGCCCTAATGACAAAGAGCACACCCAACTTGAATAATGCCACATATAATGTGCGATGACCTTTCCAAGCTTTTTGGGAGTCTCAGAATTGTTTTCTTCACCAAACTAAATTGAGGGCAAGGAGCTGCTTCTCCACTTCATTAGTAACTAACTCTAAGGCATGGTTCAAATGGTTAGGGCCCTGTGACCAAAATACACAGTGTAGGTGATTCTTACCTTTGAGCAGTTTTATGACTAGAAGTGCTTATGTCAGAATCCATAAGAAATTACTGAGCAAACATGCTATTTTGAGAGTAAGTACGTGTTGTCAGGACCTAAGCATATTTTATAATTATAGGGTTGTTTTTTTTCTCTCTGTATATCTTGTCCTTTTTCATTACTATTTTCTGTGGGGGTCAGATAAGATTAAGATATGCTTGGACTTAAAAGCAAACCAAAAAACCCCTACCAATCAAATCTGAGTGGTTTCCAGTTAATTGGCTCACATTTGCAGTTTAGTACAGTTGATTAGCACACTGTTGAGCCTGGTTCTTATGCATTCAAGAAAATAATGTAGAAAGATGTCTCCAGCTGAGAAATGTAATTGCAGCATTCAGCAGTGATATTTTTAGATATAAAGCAGTCATTGGAAGAATTGAGTTTTATGTTTAGATGATACTCATTTAGGGAGTACATTTACATTGGACTGAAAAGCTTATTAGCTTTTTGGCCCTATAGAATTGATTGCTATCTGTAGATGGTTCTTTCAGTAAATAAATTTTTGTGATATGTTAGAATTTTGTAAGTGTTGCAAAAGCTATTGAGCTTGCTTTTATTCAGCAAGTAGGAATGTTTATGAATTGCAGTTGGCACATTTTTCAGAAAAATATTTTAGCCAATGTGTAACCTGAACATTACAATGTTGTGATACTGCTCAGCAAACTGTATGTAAATACAGTTGTTGACCAGTGCCATAAATAAAAGTTGAAAAGCTGTTCTCTTTACCAAGAGAGCAAAAATAAGAGCAACTTCCCCCATACAACTTGAAGCTTAGTTTAAAATAATACACTGGTATGAAGGATTTTCCTTTCTCTAACCTATGTCCTTTTCATACCACAGCTGGAAAACCTATTCTGTAAAATGTAAAATTAGTGATGGCAGGGAAACAATGTATACAGTCTTCTGATCATGGCTGTGGTAAAAAAAACAGATGTGAATTTTTATGAATATTTTTCAGAAAAGGGTGAGCAAATGACATATAAAGGAGATGTCTTTTCTGCTCATAAAATAGTTATGACCATTGCAGTTTCCTCTTGCACATTTTTTAATTTGTAGTTATTTGTTTTAAGGTAATTGAATGAGTTTGCTGTGGTTTTTCTCCTCAGTATTTATGGTGGGAATTACAATAACTTGACTTTTTCAGGGTACACTGTATAGTGGTTGTGTTTATAGGTGTTTGTCACGTAAGTATTCAGGTGTTCTGAATGCAAAAAGTGAAGTCGACCAGTACCTGCAAGTGATTTTCTATTAAAAATAGGTGTCAAGAAAGTTGGATGGCTCATGTACCTGTGAAAATCTAACAGTCTGAGAGTGTGCAATTAATCAGAGTGTGTCATGCAGTTTGCCACCACTCTTAAGTTAGTACTGTCTATATGATGATGCTTTTATTTACTTTCTGAATAAATCTTTTAATAGCAATGAGTGTTCTTGTGCAACTGTTTGTTAGATCCTTACTGATTTAACTAAACCTGTGCTCAAGTAGTCTTACTTTACAGGCATATGGATATTTTAGTAACTTACACTATTTAAACATAGCACATGACATTTAAGCAGCTCACTACCAGTATGGCCATGCATTCCTTTTTACCACATGGTTTCCAAAGATTTTGGTGCAGTTACAAACCAGCTACAGAGACTCTGTGGTACAGGAATGGAGTCTGTCCTCAAACCAGCACTCACTGCTCAGAGAAAACAGTGTGCTACTTTTACCTAAAGGTGTCTTATGATACTTGGCAAATGAATGCAGTGTGAAAGAGAGGTTCTTTCATTCTGTGTGTGCTGTTAATGTTTTTTATTCAGTAAGGACTCTATTGCAGCATTTTAAATATGTAAGTACATTTAAAAACTTACTCTTTTTTTCTGTCTGATTGTTTAGTAAACATATCTGTTACTTGACCTTGTTTGATTTTTGTTTCATCATTATTTTTGTATAAATGTCTGTGTGGTATTTGTAGATAAAAATAACAACAAATAGCTTAAAATTAGAAAAAAGAAGAAGAAAAGTGCTAATTTGGGTTCTAGCCATGGTAATACTTATGACTCCTTTATCTCTACAGTATTTTCCTAGTAGTGTCCAGAAAAATCTCTATTTTCATACAAATGTATTTTGTTCCATTTATGTAATACCTTAAAAATTTTGGTTGAATAAGTGTTCCCTGAAGCATATACCTTGGGTGTAGTCCTGATTTTCTTTCTTTACTGCCTCTGTGAATGTCAGTTGGAAGTTAGCCCCTCAAGGGTTTTGTGTACCATTATGTTGCTTAAGAATTACAAATGAGTTAAACATAACATGCATCTAAAAACAAGAGATAAAGACTTCAGAATAAGAGTAACCAGACGAATTCTCAGCTCAAGCTTGTTATTGCTGTGTTTTGACAAGAGGTTTTGATGGCACTGTGTAATACGAGAAATAAGGCAGTGCTTGGACTTGCTTCTGAAATGACCCAATGGTGGCTTTTTAATTTTTTCTTTTGTCATTGCAACATTGACTGTGTAATATCCTTCTGTTTGGTTTGGTTTTAATAAGAAATTTTTATTTTGTTTAATTTGATTTCTGTAATGAAAACTGAACAAGAAGCAGGTGGCTGTATCTGAACAATATGGGGAAATAATTTCTAAAGCACACAGAACACAGGCAATATAAGACAGAGTGAGAATTACCAGTGTGTTCTGGGGACAAGCTTTTCCTTGTAGTTACTCCGGATACCACCATCTTCCAGCCTGAAGAACACCACTCCAAAAGCAGCCTGAGAGGTGGCATTGTAACAGTTCGGCTTTTCTAACGCAGACAATGTTTCTGAGAATAATTTTCTCAGGACTTTGTAGTCCTGTATAATCAGTGTGAATGTCAGGACTTTGGTTTCTTGGTTTTAATTCTGTTTTGTAGCACTCTTTCTTTGTTACCTTATTATTTCCTTCCTTGCCTTCACTTCCTTTTCGTGGCCTTAGCTTATTTCTTTCCTTACATGTCCTGCAGTGAATAGAGGACAATTTTCACTTCATTTTGAACCTTAGCTCCGGTTGTCTTGAAATTACTCTTTCGCTGAACAGTTAAAAGCACAAATTTGGCTGCTATAACCATTCTTTCCTTTTTTCTTTTCTTATGTATTTTTCCAAGGTTTTACAGGTGAGAAATGGCTTGGACTCTTTTTGTTTGGGTGCCCCAAAAAGGTAGAACAAGAAGCTGCCAAATGGAGTACACATCAGTACTCACAGAAGTGATGTATTATTTATGATTGTGCCACTTGTATAATTAGGTGTACTTTGGAAATTCAGAGAGTATGGCATGTGTGTCAGGGTTTCTAAATCCTAAGCCAGTGGACTGTGAAATATGTCAGTCTCTTTAAAAAAGAAAATCGTATTATAGATTACTTAAGAGAGGTTGTGGCTTATGCATTGGTCTGCATATGAAAAGATGCCATATGAAAAGATGCAGGGATGATCAGAACATCTGACTGTGCAAATGGTGTTGTAAACCTCAAGGTGTCAGAGTAAAAATTAAAAAGAGAAGTTACCAGTTTAAAAAATTTAGGAACCTATGAAAATAAACAGTGCAGTAACGATTTGCAGAATGGTTAAAAAAACTCAAATTCCGGTGAAAGACAGCAATGGAAGTGTGTAAAAAATGTGCTTTCCTTTAGAAAAGAGAGAAATTAATCTGTAAACATTGTGGATGCTGTTACTTGGTAAGGATACTATGCTTCCCCTAGGGACAAATTTGGGGTTTTAAAATCTTTCTCCACAGTTGGGTGTGTGTCAGGCACTTGTATGTGTATGCCAGATTTTATGTACTCAAATGGGTATGTAAAGAGATATTGTTAAGCAGTGAGGTCCTTCACTGTGCACTCTTTGTACCTCTCAAAGAGCAGCCATTCTAAACTGCTGCTGCTGCCTTTGAAAATGTCACCATTAATGTGCATGCAGTCAAAGGAGTTTGTTAATTAGTCAACATTTATTATTGGAGGGTGCAGTGAAGTGATCTATGTGACAATGCACTTTAATTACTATGAGCTATCCTAGAGCAATGGCTGGATGTTTTCCTAATAAAGCAATTGCTATTTTTATTTTGAAAATTAAGCATGTTTATTTTCTTTTTGTGAAAGCAATATTGAAGTTGATTAGCATGCAAAAAATTGTCATTGCAACTTACTGTCTTAAAACCCCACCCAAATAGCTCAGCTGTCTGGAACAGTTCAAACAGCAATGAAAGTGGAATACATGTTAAGTAGCCCCTGTGGTTGTTTTTCTGATTGACTTTTTGTTGTAGATACCCATGCACATTATTAACTTATTTCACTAATGGAGGCCCATCTTTCCCGGTGTTACATTGCTGTTTCAGTTTGCATCACCTTGTACAGATTAGTGTCCAGAATGTAACTTGGAGTAAATTTTTGGTAAGTATTTCCCAAATGTTAACATGAGGCCAGAAGATGCTTGCTTTCTGTTTGGTTTTCATGGGGTGTCTTGATTTGGAATCAGTGTATGAAAGTGCTGAAGCTCAGTGATTTAAAGGATCCATTGTGCATTGTCCATAACAGATGTTCTAAAATAACATCACCATGCATATAAATGTAACTTGCAACTGATGTTTTGTTATTCACTGCTTTTTTCATTTAAATTTCTACTCAGATTTCAGTCCACAAAAGTAACAGCAAAGGTATTGTCAGGGGGATGACTGTCAGGCAGGTGAATGGTGTGTTAAGTTAAATTGATCCAAGTATTTGATTGCTGTTGCCAGTGATGGCAAACCCCATGAGTGGGGGTGGTTTTTAAAATATTGTTAAATAAATAATTGTCTTAAAAATGATGATTTCAGTCAGTGAGACTGAACATCAGAGCTGAGGATAGTTTTTATGAATGTGCTATGATTATTGGATATAAATTTTTTTGTTGTTAAATTATCAGATACTTTGAACTGACTGTAAAGGACTTAATGTAAGGGTTATATTTGCTTTTTTTCATGTGTGCATCACTTTCAGCAGTTGGGGTTAGACTGCTGTATCTTAGAAGAAAATAAATACTCTTTGTAATAAAACATATTTCTTATATGGACTTCTAAAAACCACATTTGTTTTCTTTTCAAGCACAATCAAATTCTGAAAGTACTATTTGTCATACAAAATGTCAAGAAGCCTGAATAGATGTGGTCATATCGTGACATCATAGTCCTTCAAAAAGCTTTAATTGTCATCATTATAAATACATACCAATGTGTCAGTCTCTCTACATAATTACTCAGTGTGAATCCTTGACAATGGACATTGTAGTCCTGTGTTGTACTACTGCTGCTACCAAAAGTAATTTTGAGCAATCCTGGCCCAGTTGGTTGAGCTCTAATGTGACTGTGGAATGATGCAGGACTGATTTGCATCGTGAGCTCTTGACTCTTTCCAGTCATGTGATACATGTTTGCAATAAAGCTGGTAACATTCAGGGAGTGCCTTAGGTTTGTGCCTTTGCCCTACAATGCTTTACTTGTGCCGGGTGGAAAAATTACCCAGTAAATTCTAACTTGTGCTCACTGGAATCACCTAGTAACATGACCTAGATATTTTTGCACCTGTCCACTTTCTTTCAGTCCTACCTTCACATTGAGCTTTAGAAAATGTATGCTGGTGTGCAGTGATCCAGTTGAGCAAAGAAAAAAGGAAACAATTAATAAATACTGCAGACTGAAGGGCCAAGCTGGCCTACAAATGTTCCATTTAAAAATGCTTTTGCATTCCCTATAAAATACTAGGCTTTCATTAAATGTTTTGAAAAAGAAAGGAAAGCATTTGAGTCATTCTATTCATGGTTTCCTGGAGTGTAGTGATTGAAAAATGGAAGCAGAACATTTAAGTATTTAGGAGTCTACATGCTGTGCTGTGACAAAGCAGAGATTTGACTCTTTGGTTCTGAGCAGCAAGGAACATGCTTTGGTGCGGCTTCTGAAGGAAACTCTGCATGTTTAAGACCATTGCTTAGTAAAATGGGAAATGTTCTCAGTTTTGTTTTTATCTGAGATATCCAACAGTTAATGTTTCTTATGTAAGTTTTAAATGTAAATGTTTCAGGGAAGGTTAAAAATGAGGAATGTATAAAGTATGAAGTGGAGTGGTTTTCTGTCATCCAGTTAGCATAGGTTATTAGGTGAGTGTTAATGACACCACTGAGTCATGCTGGCAGTCATTTGCTGCTTCCAAAGGGATTTGAATGTCATCCTCTTCTTTATTTTTTTTTCTCTCATTTTAATGATTCTCATCTTTGTGCCTGTTCACAGAGCATTTGGTAACACACTTATCACATTGGTAAGTCAGTTTTTCCCACTCATCAATGAGCAAAACAATTCCTTCTTTTTCTTTCCTGCCAGTCCAGGGAACTGACCTGATTCATCATCAGCTTACACAATGAAAGAAGGAAGTGGGATGAAGTGGCAGGAAAGGCAGCATGTGACCATCTCTTTCACTGCTGCTAAGGTTTTAGATTGGCTCAATTATCTTGTGAAGCCTCGTCCTTTGGATTTAGTTATGGGGATGCTGGCTATTCTCAGAAGTTATTATTTAAATTCAAATATGCTGATCTCTTGGGAAAGAGGAATGAAATAGTCTTTGTTACTGTTACTGACAGTTCCTGAAATTTCTTACCTCTTTGGTTTTCTGTGACTTGTACAGCAGCATTTTTAGTCTTCATTTACTCATCTGCTCTTTTTATTGATTCTTTACCTATAAACTCATCACACATGTTTTCAGTCTTTTTTTTATTTGCTTCACGTTTTGATCTCAGATCCTGAAAAATTAATCAAAACTGGATTTCTCCTGCAGCTGTGGTAACTGCTAACCTGTAGTGAGGTTGGTGTCACAGCTGGGCTGAATTGACACTTAGCTGCTTCTGAAGGTGTTATTTCATCCCTTCTCTGGCAAGTGCTTCACTTGGGCCAGTTTTGGTGTTTGTCCGATGAGGTGATCTGAGAAGAGAGGTGAAAGAAAACCATAGTTTTAGGTTCACCTGGCTCTGTCAACCTGCTCCCTGCAAGGCAAAATGAATACCAGGCTTGGCCTAAGAGAGAGCCATGAACACATAGGGAAAAGACTTCATGGAATTGCTGAAATGATAGAAATGGGGCCATCTGTTCTGTCAGTAGTTCTTGATTTGGTAGATCTAAGATACAGCTGTAACATCAAGAAGGCAAATATCTTGCTGCTTTTGTTTGATCTTGAGTGTAGGAGGATGATATAGCACAATGTTTCTATCCATAGAGTGCTTCAGCTCTCTTCTTCCATCATTATGAGTTCTAATACACTTATATTAACAAGAGTTTATATTACCAGTATTTTCATTGTCTTTGTTTGCCTCAAATATTTTTACATTAACCTTGCCACAATTTTTTTTTTTTTTGGAATACAGTAATATGTTAACTATCCAGAACTGCAGTCATCACCTCCTAACAGTCTGTTCTTCACAAGAAGAAATTGTATTTCTATTTGCTCTGATTTTAAGTTCACAAGGGCTGGAATTCCAGTTTTTCTCAGCATCAATAGTTTTTCATTTCTCAATGAAGTTATCTTAATTTTGCTGCCAACATTGTCCAAGTAGAGATGTCAGAGCTTCCTTTACAAAATCATGGGTTTTTCAGTTGTTGGGCACCTAGAATGCTGGAGGAAAACCTTAAGATGCTGTGTTACTTCTTCATTAATACTTATTAGATCGTGTGTTTTTCTAAGGGAGAAGAAACAGTTCCAGATTTAATAATTTTATATTTCTTAACAGCATTAGAAGTTTCTGCTTAGCATTTGTCTCTTTGTTTTGCCAGTGTTAGCAGTTTTCTCCTGCATTAATAACTAAGCAGAGCAGCTCACAAGATGTAAGGCTGTTATCTTTAAATTGCATTTACATATTTATGTTCTGCTGAGTAGAATAATGTCTTGCCTTTTAATATACTCTTTTGTGGCATGTTACATGCCTTTCTGTTTTCTGACTGAAAAAAAAATGAGACCAAATTTATTTATCATAAAATTCATGTAAACTTTTTTTTCATTAGAGTTGATTCCAGTGTAATACTGTAGTAGTGTTTTTTGTATCCAGCCTTTTTGGTCCATTCCTCCTTTGTGAATATCTTAGGTAGTTACTTAGCTTCACAGTGGTTAGTAAGGTATTTATTGAGAAAGCAGAGTCTTTCAGTTCACCAGGAAAGTTTGAAGATGGAAATTGAAGAGGACTGACAAATAGGTTAAAAACACCAAGTCAGTATTCAGTAAGAAGAATGTGTATGCATAGGAACGTGAGTTTATAGATAGAGGAGTTGTGTGTATCTGCATGGTTTTGTCTGCATTTATCTGAATCCATCAAATAGATGTCTGCATATATCTAAATGTTGTTTCATGGCTAGAAACAGCTTTATGTCAATATAATTAATTTCCTACTGTGTCAGCATAGAAGAGAATGAATCTGTGTATATGGAATTCATCTTCCAAGACACGTAATGTACATTTTTAGCAGTAGGGTACAAAAATACCCTAACATTCTGCTTTTTAAAATGGCTCTGTAGCTGTGTTTCTTTGTGGTGTTTTTTGCTTATGATTTGTATGTATGAATGAATTTAAATAAAATAGAATGTTTATCAGAATATGAGGGCTCATTCAGAAGCACGGATTTAAAGACAAACACTTTTAAAATGCAATATCAATTTATTTTGGGAATACAACTGTAGTGCACTGAGAAAAGGTGGTATCACCTACCCAGAGTGTTTAGTTCTTGGTATTCTTAGCAGTACTCAAAGTATTCTCAAGCCTTATCCTAAGAAAGTTCAGTAACTTCACCTTGAATAGCCCTGTTGGAATTTAAAACAGATTTATGGCAGAAACTGTGATCCAAACAGCTGTCATGCAAAACCATTTAAAAAGAAACCCCTTAAAGTCTGGTGGACTCAGAAATCTGTTGTGCGTGTTGTTTTGATTTTTTTTTAAATTAAGATAATACTAAATACATCCTTCAACGAAAACCTCTCATGTAGGCCTGTAACATAAATCCATAACTAAAATAAGCTGATGTACTTGGTCAGATGTACCTTTCTAATACAGGGCTTAAAGGACTTCAGATTTATAGCTCGCCTTTCCTGTGGAATTACAAATAGTCTGATAGTACGTCAGTGGAGGCATAAAAGTCACAGAAAACAAACCAGGATTTGGACAAGGATCAGAGAGTGAAAGAAAGATGAATGTGTCTGTCTTATGATCTTGGATTTGATTTAAAAAAACATTAAAGTTCTGTCAGTGTAATCTTCCCAAAGTTAGGAAATGCAAGTTTGTTTCCTGACAATAGCTCTGTTTCCATTACCCAGCATACTGGGACTTGGAGGGTAGATCCAGGCTGCCTGGGGAGAAGCAGAATAAACCATTCCCTTTGCTGCTTTCCAGCACTGAGGCGTTTCCCCCATGTTGGGAACACTTGTTTTTGGTTCACCCTGGCCTTTTCCTATCTCATGAACAAGTTCTCTTGGAGGTAAAGAGAAAGGGTTTTGCTTATTAAAACGGAGACAGAGCCTATAGTACAAAGGGTAATGGAGCATGCAGATTACATCTACCAGTTTTAATACCGTGTGTTTGAATTTTAACATTTGAAAAATGCTTGATGTGAATGGTTTTGCTATTTTTAATGATCTTGTATGACAGTGTCAGCTCCAAGTGGAAGAAGAGGTGGTCTAGAATGAGGAATGTCTTGAGTGAAGCAATAAAAGGAAGTGGGAAGTTGTAAATATTTCATACTCTATAATGGATGGATGAATGATATTAGGCATAAGTCAGAGGTGTGATCATGACAGATGTAAAAGAAAGAACCTCAGAAATTCCAATTTTGAGTAGAAGATGCAGTGAAGGGAAAAAATACCACCTTGCTTTGAAATATTCAAATAACAGCTGAGTTGCTAATGCTCCATGAGAGAATGGATAAATACATGCTTTTGCTGGTCTGACTGCACAATTTGTCACAATAAGGCTGTTAGTTTAATAGGAACTCACCTCAGCCATGCTTTGATTTCTTTAAAAACTGTAAGGTTTCATTCAAGTACTCCTTTTTTTCTTTTCTATTTTTTGTTCCTTTCTAAGTAAGAACTTCTCTGTGGCTACTTTGCAACTGCCAGTTAAATCATGAGTTTTAATATAGTATTCAGAGAGCATTTTTTTGAATAAACAGCATTTTATTAATTGTTTTCCATTTTTTTTTCTTCTGCCTCTCATTTCAGAACGGTTTGATCACCACTGTCCCTGGGTAGGCAACTGTGTGGGGAAAAGAAACTACAGATTTTTTTATATGTTTATTTTATCTCTGTCCTTTCTGACAGTCTTTATATTTGCATTCGTTATCACCCACGTCATCCTTCGTAAGTATGCTGGTGAAATCAGATTACGTATGTAGCCATTTGCTTGAGTTTTTTAAGTTAATATTTTAATCATTCAGGGTTTATTTATTTATTTATTTGTTTATTTGCCTTTTCTCTGAAGCTTCACAATCCCCAATGAGTCCCATTCTGACTTACAGTAGGCACTGCTCATAGTAGTCATTGGCCTGGCACTGACTTTAATGCAGTCTTGATTTATTTTTTTTTTTGTGCTTTTATAGATGATTTATTGGAAAAGCATCACATATAGTGTATATTTAAGTATACAGGTAGTGTCATGTAGTGAAAGAACTTCTGTGTGCTTTTTTAACTGTCAGCATGGGTCACTTGCCATCCAGACAAAGAGGTAAACTACTAGAAAATAGATTGGAGCTATAATTTTTGTAGTTTGCTGTTTAGCTTTACACCATTCTCAACCCTATTTTTATCACATTATTTTCATTTGCATAGACATTCTGAGAATAACCAATTCATAATAGAGTGAATCAGAAATATTAATGAGTTTGAGACTGATTTTTATTTGTATTCTGAGTTGTGTTTGAGGTCAAAACTCTTTTGAGTACTGTCTTTTTTTTCCATACCCCTGACTAATTTTGCTGGCTCCTATATGGTTATGATAGTGACATTTATGGTGACATGTTACATGACTTGTCTTTAAACACCTTTTCTCTGTTGGGTTTTTTTAACCCACTATCTCTAGAAGAGTGTTCTGTATTTTTCACTAATTATAGAGGATATTGCCTTAAAGAGTGTTTCTTTAACTGCTTTAGAAATGTGATCTTTTATTCCTTTATATTCTGTATTTGTATTGCAACAGAAACCTGATAGAAATAACAATTTCTGTATGTAATACATTTATAAAGCTAACTTGATAATGATAATATTCAGAGAATGTTTTACTGGAAAAAATATGTCAGATTGTGCTCAATTTCCAAAACTGTTTAAAACATGCAGGGAAAAGTATTTTTAGGAGCAGATTTCCTGCTCTTACTTATTCTTCGCAAAACTATGATGTAAGCACAGAGAGGCTCTCCTATAGCTCAGAAGTCTAGCTCATAGGCTAGAACTGGGATATGTAAGTTTGAGGGCATCTAAATGAACAGCTTGTTCACACTAGCAGATACAGCATTTCTAATACCAGTTGAAAAAAGCAGTTAAGATGTTTAAAAAAAGAAAATTATTTGATAAAGAACACTTTCCATTAATATTTAAGTGCTTTTTATTTATCTGGGCATACATGAGCATATACATACACACCTTTTACATTTAAGAAGAAAGACAGCTGGTTTTTTTTCTGTAACCTTTGCTAGTGTTCAGTGGTTGAAAACGTTTCTAATCTGACAGTGTAAGTCTATTTTTGACACCCACCTTTGTTTTACAAGGACTTCAGTGCTTTTTCTTTAGTTTTCAGTATATGAGTTATCAATATAATGTTTTGTATATACTATGTAGGTTGATCTAGTGGATATTAAATTTACAGTGTCCATACCTAACTCTGGAGTATGATTTAGACAAAGAGCGGAGTCATTAATTGTGCCTCTGTGTGGTTGAGAAGCACTTACGCATTGTGTGGGTGTTATAGATTATGTATAGTAAATTTTAAATGCTGGATTGCCTGTCAGCTGCAAAATATTCTTTTCATGGAGGTTCATCTACCTAGAATGAGACAAGAAAAACATCCTTTAGCTCTAAAGATTGGTCAGTCCTCAAAGGCAATGGAAGCAGGTATGTGTCGCTGTTTTACACCAAAAAGACACAGACTCCAAGATTCAGAAGGCTATAAAATGACTCTTTATTTAGGGATGCATCTCCCTTATATACTATTTTACACAGACCAATTTGATTGGTGAAACAAAGGCAAACCTCTTCAATCACGTTGGTCAAACCAGAGGGACATCAAGGAGAGGTCCCTCCTATCAGAAGGAATGAATAACACAGGTACAGCTACAAAAACATTCCTCATGTTTACAAAACTTCCCTGGGAAAGGAATTTCAGAAAAACCAAAAACACCTCAGGCATGGAATCAGGGCTACAGATATGAAATGTGATTAGTTCCTTGATGTTTAATTGATACACTGGAGCTTCAAGCCCAGCTTTCAGATTTGTCTGCTAGTCCATAAAAGAGTTCTTTGCAAATAAGGTTTTCTTATCCACTCTCTTTGTGCCTAGCATACCTCTAGAAGTCCTCCTGTCTACCTTTCTAATAATTACTACTCAATAATTTGTGTTCTGTTAAGCAGGAATCTCAGTTACTTAATGTGAACCTTTTCTCTGGGCTTGGATTACTTTTTGTTAGCGTGGCTGAAGGAGGTATCAGTTTTTAGACCTCAGACTATGACCTTCCTACAATATTTCAAAGTCATAGATAAGTCCTGGCAAAATTAATTTATTTTAATGCCTGATAATTCATACTTTGTGTTCAGAGATGTGCTGCTCTAAATCTTTTGATTTAGACAATTTTTAAAAGTTTGTATATTTTTATAATGCGCCTTGCAAGCTGGCATTTTATAAATTTTGGTGGGCCTAAGTGGTGATGAGATATAAAATACATCTTTTTGTTTTCTGTGGCTTTCTGAGGCATACATAGGAAATTTAGTCTTTCTAGGTTTAAGAATAGGTACACGTAACATTACTGAAGATAATAAAACTAATTTGTAGATCAGTTACTAAAGGTAGTGTCTTGCAAGATTTTCTTCCCTCTCCCCAAGTTGAACACATTTCCAGTAGTAGTAGTATCTGTCTTTACAGTTACTTGTCTCTGAGGCATCAGATATTTCAACTGTTGGTTGCAGTGAACATCCTTCCCCTTCTGATGTTTTGGGCACTGCTTGGAAGAGTGTGACCAACAGTAGGGTATAGAAATCACACCTGTCTGCTGCCATTGCCATTAAGGATGCTAAAAATATTAAGAGGGCAGGGAATGTTCCATTAGTCTTGTACCTTGAGACTAAGAACCAATTATAAGAGTCTGAAAAGGCTCAGAAATAATGAGGTAAGTAACTTCCCACTTGTAACAATAAACAGTAAAATTGACCAGGTAAGTCTAGAGAATAATACATATATTCTTTGTTCTTATCAAGACAAGATTCTTTTCTCCATACAGATCTTCAGATGAATTTAGCTAAGTGGAAAAATTTTGCTGTGGGGAAAACTTTCAGCCTGATGCATTTAAATCATTTATGTTATACAGTAAAGTTCAAACTGTGTGCCTGTAGCTATTTCACATTAAGTCAGTTTCTACAACAAATTCACTTGTTGCAATCAGCAAATTGTCAAATCACTCTTTTTGATTAATATCTCATGGTTATGGAACCCAAGTGCTTTTTTACTTCGCATGCTTTTGCATTTCTAGTTGATGGGCTCGTGCTTCTTTTGAGCTTTTTTCAGCTACTAGATTGCTTTTTATTTGCCCAGAGGCAACAGTACCCTATTAGAAAAATCTTCTGTGTAGGTACAGTAGGAGCAGAATTATAATCAAGAGAGCTTTGCTTCCAAAACAAAGGATGGAAAGTTGGGAATCTGAGTTTATAGAATACATTTTCTGCATCAAAAAGTTACTTTGAAAAGTAGTATTTCAAAATGAAACAGGAGGTTATAATTTTTTTGTTTCCATATTAGCTCTGAAAAGAGCAGGAGTAATCAGAAATCTTGTTCATGGGAAAGTATGTGTGCATCAATTTGGTATGACTGAGAAAATATCCTGCAGATGCTAAACCTGATAAGTTGCTCAAGGGCTTTTTTGATGTTGTTGCTGCTGAGCAACATATTCTCAGATTCATATTAGTAAATCTATTCTATGATTATTTGGTTATCTTCAAATGTTAATTATTTTAACTATAGTAAAAACAGCCCGTAGTCCAGTTTCTTATTTGGCTTGTAATTTTGGGTTCTATTTCTACAGGTTCTCAACAAACAGGGTTCCTCAATGCTCTGAAGGACAGTCCTGCAAGATATCCTTTCACTGAAACATATTGTAGGTTTTGTTGCAAAATAACATCTGAGATGGTTTTGCTTGTTTTCTTGCTATTGTTGAATGTGTGCTTTAAGACTTTATCAGTTAATGATTTCATCACTTTCCTGCACAATAGGATTTCTTGCCACATGTTGGAGGTAGGAAAGAGACTATAGCCTGGAGTGGTTTTTATTCTTCATGTTTTGCAGAGCAGTATTCTCGACAAAGATCTGTAGTTCCATGTCCATGACATATGCTTCATGTTTTGTGATGGAATTCATAAATACATTTTGTGCTATATACATGCTGTGGTTTCACTAAAAATATTCAAGAATTATTCTGCTTTTACAACTGAGGGTATCCAAAATGGCTGATTCTTTTCGGGATAGAAGAAGTAGATTTTGGAACAACAGAAACAACATGCTTTCCTTGAAGAACTCAATTTCTGGAACTATTCTTTATGTTTTTAGAGAAGTAATTTTAAACTAGCAACTTGTGTTAAGTTACATAGCAGTGAGTAAATACCATACACAGAGACTACTATTGCTGTTCAGCCTGGAAGAGACAAGACTCTGGGCAAATTTCATTGTGGTTTGTCAGTGTATAAGGAAGTCTCATAAGAAAAACAGAGAGGCTTCTTAGCAGAGCCTGTAGTGACAGAACAAGGTTTTAAGCTGAAAGAGAGGAGGTGTAGATTGGCCATAACAAAATTTCTGCAATGAGAGTGGTGAGACAGGTGAACAGGTTACCCTGAGATTTGGTTGATGCCCAATCTCTGGAAATGTTCACAGTCAGGCTGGATGGTGCCCTGAGCAACCTGGTCTAGTGGAAGGTGTCCCTACCCATGGCAGAGGGGTTGGAACTATATTATTTTTAAGGTCCCTTCCAACCCAAGCCATTCTGTGGTTCTATTCTGTAAATGCTCCATGCACTTTTTATCACTTCATGGGAGCCTTCTGTATATTTTCTGCTCAGTGAGAATGGAGTCAGAAAGCAGCTAACATAAAGAAAAAATGGGAAACTGGCAAATGTGCTGGTTAGTTTCTGTACAGATAGTAAGCTTCCCATTGCTTTTGTGTATGTTTTGAATGGTTCTTGTCTGAATAAACAGTCACACCTCTCACAGAGACACTATAAAAATAGTTCTTTCCCATTTGTCCATTGTGCCTCACACAGTTTGTTTTTCCACACAAAGTAGGAAAAAGCCCTGTCGTTTGTAGTTGTGCATAGGGACCTCTTTCCAGGTAATTTTCCCAAGTGTCACATTCTGCAGGTACCTTTTTTTTGTGTGCTTATCTTCATCAGTTAGAATTACTGAGCTGTAAGCTCCCTTTTTAAAGAAAAGCCATGTTCAGATTTTTTTGCACAAATAATTTTAAAAAGCACAAACAAACAGCTCTAAATAGCACAACAGTAGCTTCCAAATAAAACAATTACAGTCAATTCTTACAAAAGATAATTCTTTCAAACTATTTTCAAACTGAGAATAGCTTTAAGTTATCTTTAAATCAAAAGATAATTGCTTATGCATTTGAGGATTTTTGTACAGGAACAATGGCCTGATAATTCATACTTTGTGTTCAGAGATGTGCTGCTTTAAAAGGCTCAGGAGCACATCTTACAGAAATGCCTGGCTTGATAGTTGGACTATTTAAAAGCTTGGTTACAATTTATAACAGTTAAAAATTTAATTGTCCAAATAGTATTGGGAATGCTGCTTTGGAGCCAGTCAGTTCAGGCACAGAGAACATGGCCATTTCAATCTTGCTAACAGCCCTGTCTGTGTGAGATACTAAGGGAAAATTATACGGTATGATGCTAGTAAGATACTGTACCATATTACTCTAGAAGGTTATACTTTATTGAGAATATATTGCTTTTTTGTGTTTGTTTCACAGTTAATGGATTTAGATAGAATTAGTGGATTCTGGTTAATTTGACATAAAACTACCCCTGCTGTTCTTGAGTTGGTTTTAGGTGATTGTGTGGAACTGAAAAATGTCCCTTCCCATGGGGAACCAAAAGAGGTCTTGAACAGAAAGTAATTCCCCCTTTTTTTTTTAGGAATTACCACATGGAGGGAGAAAGTCACTTTTTGGTACCCTTTTGAGTGTAATTGTGGTGAGGAACATCCCGTTGGGGATATGTTCAGGTTGCAGGGAACTCTTTTCCCTCTAAGGGTCTTCTTTTCTGACCTGGTGAATCTCCTTCCAACAGTGCTCATCTGCAGCCTTCCTTATGACTTCTATGCTTTCAAAGCCCAGTTTGTATCATGCATGATGTTTTGGGCTGTTTCTGTCTTTTACATGTTTTGGAACCCTCTTACCCATTATCCCTCATACTCCTTGCATTAGCTGTGGCTGTTGCACAGAGTCAGAGGTCCTGTCTTGTGTTGACTTCACACAGCGTGAGGAGGAAATGAGAGGCAGAGAGTAGTGAACATGCTGCTCAGCAGTGCCCTTTGGTCATCCTGCTGCTTTTGGAGCACATCTGCTCAGAATGCAAATGGTTCTTTTCTGCCTCTCAACCACTCTGATTGAAACAGGTTCTAGGGAAGATTATACAGACATTTCAGGTATCTCCCGGTTCATTAGGGGTGAGCAGCCCTGCAGTACAAAACTCTTCACTGTTAACTAATGTTAGGATTTTTTATTGCAAGTATTTATTTCCATCCATGCAGTTTCCAGGCTGTGTCTCTGCGTAAGGGTGAGGACCTGTCCTATTTTTCTTCTACTGACAGGTTCAGTGATAAGGGTGTTTTTTCTGTCTTCTAAGGCTGTGTCCTTATTCTGGAAAATTTTCAGTTGACGTTGTCTTGGAAACTGACTTCACAAAGGTTGATATGGTTAATACACAGATTATTTTTATCCTATTCTTTTCTCATAATTTTGTTCCTAGTGATGAATTTTATGTATTTTTCCAGGAACCAAAGCCTTTTCTTCTGTTGATTTGTGTTCCCTAAAAAATAAAATTTAAAAAAAAAAAGTTGTTAGAGAAAATAGCATTCTCAAAGCAGAGGTATTCTGAGTTCATGGCTATTTTTTGTAAATAAATAAAAGCTCTAGAAGGAAGCCTTCTACAGAAAGTTTGGAAAGTTCCTCTTTATGCTTGATTCTATAAAGTTTAGAAGCAACTTTGCCTTACTTCTGAAATTATGACTCCTTTAAAGGAATTATAAAAGCTGTAGTAAATATGCAATGTTGAGTGCTGACTCTTTTTTGTAGTATACCAATCCATGCACACCTTTGCTGCTCCCTTGGAGGTGAAGGAGCCCCTGCTGGACCTGTCCCTGTAAGTGACAGGTGACAGCACACATGAGCTCCCATCCGTGGGGTGTGCAGCCCTGCACATTGCACCTCATGCCAGCAGTCTGCTGGCTGGACTCACACTCCTCAATGTTTGGCAGGGGTGGTGCTGTGTCTGGGTTAGGCAGATGCCTACAGTTTATTTTTTACTGACCTCTTTGAAGTACTCCAGAGATCTCAAAGGACTTGTGGACTACCCTGAATTTTGTGATTTTTAACTACTTGTTATTGGATTCTTTTCCCATGTGCATATCTTTCCTTGACTTTTAATTACTGTGCTGGAAGCTGTGGTGTGTTTTTTCTCAGTATGGTCCATTGTTGGCCTCTCAGGTTTTCATACGTATTTGATCAGCTCCAATCAAACAACAAATGAAGATGTAAGTTTGTAGTATATTTCTACATATGTATTTCTAAATAGCAATGAGATTTTCCTCAAGTCAGACATGTCTGCATCATTTTGTGAATACGTCAGTAGGAAAAAAGTAAAGTAATATGGTCATGCTTGATTCAAAAGATCAGATGAAATCTTTTTGACTATATTTGTTGTGGTTTGAAGATGTGTTCATTATATACCTAGTATGTCTATTATGGTTTACACATGTAGGATCTCTATCTTGAAATAGGAAAATACAGGAGGGAGGAGAGAAGTACATTTTATATAGTAGGAAATTAAGTACTTTTCAGTAGCTCCTTTTCACTGGGAGAGGTAAATATTCTTTAATTCAAAAATTGCTTAATGTAAAACTTGAAGAGTCTGTTGAATTCCCTAAACAAAAATTTTGTCCTTTATTTTCTCTTACCTCAAACTTTTTTGCCATTCTGAGGTCTAACACCTCTGGCAAGCAGTGTATCATTAATTCAAAGGTCATCTTTCTCATTTCTCCAGCTGTCTATTTTGCATATAGGATTCCTTTGTTTTGGTGTTGAATTATGCTTAACTGTGTGTGTACTTCCCTAACTAAAAGGAGAGATATGTAATGAATGAAAGGAGAGAATAAAATAAGCTAGGGAGCTAATGGTATAGAAAGCTTTTGGAAATTTAGTAAGTGACCTAACAAAGCACTGCAAGCTTTAAGTTATTTTATTGTAATTTTCTTTTTGTATCTTTTCATAGGTATCTGGTAGATATAAAAATAGAATCTTTATTATTGTCAAATATGTTTTGTTATTGTTTAAGGTCACGGTTAAAATTAAAAATTTTACAATCAATATCAATCAACGAGGAAAACGCATCCCAAGCAGGGTCAAAATGAATAATGCCTCTGCATCAGGTATCAGAGCAAGTAGCCTGAGTTGGAAGAAATTTACCTTGTTAATAAGACAGATATTTGGTTATTCCTTGGTTATTAGGTTTACATCAAGATTGTCTCTCTAGATGGACTTAGAGTGCTTCCACCCACTTCCCTCAAATAAATGTCTCTTCTGGATTGTTGAAAGACAGATAGTGGGGAATGGCAGCAGTGGAACATGTTTGAATATCAAGTAAACTGTTCAGTAATTTAATTCAAAGCATAAATTCCCGGTTGAATACAGCAAGACATTTTACTCAGGCTCTCAAGCATCTCACAAACAGAAAAGCAAACTAGCTAAGGGGAAATGTAATATGCAGTAAAAGGTAGCAATGGCTGCATTTGCTTTACAATATTTTAGAACCATTTGTGAACTTTAGGAAAGATAATGTTGTCTGATATTGCACAGCTTGAAAACTTACCCAAGCATATGGAAAATAAGTGCTCTATTGCTGGCTTTAATCGTATTTTGCAATTGAGCCTCTTCTGTAAAACATGCTGTACTATTTGTAAAATTGAACTTGGACCATCGTGTTCAGATGCTGAAATTCCTGCTTTGAGTATATTGATCTCTTGAGATTGTGGGATGTCTACATCTGTGGAGGTAATGCATGTGCTTGTAGGGTTCAGCCTTCATAACAACCCAAAAATCTTAAATTGTTCCAAATGTGTCATTATGCATTTTCTGTGGTCTCTTCTTCAAGTAGCATGTTGCAACCTTAATTTTTCACAGCCATTTTCTATATTGTATTACATGTCATGCATGTTGTTCATATCTCTTCAGATTAAAGGATCATGGTCAAATAAAAGAGGTAAAGAAAACTATAATCCCTACAGTTATGGCAACATCTTTACTAATTGCTGTGCTGCTCTCTGTGGGCCCCTCTCTCCAAGGTAAGAGTATCAAAAGTATTTTTAGCGTAAATTAAGCCATGTGATTTATTATTAATGAAACACTTATTATTTTTGATTATTTGAGTTTATTCAACAAAATGAAAGTTTTGGATTAGTGTCCATTAGAAACTTTAAGTTTTTCTTCAGTGTCAAAGAGATAAGTTCATAAATTGTGTCTAATAAGTTAGTGATCAAATCATGTAAAATCACATCTGAAATGGAAATCAGCTTGTTTGTTGTTTGAACTTTCACCATTGCAGTCAATAGCTTATAGCAAGAAAAGATTTCTAGTAGTTAGCTAGCTGTTGCATGAAGGTCAACCTGGATATGAAACTTTTACATACCTAACAAGTGTGGCATGAGTTGAGGAGAGTTGAGGAACCTTAAATCTACAACTAACTTGATAACTGTTGTCTTTTCACTCTGAAATGTTGCATTTAAATGGACAGTATTTTTTTTTTATTTAATACTGTTCACATATATACATTAAACTGATTTTGGTGGTCTTTACTGTGTTTTGCTGAATACATTTTCACCTTTGGAAATCTGAAATATTTATATATTTGAGGTTGGAGATGTTTTTTCAGCTTGAGGAAAATATAGTACGGAGCTGAGAATAGAGAAATAAAACTGGAAGCCAGAAAAACCTAATTCTTTTCTTATTCCAATGCTTAATGTTTAGGCAGTTCATGTACTACATACACAGTAGAGGCCCAGTTTCAGTGTAGAGAGGGGCAGAAAAGCTTGTGGATAATTCTGTGGCCTTCTCCTTGGTTGGTATGTTTTGCTTTGCCTGGAATTGTGAAGTTATGAATCTGAACAAGAAGAAAGAAAGTAAATGACTTTATGGTCCAGTGGCTCAGGTGTTTAATTGGAGTGAGATTTCTGGCTTTGCTGTCAGAAATGTCAGAGGTGGTTCTTGTAGGAGCGAAGTTCAGCAGGGGAGATTGACATCCTTTCCTGAAGAGGAAACAGAGTAGACATTTCCACATATGGGGTCACCCCTGTGAGAATGAATAGCTCTGTCTCTGCTTCCTGCCTCTATGGATGTTGCTAGAAGCCAACCTTTTAATTCTGCCATTTAGCTTTTGATAAAAGGATGGGGCATAAAAGCTCAATGCCACAGTTAGGATCCTTTTGACTCCAAATGGAAATCTTTATTAGAACTACATCATGTTGCTCAGTATATGAAATACTATATTAGGCTGATAAAAGTAGCAACAAACAATTGGACCAGACTGGCACTGGCTCCTGTGTTTTAGCAGAGTTTGTGCATTTTTTCCAAAATTCCATGTAGCAACATTACTTATTTAGACACTGACATGTATATATAGAGGTTCTGCAGGGAGGTATATTGTGACCACGGGGAAAACTTTACTGACTGTAACATGTAAATTATAAGTTTGCTTCTTTTACTTTTAATCTCAGCTGTGTCCCAAGTCAATAAATATTAAGCTTTTTCCTTAAATTCTGGAACATTGGCTAACCAGCTCAAAATTCAAAATGTTCAAAAGTGCCTTTGAGCATGGAATGCAGATGAAGAGAGGATCTGTAAATAATCAAAACTTTTCTCACTTCTATTAAGATCATTTATATTTTTTAAACCTATGCTAGCAAATTCAGAATGTATTTTACATGTCCTCAACAGTTACGTTCAAATCTTAATTTGATCCTTGGCTCTCAGCATAGGTCTAACCAGTATTCTGATGCAACAAATTATATAACTGCTTTAAGAATCTTTTATCTTTAACTAGGTTGCATTATTTCATTCTATGTATTTTTTTTATAATCTTACACAGATTTTTTACTTATATTTAGTAATTTCTCCACAGAGCATTTTCTTAGAAATAAGAAATTTTATGAGTGCATCACTTTGGTAAGCACAGTGGAACACTATAAGCACTGTTAAGTCGCTGTCATGAAACACCTGGCAAGTTAAGTTGCAAGTTAAGAAAGAAAGATGAACTTTTCTACATTCTTGCCAAATTTTATGATTAAGTAGTTTCAATTTAGATGTGGAAGCTGGTTAAAAAAACCAACCAAACAAACAAAAACCCAAACCCCCCCCCACCTTTTAAGAGAGATACTGCATCAAAGTACCCTGAGTTTTATCTTTTTTTTTTTCACCTCTGGTTTAAAATTCTTTGGTTTCATGGTATCTGCTGGTAACTTCTAAGTCTATGGTCTGTGATAAAAATCAAAAAAAAGTAGCAGTACATGTGGTTATATGACAGGCAGTATCACAAAGAACAAGTACCTTACTGATGAGTAGAAAATGAAGTCTAGTCCTTCATTTGACTAAAAGGGGACATTATAAGGTATTGGTAAGGTAGTAAGGTCTGTTGTATGATAGAAACTTTTTCTTTTTATTGAGAGGAGATTGTTATTCATCAGCAATGTCTCTAATACTTTTCCTTTATTGTGATTATTCTGTAGCTTAATTGACAGAAGAGGATTTATACAGCCAGATACACCACAATTAGCAGGACCATCAAATGGCATTACCATGTACGGGGCCACACAATCTCAGAGCAACATGGTAGGAATCATCCCATAGTGTTGTTCATCAAGATTCCTGTGAATGTTTTTCTTCTCCACTTTCATGTGAACTAATCAAGTAATAACTAACTGGATACAGCTGACACACTGGGTGGAATGAGTTGTTTAATAACAGTAAAGAGAAAGAAAAAAACAAAATCCAAGGCTCTTTTTAATGTATGTTTCACACAGTGTAGTAGTTATTGCTCATGGATTCTAAAAAAAAGAATATTTTCTACGCTGTTGATTTATTGAATATACTGGCATTTTGACTTTTGCTGTTGACACCTACTGTATTTTGAACTGGAATACTCAAGTATCATGGACTTATTCTGGTTTGTCATTTTCCAGCTAATTGTTATTTTGTGTGGCACTTTCTTCATACTCTTTTTTCCTTCTTTGCTTGTACACTGTGGTTTTGCATAGACTAATGTATTTTAAAAAACAAAGATGAACAAAGAGGAGTTTCTAGGGGAGAAATATTTTGAAGAAAGAGCAGGAGGACATACTGAACCTGAACAAAAAATGGCAACTGGATTGTTACAACAAAAGTTTTTTAAAAGTCTTTGAAACTGTGCCAATAGTATTTACTTTGGTTTTTTGCTGGTAGCATTGGCTATCATAATGGAAGATAGGATTTCCAGTGCCAAGAAGAGAATAACTGGAAAGAGATCTTTTTCTGAAGGCAACCGTTTTGCATATGTGCCTATTTCTGCATTGTTGTCCACATACCTTCTGAATATTATATGGGTTCTAATACTTTGTCAAAGAAGTCGTGAGTTATGGATACCCTCCCTCTGCCAAAAAAGAGGAAGCCACGAGGCCTTCTGACATAGTTCAGCCTTTCTTTTGAACAAAAGAAGAAAAGACATGCTCTTCCCAGACTGATTAGCTTTAATGTCACTGATAAACTCCTATAAAAAATTTGCTGTAGTTCCTAAGCTGGTTTTACTTAATGCTTTGAAGATTAAATAGATTTGTTAGTCTCCTTAACAAGAAAATGTATTAGAGACACGGTCTTAAGGCTGAATCTTCTGAGGTGCAGTTGAGCAGAACAAGGTAATGCTCTATGTAAATTTTACTCATATTATGACTCTGAAGAGAGAAAAGGAAGTTAAAAAAAAAAAAAAAGAGAGAAAGCAAACATTAGAAACGGGCTGAGGTCTTTCAGGGATTACCCAAATGTTCTGACGCTGCCAAGGCTTCTTATTTGTGAGGATCATAAACCCACAATGTGTCCACGGCATTAAATTGTCTTATCATTGCAATCCAGACACTATCATTATTCCTAGATATTAATGAGAAAGTCTTTGCCAGTTTGGTAGAAAATTGAGTAGGTTTGTCTCTAGAAATGGAGAAATCTGTTATGATATTACTTTAAATCAAACAGATAGCTGTTACAATTTTAGAGTGCAATACCACTAATTACACGAATTCTTCAAAGATTTCTTCTTATATCCTAGAACACCACACAACTGGGAAAAGCCTGGGTTCTTTAACAGTTACCAGAGTCACTAGGAAGTGTGCAGATTTCACTCCTGAAAATGGCCTCTTAGAAAAAGCTTGAAAAATGTAATATGTCTTGTTTGGTTTGAAGGAATATTTTTGAAGACTGTAATACCATTTTTCTCAGGGCATCTTTTCTCTTGGTCTGTGTCCAAGACTAATTGGTTTCTAAGGACTGCTGGTTATCAGCACTAAAATTTCTCCCTTGAATTTTGTTGTAAACTGTTAAAGATCATCTTAGTTCACCCGTCTCTCTAGCACTATATTCCCTTCCCTGTTGAAGGGGATATATCTGGTGCTGGAGCTGGTGTTACTACAATTTTAGATAAAGACAAAGTGAAATTCCTTGGCTTAAGGGAGCATGTGTAAATCATAGCTATAGACTGTAGTACTTTTCAAATGGCAGAAGTTTGGCCGTTTATACAACATCAGAGATATTTATACTATTTTAGCAAGCTTAATGCTTTTGATTACAAGAAATAAATTACTAGAAGTCTGAAATGTGTTTCAGTACACCTTTGTGGTGTGTTTCTCTTGATTTTATTGCAGAATGTATTACATCAGGTCTTCATGTCTAGATGTTACCCTGCTTAATCCACAGTGTGCTAAAATACCTCTCCTCACCATTGATATAAAATAAAGATTTAAATGAGCATATTCTCTCACACTTGTCTTCTCTTATTCCTTCCCTCTTTCATTTCCCTTTCTTCCCTCAAATCTTTTGCAGAATTAGCTAGGTTGAAAAAGACCTTTGAAATTGAGTCCAGCCTATGACCAAACACCACCTTGTCAACTAGACCATGGCACTAAGTGCCACATCCAGTCTTTCCTTAAACACCTCCAGGGATGGTGACTCCACCACCTCCCTGGGCAGCCCATTCCAATGTCCAATTACCCCTTTTGTGAAGAAATTCCTCCTAATGTCCATCCTAAACCTCCTCTGGCACAGCTTAAGACAATGTCTTCTTGTCCTGTCACTAGTTGCTTGGGAAAAGAAACCAACCCTCACCAGGCTAAAACCTAATTTCAGGGAGCTGTAGAGAGCAGTGAGGTCTCCTCTGAGCTCTTCAGGCTAAACAACCCCAGCTCCCTCAGCAGCTCCTTATAGGAGTCAGTGACTTGTGACTTTCTAAATAGAATTCTTGTGCTTCACCTGACAAGTCTCTTGTCCCTCATTAAATCTCTGTGGGTTGCTTAGTATAATACTCTGTTTTCATTTATTTTACTGAATCTTTTAGCATAGCCTCATTTTTGCAGTTAAGTTCAAAATAAATATCAGGCTAAGTGTAAAGTTGCCAGACGCTGGTTTTCAGCACAATACATTATCTCTTATTCAGGATTCCATTTGTGGGGCACTCTTTCTGTATTTAACAGCTTTTGTGGTAATTTTGCCTCTGAGACTGAATATTTCCTATAGGATCTACCCTACTCGTGGTAATGACCCCGTTTGCCCCAATCTCAGAAAGTCAGAGTTGCAGCTATAGTCAGTGCTTTTTAGAGATACTGTGATTTTTGGGTTTTTCCTAGATCTTTTTAGAAGAGGTTTTTCTCATGTTCTCTCCATAGTATCTACCTTTTTTAAGCTAGATAAGGTTTTACTAAAAGCTGAATCTATATTTACTTCCATAAAGGCTGGAAGCACATACAGTTATTTTCCTGGTGCATTCCCAGTGTTTTTAATTTCTTTTCCAATATAATTTGAAATTTGTCTGGTAAATTCATTAACCAACTTCTTAATATCCTTACCCACATGAAAAGCATGGTCACTTAGAGCTCATAGCCTTTAGATCTGGTAATTTCCAAAGTATTTCCCTATTGCATTTTATTGCTGATTATTTTATGAGCTCATCATTAGCTTGATTACCCAAGTATTTTCCTTATTCTTAAGAATTTTTTTGTATGAAACACAGTATCTCACCTATTATGAAATAATACTTTTCTCTGTAATTTATTTGTCTTTAATTTTAAAGTTTATTTTGTGTTCTGAAAAAAGTTCTCATTTTCCCATAAACTCATCTGTTACCACTGCTTGGGTCTGGACCACAGTAGTGCTTAATTTTATCTTAAAAACTGGAGTTGATTCTTGGGGTTTGATAATAGGGTATTTTATTCTTTAGTAACCCATTAGGAGGAAACACAGAATCTGTCTCACTCCATGAAGTTTTTTAGAGGAATTCGTTTGGTTTATATTTACTGCAATGTGTCTAGGAATTCTCTAATGCCTTATAAAGCAATAGACTTTGCTTCTGTTTGACTCCATATCAGGACAGGTTTATTTCCTTGTTTTTAAGAAATTCCCTTATATTCCTGCACTCCTGGCATCTCTTCTTCAGTGTATAGGTAATGCCATGTGTACCAAATTCCCTTGTTTCTAAATCTCCATTTCCTTTCCTGGATGCAAATTCTTTAAGTGTTTTCTTACGTATATGTACTACTGAAAATTGTAGGAACTGTAGTGCATGCACAACATTACCAGTGCTAAGTGCAGGAAAGTCTTCTCCCACATGTTCACTTAAGTATTTCTGGTACTGATCTGGAGATAGATCCAGCTGACTCGGGGAACATGAACTCTGACCATCCTAGTGTGCTTTTTCCTTTGCTTTTCATATTTTCATTATTAGGAGTAAGTATTCCTATCACAACAGTAACAGAATTGGCAAGGACCACAGCCCCATTTGCTGGGAGTTTTGCAAGTATGTTTCCTTGTATATTTACTGATGTGCTTCCCAGATGCCCAGAACTGAACTCAGGGCTCTTACCATACCACAGTCAAGGTTGATAGAGGTTTTTCATTAATGCTTTTTACTTCACAGTTAAAATGGGTTACGGCCACATGCAAGTAAATAAATTTCAGCATTTTGCTTTGGGTTGAGATATGTTTTAGGAGCAGTTCTTTTGATAGTGCATGTTTACTGCATTTTATTCACATCTCAGAGAGGTGTCAGATCACTTGAACTAGATTTATTTAGAAGATACGCCCCTGGAATGTACCCAAGTTGCTCTAAGCATTCTCAGACTTTCAGTCCATAAGAACAGTCTCCAGTCTGAAGTGTCTGGGCCACGTGTAGTTTCCTATTTGGCTTCAGAAGTGTTTCCCTTCATAGATCTACTCCTCATGCACTGTACTGCTTGACAGTGGAGCCCCTGACTTGGTGGGGTTTGTGGCTCAGTTGTTGCACGACATCCACAAAACATTGATTTTGGTTGTGAAATCCTACACCTGCTGGGAACAGTTATACAGCTCTATCCCTCCACTCTTTGCCCATTTGTTGTACCCAGAATATGATATTTCAGCACCCTTCCTGTGTAACTTCATACCACTGTAAGCCTCCTCTGAACTCCGTGTTGTTTGTACTTTATTCAGAGACTGTGAGACAATTCAACCTGCTTTTCTCCATCTTCTGAGAACTGTAACAATTCTTCAATGTTACTAGCATGTAAGAAACTTAAAACTAAGTTTGTTTAATATTTAAAGTAAATAATTCTGATTTTTTCTAAATAATCACATTTAGAAATGTGAAAAATAGATTGCCCTGTACAGTGTTATCATGTATTTTCTCTGTAGCTTAGAAAAAACAGATATTCTTCAGAAAGAAAGAATAGTATTTTTTTCCGTAGTTGTGTGTATTTATTATTTGTGAAATAAACACAGAATTCTAGGTTTTGTCTAATTTGCTTTAATTTGTGCCTTTTTATGTAGAAATAAATAGATATCTGAAAATTTCTGTGCATATATTTAGTTGAACTTCTGTACTTGTAGAACTTATTAAACTTGTCCTACCTTCAGTTTCTCTGAAACAGTGGAAATTCTAAGTGAAAAATAAAGTCAGGATATCTGAAATAAGAAGATGCTGGTGGAATAATTTATGCAGTAAATTTTTAGTTATTTAGATTTCAGTGGTTAGCTTCCTTTTTCTTACAATCATAGGTTTTTTTGTTTCATTTGAAATTCTGGTGTTGGATAATTCATGTGATTAGTAGCAGCCTAAGACTTCATGCCCTAAATTTCATTCAGTCAAGAGCGAAATAATGAAATCAAGGAAAAACCACCACGCCAAGCCTATAACAAATCTGATTTCCTTGTTTTAGCTTTGTGTTAACTGTTTAGACTCAAGAATAGTCTACCTGTATATTATGTGTTGTTTTTACCAGATGTTTTTGAGAGTCTCATAGAACACACATACCTTTTCTGCCTTAGACCCTGCAGTAGTTCCCTTTCAAAAGCTCTTTACAGCCTGTGTTTTCCTAAGGATTTCATGCTGGTCACTGTTGAACAGACAGAAAACCAAAACCTGAAATTTATCTAAATGAGAGGCTTTAGGGAAGTGACAAGTGCATGGAAATGAAGAGATATACAGCACCTGAAGTTTATAACACTATTTAATGGAGCTTTATGAGGCTACTTTATCTTTTCAATATTGATTTAACTGAAATGCAGTAGAGTTCTATAAGAAGATAATGAATTCAAACTATTCAATGAGTTCAAGTAAATTATCTTCAGCTAATACAAAGCTGTGTACTTGCATTGCCTGGAACCTGTTAATGATTTCCTTTTAAAGGAGCTGAAGGTTCACTAAAGCAAAAAGTCAGCTGCTAACGTTATTTGTTTTCAGTGTACCCCAGTGGTTATAAGCATTCCTTTGTTATTTAACTTGTTCTTTGGCTACTGCCTTTCAGAGAAAATAGGTTTTGTTGGTCTTTCTGAAGTTTGAAAATTCAGTTAACATGTTTTTATGGTCTGCAGAGTAAGGTTGGTTGAAGTTTTAATTTAAATAAGCAGGCGTGAATAATAGGATATTAATCAAGAATGAGTTATTCACACTGAATTACTAATTGAAAGCTTGACTTTAAAAGATGCTGACAGTTTTCTTCTTAGTAAGGTACTTAAGCAAGGTTATGGCTTTAAGCCTGTGAGTAATCCCTCTGAAATGATAGGGAACTACTTCAGTTCTTTGGCTGGGACTGTACATCATTTGTGGGTGGAAGATTGCTTGCAGTATATGTGAACTCAATTTATGTAACAGGAGGTCAGTCTGTTTATCTTTCTGAAAGCAGAAGTCTTGGAAATACATACCTGAGTAAGGATTGAGCTTCTGCCTGTCAAAAGTGATTGGTCCGGGAGTCCTAAACCACTTAGATGTGTTTTAAACACTACCTGTCTATTAGGACCAAGTAGTCTGCTTGCTCACTTGCTGAATGTTAGGTGTGTGCATCCATCATTAAGCTATTCAGTGGTGAAATCAGAGAACCTGAAAATAACAGGTTTTCATCATACAATAAGGGAGGCAAAAGTCTTCCATAAGTTTTCAGAGAGTGTGTCACAGTGGCTTATTAAACTCAAATGGGCATTTTAAGGAATTGCTGTAATGTTAGTAGCAATGGCTGTGATCAGGAATATCTGAACAGATGATGGATCTATGATATGTAGTAATTTGATAAAAATCTAAGAAGTCAGTCATAGAGAGAACATGTTGCTTTAACAGAATACTTGAAATAACAACAGTGAATTGGATGTCTTACCTCTGGATATATCTTTTATTCTGCTGGCTTGCCTCCAAATGTCCTTCGTTGCATTTGTAGTTGAATTCACTGATTGTAGTGTTTTTCTTACCCAGCAGAACAATACTATGGCAAATGAATCTAACAAGATTTTGAAAAGCTGCAATGTTATAACAGATCAGGCTATGAATTAAATATTTTTTTTCCTTAGGACTCTCAAAAATCGTGCCAATTCAAGTTAAAGAAACTTAATTTAGCAGTAGGTATACTACCCAATTAGCTAGCTGGACATTATTGAAATACATACCTGTGTTGTCATCTCAAGGAATGAGGGGTAATTTTGTATAAACGTTCTTAGGAATGGTGTAGAGCCAAAAAAACCACGTCTCTGGTAACACTCACTGAGCTTCATTGGATTTATATAATGCTGAATTTGGCTTGTTATTGAGACAGTGCTTGCCAGAAAACTTGTGGTTTGTACCTTGATTCATCACACTGTCAGGATTAATCAAGAAACAGCCTAAAAACCATTAAGGTTGATCTTGATGCTCCTGCAGTTCTGCCTGGTTTCTACACATCCTTTGGAGTATGAAGTATAGTGTAGGACATTCTCTAGAATTTATATATAATGTATTAAATTGTGAGGGGAAAAGATTTTACTCATAGAGCTTTATTACTGACTGTGTAAGATATCTGTGTCAAAAGAATTCTTGTTCTGGAAAACCTCTGTGGTAGGTTAATTTCTACATGTGAAGAGCAGTTAGAAGAGGAAAATTCCCTAGTGTTTTTTAAAGAACCCTTAAGTGAACACTCTAAATGTATATCATAATTTACTTTGATAGTAATCCAAAGCATTGGCTCAGTTATGCATGCCTTTCTTTTTTTTTTTTCCTGGGCAGCATGCAATGGGATGTTTGGGTGGCTAACCATGGAATGATACTAATGGCTTTCTTTTTTTCTCTTCACATCCCATTCTTTTCCATACCGTTTTATCCATATTCTCCCTTTTTTTTCTCTGTTTTGTTTGCCTTATATGATTTTGACACCCTTCCATTCTGCAGTGTGACCAAGATCAGTGCATTCAGAGCACTAAATTCGTTTTGCAGGCTGCTGCCACCCCCCTCCTACAGAGTGAGCCAAGCATAACTAGTGAAGAGCTCCCTTTACCAGGAAAGACTTCTATCAGTGGGCCTTGTGCAACTCTGACTCTAGGGCAACCGACACCACCATCTTCTATGCCAAATCTCACATCAGATTCAGGTTTGACAGACATCATACCATTAAAAGAGGAGCACGAAGGCCATCAGTTTCTCACTCCTGAAGAAGCTCCATCACCCCCTGGGATGCTGTCAAGTGGAAGTCCTATTACACACAGCCATACAATGCACGTCCTGAGTCTAGCCAGCCAGGACTCGTTGCATGAAGACTCAGTGCGTGGTCTCGTAAAGCTTAGCTCAGTTTGAACAGCTTTTCTGAACATCACACCATTTCCTGGTGTCTATACAAATCTGTGCTTAACAGGAATGACACTGCAGTACCACTGTAAGGCTTCGTAACATGCCTGTAATGGAACCTTTATCGCTTAATGGAGTCTACTAAAAGGACAAGTTTTTTTTTTTTCAATGGAGCTATGGCATTTTTTTGACCAGGTTGTTAATGGTTGTGCTTTGATGCTGACTGCATTTTACTTCTAAATAAAAACAGAAAAGGTCAATAATCTCGTTTCCTGCAGCTTGGGTACAGCGAGTTGGATGTCAGGCTGTACCAAACACCATGTACAGTACAAAAGAGAGAGATTCTTGGGTGTAAGTGTCATGCTCTGTGTTCTATGCTCTTGTAATACACACTTGTTACGGCTTACCACACCTGTGGCCAGAATGATCTGCACTTACATGTTATGCTACCAATATTTGAGATAGAAAATTACCATTCTATTTGTTAATACAAAACAAAAGACTGCAGATGTGGATTTGCATGCCACGCTACAGTATGTGTTACAGTGGTGTTGGTATTAAGAGAAAGTGCTGCTTTTTTATTTGTGACTTTCAAAGTGCTGTTTCGTTTAAAGACAGTACAACAAACAGATTAATGGACTATATTTTTTGAATTTATTAAATTTTATTTTAAATTAATCAGTGGTGCCTAGAAGATGATGAATTACTGATTTGATCATGTTGCATATCATTTAACATTCTGTTTAAGTGTTTAAGTGAGGTATTGTGTTGTGCCATACCACAAGATTCTTCCACTCCCTAATGTGATACAATTACCTGTGGACCTCCAATAAAATGACATCCTCTATTTTGTGGACGTGTACAGTTATCCTTGCACAGTTTTCATGGGGAAGAAGGGGGAAATCATGACTTGTTGACATAGTTTGTGAAGATTTGGGTGGAATATGTGTGCATGATAAAACTAGAGCTGTGGAGGAATAGCTGGTTATGATTCGGATTGCTTCACCACTTTTTATGGTTTTGTTTGAGATGTGTATTTGTTCTCATAGAAGGTCTTTATTTGGCACCAGTAGAATTAACCTCTGCTTGCACTGTAATTCAGTGTGGCTGAAGGGTGAAGGGCTTAAGACTCAAGACAAAGACAGAGCTTAGTGAAATAATCTTAAATGATTAATAGTCTGTAGCTCTTTCCCAGCCATTGTTCATCATTTCTATTTGTCCTTTGATATTTTAAATGGAAATCTTGATTTTGTGGAATTCTTCTATGCTTTTTGTTTTCTTGTTTAAGTAAAGAGCAACTAGAAGGTTAAAGAGAATTTTATAAGTATTTTTTGTGACAACTGAAGAGAACCTTAGTAAAGCTGAAAAACTGTAATAGCTTTAATACTGTATTTACCTGCTTTTCAGGGTGTGGAACCTGGATTCTTCTTTTCCAAGGACAAATTACGTGAAGAATGGGCTTTATCTGATGTTTCTATGGCATGAAAGCATTTACTAGTTAAGAAGTGTAACAGTTCTGTACTCTTGACCACCGTGGTCATTCTCTGACTCCAAGGTAAAAATCTTTTTTCTTTTAACTTTTGTTGTTGAAATTGAGAACAGTCAGCCTGCAGAAAATCATTCACCCATGCTATTGAAGATTCAGACAAGATACTGACAAAATCCCTACTCCTGTAAGATTTCATGAGCAGTCTGTTTCTAAAATTGATGATGTTAGCTTGGACCTAATTCAGTGTGTAGAACATAGCAATGCTTTCTGTCTGTAAGTGCCATAATGGGTCCACCAAAAAACCTCTGGCAGACAAATTTGTCGTAGTTATTCAAGCCACCGAAGAAGCTCTGGCAGACAAGTCTGTCCCAACGTAACCACCCTCCCAGCATTTTCCAGAAGCTGGGACAGTCTAGAATTCTTTCCACCAGCCAGAGTGTAGTGACTGACATGTCCCACTTGGCTGGTCTCCCAGTAAGCTGTGAGTTTCAGCGCTTCTGTGTCTGCTCTTGAAAAAGTCAGTGATGCTCATCTTCTTGATTTCACCTTTCCCCAACACAGCTTCTTGGGTATGAAGCCATGAACATCTGCTTTAAAGCAGGCAGTGGAGTGAGGACTGGAGATACTGGTCTGATGGACCTGGGTGAAGTATCCCAGCTTTGAGTCTGTAGACCAGTACTTGATGAATCATTCTCTTCTCTCACAGGTGTCTGTGGGTAGTTAACTGTGGATGCATTACTCACTACTTAGAAAGGCAAGTCAAATGTTTTTAATGTGGTATCAAAACTTTCCATTTGTACAAGTCATGGTGAGGATGATTATTTTAAGGAAATTGTTCTTTCTAAGTTTCCCTGAAATAGCAGATCAATTTTATGTTTCCAAGAATACCAACTTCGTGATAACATTTGTATGTCACTGCCACTAGAGAGTAGTGAAGAAGGCTCTGTGCACAATAAAATTGGTGTCAGTTTTAACATGAAAGCGGAGAGAGTGGGACAGGATTAGAGTCTTTATGATGTTTGCCTTGTGCTCATGCTTCTCACCATCATTTGTTGAACCTTCTGTTTTGTTTACATGTGAAGTGTAAGAATTACAAAGCATTGGTGGGAACAGCTGTTTCAAACGTACTTGTTCAGGTGACTTTCTTTTAGTTTTAAGCTGACACTCCTTTTTCTAAACGTGCTGCCTATGTTTTTAAATTTGGCTTTTGAGAATACTGAATACTTTGAATTCGTTTATACGTTTGTATCACCCCTATTTTAAGTCCCTTTTCCTCCCCATCTGTTTTAAATGGTGACATCTTGAACTCCCAGACGTGCCTGCCTTGCGAGGACATCTGCTGGAAGGCTTCGGAACTAAATCCTAACCCATCCGGATCGGTAATCGCAGCCTTTGACTGACAGCAGTCAGGGATTCAGCAGCAGGTTGATCAAAAAAGCTACCTCTGGCAGGGTTTTTGGTCCCTTCCCCTCACCTCCATCACACCTGTCTTCAGTGCTGGGCAGTCCCTCCGTTGGAACTGGTGTATATATCTGGAATGAGTCAGCAAAGTAACTATGCATCAGCTTCTCTACAGTTTTGATTGTTAATATTTTATTTTGAGGTATGATTACAGAGCATGCACATAAGGATCCAAAATTATAAACCTTGTGAGTACTGCACAGAGTTTTTTCTTTTCTGTGACAGTATACTACTATTAAATAGCTCTTTCTGTGTTTGATTTATTAATCTAGAATAAAAATTGATATTTTCAGAAGAGTAAATATTTTTTCTAAAAAGCCTAAAATCTTTCAATGTGTAAAAACTGGTTAGTTTATCTGATTTAATGTATTTATTCTGCTTTGGTTTTTTTAATAATATTTTCCCCTTCTAGTTGTCTATATAATCTTCTTTGTAGAATGAAATACAGTGCTTCATAAAAATTTTTAAAGGCTCTTTATTTTTGTGATTTCTCAAAGACATTTCTATCTTGAAAGGGAGTTTTATATTCATAGCAGTTAAACAGTAATGTAATAAATGTCCAAGGTTTATTGTGTTTTTGTATTATAGTACATCCTTTGGCAAATTTCATCCCTTCCTGTGAACTCACGATGCAGGTAGATGTATTTCTGCATTCCTTAAAAATAACCTTACAGATGGAAGATTTGCTGTTTTGCAATTGATCCTAGTGAATGCTCCCAGAAGAAGCAAACTGATCTCAAACCCACAGACATAAGACATGGGTAAGACAAATTTATAAGACGTCTTACAAATGTGATGACTTGTAATGCAGATTTTTTTCCCAGTCTATTCAGTGATTGTAACAGTTTACAGTAAGTAAATTGTTGTCTAATGTTCAAAATCCTAAACAAAGGGGCTTCACTGGAGAACTAACAAAATTGAGCTTCTATTTGTCTTTTAGTTCCCAAATTCAGTATAGCTTGAAGAACAACTCAGCAATGTTGTAGAGGGATCCAATCCTTACTTTAGTTATATTCTGGTTTAAATTATATGTGGGAACTGTCATGTATTTGTTGAAATCTTCTCTTGCTTCCCCTCCTTATGAACACTGGGCCATTCTGAGTCTCGGTTTTAAAGGCCAGTTGCTGCCCAAATGATCTTGCTTTAGGGTGTGACATGAAATGAGGCAGTACACTTCAACACAGTTTCAAATAGTCCTAGGCCTAAAATGTGAATGAAATGTGTTTTCGACAGTTGCATGTAGATTTAGCTCACTTAAATTAGAGCTGTCCTAGTTTTCAGCATTCGTCTGGGTCAGGGCTCCCTGATTTTGATTGCCTGCCTGCAAAGATATTGCAGTTTGACATCTGAGTGCACTGCCTGGGCTTCCAAAAGGCTCTTAATGAGACTAAGTGAGCCATTTAAACCTGTGGATATCTAGATTAATTATGAGTCATTGCAGCAATTCAGTCCCATCATCAGAAGGCAGCTTAACATTCAACCATACAATTCGAATGTTCACCACAAACAAGACAAGTTGGGGAGGAGAACAAGTTTTGGATGTTCTAAAGAGATTAAACAGGAGTTTGTTTCTAAGGTAGGCCAGAGAGGACAGGAATGAGACGATGAAAGGGAGAAGACTGAGTGAAAGCAGAAGAGAGATTATCAGGTGACATGGAGGAAAAGAATTACCTGTAAGCTGTGGAGGGAAAGGGAGGGGGTATAAACAAAAAGGCCTTATGGGAAAGAAAATGAGGGCAGCTGTCAATATCGATCAAATGATATTTTTAAAAAACCCATACCAACAATTACTCATTGGTATCCATTTTTTTTTTCTGAGAAATTTCTTAAAAGTCATTCTAGAAAAAAAAAAAAGTCAGACTTTTTAGAGAAAGTAATTGTAGGAAGACGGTAAGGAAAATGTGAGAAGTTAGTTTGCCCTCAAGTTCCTCTCCCTTAACATCTTTTTCTACTTCTGTTTTGAAATTACATCTGTAAATATAAAAACAGGTGAAGTCTTGGCTCCTTAGAAGTTGAGGAATATAAGGACATGGACTATTATAAAAATGGCAATTGCTTTAGCAGCTTGAATTTCCATACTGTTAATCATTTGAGCATTCTGTATTTCCATACCAGAAGTGCCATTGCTTGGAAAAATAAATATGTAGTATGGTTTAGTGTTTGTTGGTGATGCGTTCATTAAATTTGCTCACTCTTTAGTGAAGTGTTTTCCTAAGCAATAGTCTCACCAATTTAACATGAAGTCTGGAATTCAGTCAGTTTCTGTGACTAATGTGCAATTAGGAATTAAGACTACAGGCTAGATAAAGTTTGTGGTTTGAAAACTGGAAAGATCTGTCCTACAGAGATATTTTTACTTTGCAATATATAACGAAGTCAGCTCCACGGGCAACAAAACATTAATGACAGTGTTATCTTCATATATTTTATGCACTTCCCAACTTTAGCTACATTGCCACTTCTGAAAATCTGGAAAAACAGAACTATTTTAACTAGTTTAAACCCTAATTTAAATATCCTCAACCCCAAAGCTGGTAACAGCTACTGGAACTTACCTGTGTGTATTTAGATGTCCTTACAGAAAGGACGTGAAAGGACCACCTTAAAACAGCTTAGCTGAATGATCTATGATGTGAGGAGAGCTCTTGTAGCCTTTCTTTAGCTCCTCTTAAAAGCACCGTCAATTAAGAAAAGCAGGTTCAAGTGTCTCACTGTGGGGTTGTGCTCTGTAGTCTGTCCATGGCAATCTGCAGGGATCCAGGTGCCCTGGGCACTGCCAGCTCAGAGGTGGGAATGAGCTGGACTGCTTAGAGGTTGTACTTGCCAGGGAATGAGCTTCAGAGGACGGGGAGAAGTTCAGCCAAGGCAGTGGCACTGCAGTTACAGCAGTGTTTGTGTGAAGGCTGTGAGCAGTTCCTGTCACACACATGTCACCAAGCATGAGAGGTGTGATAGCAAACGTGTTACAGTCCTGGGACCTGATTCCTGAGTCTTCTGTCAGGAGAGAGACTACTAGGGCACAATTGGTTCACACAGGAAAGTTCATTTCTCTGTTTCATGTTCTTCAAAGAAGCTAGTATGAGGCTATGTTTTGGATTTGTGCTGGAAGCTGTTGATAATTCAAGGATGTCATGGTTTTGCAGGCAAACCACAACTTCATTGCAATGAACAGAAAATTGGTTACAGTATTTCTAATGTGTGTGCCCTGCTACCTGCTTTGTGGTAGTGGAGCAGTTGATGGTGGTTATTGGCTGGAATGGGAAGGACACAGCTAGAAAAACTTTCTGTTTTTAGTGAAATGTTAACTTTCCTTCTATGTAGGTCACAGAAAATTAAAAACATGTTCTGTAGTGCTGACCAGCTAATTTTCTAGCATGCAGAAGATATGTAATATTTTTATGTGCCTTAGTTTTCCTAAATTGAAAGGATAAACAAAGTTCAAAAAAGTTTTTGCTGGTTCTGGAGACTGCAATTGAAGAATCTTTTGGAACACAATGGTGTTTGATTTTTAAATAAACAGTAGGAATTTAGTGTTTATTTTATTACATATATGAAATTGAAATATTAAAAAATCATCTCAAAGTTCTTCTGTTGTTTTTGTATTCACAAAGTCATAAAATGTTTTGGAAGGGATGTTAAAGATCATCTAGTTCTAACTCCTCTGCCATGAGCAGAAACACACTTTAACTACAGTTATAGGTGAAGAAGAAAACAACTTTAAATGCTTTATTCCATGTGTAGTACCTGTTTCTAATATTCCTGTCTTACTCTTGAATATTTTTTCTCTCTTACGTGAACGATTTAAATTTTTCTTCCATCTGTAAATGAATGTTCTGTAACATGTTGGACCTTGGTTTTTTAATTATTTAATACATTTCTGATAAGTCAGGACTGTTAAAAACAGTTCATACAAATCAGGGGGAAAAATCAAACTGCTATTTTTTATTGCTTCTGTCACAAGACTTCACAATAGCAATAGATTTGTGTAGTTAATATGAGATGAGATGACTTGCTCTGGATTCCACATACTGGCCCATACATGCAGGAGACCATACTGAAAAAAAATCTAAAAAATTTGCATTGACAGCCTAAAATATATTATGGGCAAGGAATATATGGGTGAGGAGGGAGCAAGAAGACTTAATCAGAATGATCTGGATATAAATGCCTGGGACTGAGTTGGCTCTGGCCTTTGGTTGAGTATGTATCCTCCTAAGTATTTTAATGCATTTTGGAAATTTATTTTCTTTACCTCTGCTTAGCACTTAGACTCATTCCATGGGGCAGTCTTGTGAAACAAACTAGGTTTCTTTTAAATAGAAAATAAACCAGAAGGTAAGTTCCAGCAGCATACCTAATGCAATCCAAATACTCACAGGACCACTCTGGAGCTGGTTTCTGTCCAGGGTTTCTGTCCTCAAAACAAATACAGTGTGGACATCAGGTGAACAGCACCAAATGTCTTGTTGCAGTAATCTTTGCGTATTAAACTCACTGCTTGTGAAAGTAGATATAGCCATAGATTGATTTTCCAACTGACTTGTTGTGGTGGTTCGTATGCTGAAGTTGTGCTCTTTCTTAGCTGAAATAAAACACCAAAACCAAAACGCCAAGAACCTAGTATCTGTCAAAATTAGCTTTTATGAACTCACAGGTTGTTTTTCTTTAAAATAAAAAAAATAATTCTTACATTAACAATGCGCCCAAAAAATGCTTCTGGAAATCTGTCAAATGCAAGACTGACACATGCATTTCAAGGATGAGCTTTTGGGAGCATCATATTCCTCTGTAAGCTGCCTATTCACTCTGACAACCTGTTGTCTAGAAACCTTGTAGCCTCTTCTGTGGTACATATCAGTTTGGTTAGTTGGTGAGCCTTAACATGAATTATTATAAGGACATAACTACTGCCTTGTTTCAATTTATGCAAGTCTATTTGAAGAGTTTAAAGTATGTATTATTTCAACTATTTATGTTATTGCTGAATTATGGCAAGTTCTGTGTCTCTGCTCTCTGCTCAATAGGCAGTTGTTTACATCTTTGACATAGTAACTAGTGATCCCAATGCCTAAGGAATAGATTCATATTTTAAGACTGATGCTTGCATATTTTCTTCCTACATGCTTCTGCTGGCTGTAATGACAGTAGCATCCTACAGAATTTTACTGACACATATGTCAAGGATAATTAAGCAGCACTGATTAGATTACATACCTAAAAAGTCTTTAAGAGGTGCATTTCTCCCACTGTCTGTAAGGAAAGAATATTGAATTGCATTAGAGAAAACAGAAACATGGTGTAGCATGTTGAATTTTATCTAGTCTCATTTGAGCAGTATCACATTCACACAAACTTGTATTTGTCTGTGGTCACGTTACAGTTTGTGGGAAAGCAACATGAGTGTGAAGAGGTAGCCTTAAAGTCTTTAATTCAGTGTCTTTCCACTGAGGTACACAGCAACAAGTTGTTAATAGCACCAGTACAGTGACAGATTTATTGCCTTTTCATTCAAGGAAAATGAGTGGGGAATGCTGCATGCAGCCTGGTATGTGATTCACAAGGACTGTGTACAAATCAGGCACACATACAGGCCTAAAGTTTTCAAGTGGTTACTACTTTTGTCTTAGTCTAGAGACAGCATCAGCATGCTGTTGATGTTATCCATGCTTGAGCATCTGCATTGAAGCTGTTTGTTCATACTGAAAAGTCTGTACCAAAGCACACTGTAAGTAATCAGTCTCAAAACACATAAATTTCTTGATTTTTCCTGAATCTACCTTTTGCTTATTTGTCAAAAGAAAAAAAAAAAAAAGAAAAAAAAAATCTTTACAAATGGTTCCCCAGGGTTATAATTAGGCAGTTTTATATAACCAAAATGTTTGAGCACTATCCTGAATTAAAGGACAGGCAGTGTGACATGATTAGTTATTAAGATTAATTTTGTAATTGATAAGTAATTTAGAAATATAACCGCATGTCTTCATGGGAAATCACAGTTTTGGATATTTATCTTGAGAGTGCTGGTGAGTTTAGAAAAGAAGTGGAATTTCCAAAAGAAAAATACAGCTAAGAGGCCAAAATCTCTGACCTAGTTCAGGCAACCCCACGTAATTAAAGACTTTGTATTTATTTTTGGTTTATCATTTCAGGGGTCACATAAATGGCAAATACTGTGTGTATGTAACAATATTCTTGACATGCAGACACTTGTAATTAAATTAATCACATTTTATGAGCAAGATAGATTAAAAGACCAGTGTACTAGTCTTGAGTGTAGAAAATCTGTTTGGTTTTACTTTTTTTTTAACACAGTTTTCTAGGGCTCTCTTCTGTTATTTTGGATATTGTATAACCCATATCAAAAATCAAACAAATATCCATGTTGGATATCTTGGTAAGGTATTTAGCTGATTCCACAGAGCCTGGTGTTTTCCTAAGACATTATCATACTGTAAATCTGAGGTGCTTTTTCTGTCCTCACAGATTTAGGCAGTGTTCAGCTTTGTTTAGTGCTCAATGTTAAATCTTTTTCTGATGGATAATGCAATTGGCTACAGTTCTGCTCCAAACAAGGAGCAGGAAATCTTTTCAGGCTTTTTTTCTGCTACTTGTATTTCATACTTACCTCTACAGTTTCTCCTGCACTTCCTTATTCTAGGTTTCTAGATGTTCTTCTGTTCTTCTCTGTTTTCCTGATTTGATCCTAGAACAAGATGTTCTACTAGGAACTTTAATCTAATGAAACATTTTGCTGTGTTTCTCTTTTAATTTCTAGTTGCACCTCTTTCAAGTAGGGATCAGCATCACACGGAGTTTCAAATGTTCAGTTCTTAGATTGCAAGCTGGTGAGGTCTGTAGCCTTCCACTGGCCCTTAAGTGTCATGTCTTCTGTTTGAGACAGGACTTTGTCTGGGGGGGAGAGGTTCCCCACTTTAGTTTCCTCAGTGAACATAGGAATTTACAGGTGTAACAAAGATGCGGTTGTATTTATGATCAAGTGAGTGGATAGATTGAAACTTGTTCTGGTGATAAAAAAACCTGAAAAAAGTTTTCCTCGTGGTTGTATGAATTTCAAGGAATAGGGAATAACAAGATTATATTGGGTTTGTCAAAGAAGTTATGTTTCAAAAACAAAAAGGCACATCCAGCTAATACGGGAAAAGAGCTGCTCTACATTCTGGGATTTTTAAGGGAGGCCTTTTTTCTGGCCACACTCACCTTTGTTACTTACACTTAGCTGTCACTCGTCATCACTCCTCAATTTTGTGTTTGCATTTGTTTTCTAAATCAGGAACACACCAATTTTGACTCTGAGCTAGGTGATGGAAGAATATATTGCCTCACTCTTTCCATTTTGAGGCTGTATGTTTCCTGCTCAAGGCTTGTATTTTCTATGATTCTCTTGCCACAGCAGCATTACCATCTCCCACAGCATTATAATGTTTATGTATGTAGAGACAGAGAGATAGATTATAGATATAGATACAGATATAGATACAGATATAGATAGATATACACATGCTCCCTGTATTGCTCCAGGGGTTTATTGTGCTCCAGCTGGCGTGTTCTGCATTGGCTTTTGCTGAACTTCCCAGGGATGCTGCCAGTCTTCTGTGCTTGAGGCTCCCTCAGGCAGCCCTTTCCTCAGCACACTGACAGAAGCCCATCTCCACCCCCCCACAGAACAGCTTGCTGTCATCCTTCTCCGGTAGCTTCAAGGTGTTTAGCAGGATCCACACCCTCAAGCTCAGGCTGAGTGCTTGAGTCTGTTTTTCCTTAGAAGACCCTTCTAAATAGTCTGCTCAATTTTGCTCTGTGCTTTGACTTTCTTTACAAGCAAGTCCACTGTAGCATGGACTTTTATCCACACACATGTAATGCTGAACCTGATTTTGTTTTCTTGTTCAAAGTATATAAGCCATAGAGCAGAACTTCTTTCAGTATCCTTTTGCAGCTCCCCTGTGTTTCTGAGTTTTATCTGAAGTAATTCTTTGAGCTCATTTGAAAGTCTGCTGAAAGCTTCAGGATAGCAGATTACTTTGTGTAAGTGGCTTGGTGGACGACTCAACCAGTAAATTATTTAGTACCTGTCTTGCCAGAAGGGCTGAAGCAAGGTTATGTGTTCTATAATTCAGAAAATACTTAACGCTTGAGTGAACAGGCATATACAAAAAGAAACAGGATTCACCCAGTATTCATCTGTTGCTTTCAGATGTAATTTTTTCTCCTTCATCATTGTTCAATGTTCGTCATTCTACATTGAATAAAGTAGGGGATGTAGGATTACGCACCCAGATCTAGTAGGTAACAGGAGCAACAACCTGTTTAATTGTAAAAACCTACTGGATTATAAAAGTGATGTTGTTTGTTCTTTTTCTTCCAGAATAACTGCTTGTTTCAGTGCAGTTGTGTTCAGTGATGTGCTATTTCAGTCCTCCAGAAAATTTACTGCTGCTTTTCCTGTGAAAATATGTATTTGCAGAAGGGATCTGTGCTGTAGACAAATGTTTTTATCTGATCATCTTAATATGCATCTCTTCCATTAATTTACTGAAGTGTAATTCATCGCTGTTTTCTTAAAAAGGAAAGTTTCCATGCAATAATTGGGCCCACTTAAAATAATATGGGAAGAGTGTTGTGTAGTTCCTAGTGAAACTGTAGAAAAAACACTGTGAAGTGTGACTTCATATATGCCACCTGTGCAAAGTTGTGGTTTCTATGTCTTTATGTTGTGAAGACCTTGTTCTTGAAATGGGAGTTTCATTGGAAATTATTATATTTATCAGTTAGAGAAAAATAGTTGTTTTTCAAGCAAGTAGACCTGATGTAGACAAAATTAGCAAAATGGTGTGAATAAGAAAGAGTTTTGTAATAATTCCCATGAGGGAAAAAGGACTTCACTTCCCCAATTTTGTCTGCAGTCAAGATAATCTGAAAGTCTTTTCCTATCTACCTGTAGTGCTGCAGAATTGGCTAAGCAATTGATAGTTTTACCCATTTCATGTAACAGAAGTTGGAAGCTAGTACATGTGGTCTTATGCAAAACTTCGTCATCCAGTGGTTTGATCAGCTAAGATTTAAATAAGATTAACAAGTAGAAGAAGAATCGCTTTTCATTTGATCTCTTTATTGCATTATCTGCCAAGCTTTGAGTCACCATTGCCTCAGGTTAATGTTTTAAAATGTTTAAAAGAACAATTAAGTAAAGAGGTTTACATCGATGCAGGGTTCAATTTTTAAATTATAGAATCAGTGGTGCTCTGCAGTGATGAGAGTTGGATGTGTGTGTGTGAACTAGCAAACAGATTACATTTTGTTATCCTCTCTTGTTAGCTGCTTTAATGTTGCCTTCAGTAAATTCTGGGATTTGGAGTTTTTATTTGTCTCATAATTTCCAAGAAAGAATCTAGTGTCTTTCAGGAAATTAGCTGGGGATTTTTTTTCTACTTGAAGCCTCCTAGTCTTAAAATTGGTGTCATTTGTTCTGATTTAAGCCATGTTCTAAGGCTCTGGGAATGGAAAGTTCAGCTCTACAAGGAAGTGAAATATGGTTTTTAAGGGTGTTTTTTGTTCCCTACTCCCATTTTCAGTGTGAGAAAACGAAATTAGAGGTGTGTGGCCCAATCAAGTCATTAAACAGATGTTAGTACTGCAGTAGGTTATATCTCCCAGAAAACAAAATATATGAGTTGAGTGTTAAACCCTAGGAATTAAATTTATTTTAAATTATTAAATTCAGGAAATAGTTATTGAGAAGTACTGCTGGAAGGGACCCTGAAAGCTTCTAGTCCATCCTTGTCTCAGGTAGGAGTACCTGTCTCAGTCACCCCTGAACTGCTTGTGGTTATATCCTTTAATGAGGGAGACTCTCCAGGCTCTCACCTTGTATTGCTTCAGCAGCCTGAATTCATTAGACATGTTTTCTTAGGAACTAAATTAAATCTTAAATTACATTTTCTTAGAGGCAAGATTAAATCTCCCACAAGGTGACTGTTTCCCATTATCCCTTGTCATGGCTGTTGTGGGCATGTTGGGCAGGCAGCGCTTTTCTTGGCACTGGCATCTGAGTTCTTGGGCAAAGGTGTTGCTGCTTTGCTCTGGTGAGGCTCCAGCTCTCTGACCATGTTCATTCCCCTTCTCCCACCTCTCACTGGACCAGCAGCAACCCCATGGAAAGACAAATCTGAGACTCTGAGCCCCAAATCTTTACTGAGGAACTGCTACGCAGCCAGCTCTACTTGCTTGAGCCATGTTCTGCCCTGTTTCCATGGGACACTTGGGGCTGTTCTGTAAAAACAAGTAACTGTAGCTTTTTAGGGAGACTGTATTAATTCTGCTTATAAAGGTCCTCAGTGGACATCTTAAAGAAGATTCAGGACATCATACTGGATTTAATTTTATTTTGATTTTTTTCCTAAGATGCAATAAAAGTGAAGAAAATCTGAACAAGTACTTAGATCCTATTATCTTACCTGAAAGCATGGGGAAAATAATGGAGATTTTAAATAACTTCATTTCAGTGGATTCATTGTGACAGTGTTGATGCTATTTCATCCAAAATTCCTCATACAACTGCTATAATTCTTTTAAAAGAAAACCTGTCTTCATAATACAGTTCTGTTAAAGTTTTGGTACAACACAGATCATTCAGAAATGGAGGTCTGTTGGGAGGTGGAGAGGGGAGGAGAAGGAGAGAAGGAAGGGAGTGGAGTAAAGAAGAAGCATATATTTCTACAGGCATGAACTATTAGCTGGTTTAAGTCTAAGTAAAAAGGTTATTTGTACGTAGTTCTGTACTTTAGGATGTGTTGTGCTGAAATCATTTGGATATATGGAGTCTGTGCTTTGCTTTTACGTGCCAGTTCTGCTTGCTCAGCACAGAGTAAACAAATTTTATGCTCCAGCAGCTGCCTCCTGATTGCTCTGTGGAAAGGACCTTAAAAGCAGCACATCCCCTGCTCTCAACCCAGAGAAAATAGCGTAAATAGCAAATACCTAACCAAATGGAACATAATGTGTAATTTCAAGCCACCTACCATTTGTAAAGCTTTTGTAGATCTGCAGTGTTCATTTAGTCCCTCAGGCCCCCTTCTCAGTCATGGGGAACACCAGTGCTCCCCAGTAATGCTGCAGTAAGTGCTGAGTCCACTTGTTCTGGTGTGAAATATCCTGGGGCTCAGCTGCCCCAGCAGAAGTCTGAGAATGCAGACTGGTCAGTTCAGGGGTCCTTAGCTCCCTTCTCTCACACACTTGAAATGCAGCTTGTTTGTATGAGAGATTTATTGCTGTATTTATTTATTTGTTTATTTATTTATCAGAGGACTTGAATTAAGCAGCATTGCTGATGTTCTCTGTTTGATGGGGCGCTGTGTGGGGCCAGAAGGCTGCTGCTGTCCCTGGCAGGTAGCATGTGCCTCGTGCTGTGGTTCATGCTTTAAGGGTCTTCAGAGGATTTGAAAGGGGGCTCTAAGGAGCAGGTGAGAGGTGTGTAGGCAAGAAACTTTGGGTACACATACCTCCTGCCTTAAACAGGCAACTACACTTCCAACAGTTCAGTCTTTTCCAAAGTAATTTCAATTATTATTATTTACAAATGGCTTGATGAGATAGTTGTAGAGGAAGAGAGAAGTATGAACGACAGAACCTAGAATGCTTGTCAGGTTCTTGTTCAGTTCAGCCCTTGGCAGAAAACTTCTGAAAAGCTTGGCATCTCAGCAAGCAGAGGTGAAGAACAGTCCTCAGAAATCCTGTAAAAACATCACTGGCCTGGAAATAACAGAGCTCTGAACTGGCCACTTCGCTGAAGCTATCACACAGGGAATTGCAAACAAACAAACAAAAAAAAATAGGGAACACAAAATTATAATAGTCATTATGAAAATTTGATGCTTCACAAACACTCAAACCTCATGATGTTTCCAAGTTGTTTTTTGTTGAGATGAAAGCCCTCTTTTGAATACAAGGCAGTAGCACTAAGGGGTTTTTTGGGTTTTTTTTTGTAAAACTGGGAATTGTTTAAGGCATGTCTGCACAGTAATCATAGGCTAATTAATCTTGATGTTCAGTCATCAGAGCCAGTCATCTGGAGCAAGTGTGCTGTGCAGATCTGCACTTCGTGACTGAGTCGTAGGACTCAGGAAGCTGGATGGCTCACTTGCTTTGTGTGATCTCAAGCAAGTTGTTTATTGTCATCATGTTTACTGTACCAAATGTTCTGCAAACTGGTTGAGTTCATTTTGGGAACTAATGTTGTGTTACAATACAAAGATACAGTTCCCAGGCAGAAAAGTAATTTCTCATAATCCTCTGCTTCCTCATATGTAAAATGTTGTTTCTTGCTCTCTCACTCCCCTCCAGAGAGGAACTGTATTTACTTAAATTTGCTTACTTCAATTAAAACACATACCAGTGATTTTGAACTTGAGAATTCTGGTGTTCAAGTTTATCATGTTCTGCAGTCCCCAGGTGCTCCAGGTTCTGGAGTAATATGTGCTATAGTGTGATGTGCTTTAAGTGTATGTTATAGCACATTATAGACTTGTCAGCGATCAAGTATTTTTCACACAGACCTTTACTATGTAAATTTACTACTTACATATGTACACATGTACCTACACCTAAACATATTTATATTTTTGTGAAGATAAACATGTTCTGATATTGGTAGTCATGGCAGGTGACAGTCAGCTAGAGGAAAACTACTCCCCTTCCTGAGTTATCATCAGGCATTAAACTGCCTCCATTTGGGGATGCTTTGTTCTGTAAGGAGAGAAAATGTGACAATGTTGCTCTTCAATTGAAGTTTATTATTATGCACTTACTAAGAAAGAAATCTATGAATTAAGTAAATACTATATTGCTAATTAGTATATAATGCAAAGGGGCATTATATTTCTTAAGTGGAACGTGTTTCCTGTGGTATGCTGCTGAACAAAAGCTTGTGGTTACTTTGACCATGTGTTAGATGCTATACAGGGATCTAATGATAGCTAAAAGAATGGTTTCCAAAGTCTGTTTCTCAGACTCCCTGCAATTTTCAAACTTCCTGTTAGTAGTCCATTAAAAATAGCTCGTTCTTGTTTGCTGTTGCTGCTGTACTAGACTTAACAGAAGCCGAAATTTATAATTTGTTTTTTAATTTGTTGCCTCAGTAAGAAAAAAATGGTTGTTACTGCCATAAAGATGTTATCAGTCACTAGCAGAAGGAAGAGCCATCGTTTTCAGTCTAGGAACTGAGCTGAGAACCTCTGGCTCTGCCAGACTTTTGCAGGCAATGTTTCTGCAGTGTCTGCCAAGCTACATGATTCTGTACTGAGCTGAAACCTTTTCCTGCTCCTCCAGAATCTGTGTGGACAGATTGCCATCCAGGTTCAGAAGATCTTGGTGCAGCTTTGTTTGCTTCATTACAAATCTGTCCTTCAGATTTCTCTGAGTTGCACAGGAGTTCTCAGACATGGCAGAGTGTTGAAATGCCAAGTCTTGCCTTTCCTCCCCCAGCTCTCTCTCCAGGGCATCACAGAAGAGCATTCCTGAGGCATACCTGAAACAGTTTTTATGGAGTTCTTATTTATGGATCCTACACATTGGTCATAGGCAGCTCTGGGGGAGACTGCACAAAAATGACTCTCTGTGCTGCCCCAACCAGTGACAGCTGTGAGCTCTCCTGATGCTCTGAGTAGCAGGTTGGTGTCCTGCAAATTGCTGCAGCTCAGGCTTGTCTGATAGTATTTGCAGTAATCCAGTGCAGCAGAAAAGAGCTGGCAGAGTGTGAGGATCCACACTTCCTCATCCAAGAGGAATGTGCTGCAGATGCTGCACAGTCATGGTGCCACTGGAGATTCACTTTCCAGTGTGGAGACCTTACAATGACATCAGCCTTAGAGCCTTTTAGTGCTGCCAGGGTAGCTCAAAGCAGTGACTGTGCAAGCCAGAATCTAGGCCAGTCCCTTTTTAAGCACATGGAGTTGGAAGAGAGGAGGAAATATTCTGACTTCTTATATTTGGGCTGTGCCCTGAATGAGGCTGTCTCATTGTTGGCAGAGATCAAGTGCATTTGCCAGTGTCTGGCAGATGTGTATGCTGAGAGATGTGAGAAGCAGGGATGAAATGATGGTGTCCCAGTGCTAGGGCTGTCCTAATTGGATGCAAAATAGGAAAGGGAACACAAATGTCCTTCCGACTTCTTTCCCTTGCAGTCTAGCACTATCCCCAATGTGGACAGCAAGTTTTCAAGTGTCCCATTAACCATGACCCCTTCCTTATCTTTGTGGTTAGCCAGAGCTGAACATGTGCCAGTGCTGTAGCTACCCTTGTTATTAATTAGCCTTCTCAACCCTTATTATTTCCTAGGAGTGTGTAAGCCAGTGTTTTCTGTAATCTGCATTTTGACACAGTGCATGGGTCTATATCCATAACACAGTCTTATTTCTGCACCTTCTCTTGTCCTTTCAACCCATATTTCAAGATGATTTAGATGTAGTCATATTGGCTAAAATTATACACCTTTGAAGGGTAGACATATGTTATTTTCAGCCTGTCATGAAATCATACTGGAATTTGAATGGCTATTTTCCAGGTTGTAGCTGGGGTGGCTGGTTTGTTTGGTTGGGTTTTGTTTCTGTGGTTTGTTTGTTGTTGGGGTATGGGCTTTTATTGGTTGGTTGGGGATTTTTGATTGTTTGGGTTGTTTTGATAAGCCAGTGAGAAGAGGGGGTTTGATTTCAGTCAGCCAGAGGTAGTGATACATGCCTGCAATAGATAGAATGAGGACCAGATGTAGCTACTTGGTTTGCAACTGCTTTCCCAATGGCCAAATGAACAAGAAAAGATACCAACAGCTCAGTGAGTTTTATTTCATTCTGAAGCATTTTCTCAATAGAAATTATCTTACTGAAATGAATAATGTATTTCTTATTGAAAAGTCTGGAAAACTGTGAAGAATCTCTATAAGTTCATCTCAGCAAACTTTAGGAAAAGCATAGTTTTTCTTGCTCTTTTTCAAGAGCACTAGTGTAAAAGTAAAAGCTGTTCTGTAGAACACTTTTGACTAACATCACAGTTCTGTTCCATAAAAATCCACTAGTAGATCAAATCTGTTCAACATGAAATTAATTTTAGTATTTATTTCTTTTTATTTAATTCCCTGGGAGCAGAAGGGGGTGGCATCTGTAATGTCCTAATAAATCATTTAGATTAATTCAATCAGGACTGGTTTCACGCGAAAAGGTTCTGGGAGCTGGTTGGTTTCTTTATTTCCTTATTGTTCAGGATTCTTTTAATCATTTAGAGATGTCTTTGTATAATTAATAAAATAGAAAGCAAGTTTCAGAAGTAGAACTATATATTATTTCAAGTTGTAAATTTAAACTTTACCTCTTCTTTAGGCTTAACTACACATATAACACAAAACCAGGGCAGCTGACAGGTCACTGGTCTGTTTAGTCCAGTCACATTTGATTGCAATGGCCAGAAGGAAGAAACACTATGTCCTGCCACGAGCAGTGAGGAAATAATCTCTCAGAGGAAGGGCAGGCCCAAGATACGAAACCTGATGACTTTTGGCCATTTCATAACCTCCAGGATGGTGGTGTTCTTTTTTTTTTGCTTAAGAAGACAAATATAAAAAGGTGGGTTTGTGTTTCCCTAGAAATTTCCAATGCTTTTTATTCCCACTAAGATCTTGGGATTTGTGATACATGTGGTTATGGGTGTCCCATCTTAGTTGATACATGTTTCCTCCCCCAAAATAATTATTCAAACACTTTGTTTTCTTACTTTTGATCCCCATATTAAATATTTTGCTGTTGTTTGGTTTGTTTTCTCCTTTGCCTTCGGAGGCAAAGCAAACAGGTGCATTGCTTGTCTGTGGTACAAGGTCATCAATGACTTTAGGTTTGCTGCGATTTGCTTGCACATAGAGACAGATGCAGGGCCAGTTCTGGAGAGCAGCACTCCTTGCAGGTCATCCCTCTTCAGAGCAAAGCTCAGGACCCCTGGGCTGTCTGCAGAAGCTGCTTTCTCCAGGACTTGCCTCCAGTTAAATCACTGGAGCTGAACTGGGGTACCTCCTTCTGTGCAGCTGCCTGGCAGTACAAGTAACTGCAGAGCTTTAACCATCCAGGTGTGCATGTGGCAATGTACAAAGCCCTCTTCAACAGAGGCTGAGATAATATACATTAATGTCTCCATAGAGCATCTTTCAGCTCAACATGGACAGAGGGAGTCCGTGTTGAGCTGAAAGATGCTCTATTGAGATGCTCTTTCCATGCATAGGAAAGCTGCAGTGTTGATCAGGGTCTACAAACAGTGCAAATGTCGTTTTGACTTCTGGCATGCTGATATTTGTGCAGTGGTGGCAACAGCTGGTATCTGTCAGCCAAGCCCTGTGCTCAGCCTGTGATGTGTTATTTGCTCTTAGAGTACCCTTCTTTACATCCACAGGGGTCCAGTAATGTACCTGAATTCCAGAGAGTTTTAATTAAGCCCACACTTTTCCTTTCCTCACCCCTGGTGAGGAAGAAAGACCTTGTGATCAGGAAGGCAGCAAAGGCTGACCACCAGTGTTGGGAGGCTTTGGGAGAAATACTCAGGCTTTTCTCCCAGGGCAGCAAAAGAAGGGCAAGAAGGGTTTGACTCCCTTGTCATTGCTTGTGTTGTTGAGCTCTCAAAGCAATTTTTAAAAAACAAAGAGATTGCCTGAATCAGTGTTTTCTCAGCCTTTGTGCATGAGACTTGCCAGCTTTTTTGCTTTGCATTTTTTTAAAAAGGGGTGCATTCTGCTGCCTGCTGCACAGATATCGAGCTGGACTAATTCCATCACTATCCAGTGAACTAAATAGTTTTGTTTGAACAAGTAATTTTCTAGGTGAATAGAAGCAGAATAAATGAGTGCTCCCAATGTATTCTCAGCAGAGGCCAGTGGATTAGGTTGCGTACAGCACTAACCGTGCAATACAACCATTTTTCCCAAGTTAGGGAATTTGAGGTTCAATCAAGTGTCTGTGCAGGAAGGTGTTCCCTCAGCAAAGCACCCCAAACCATGAGCTTTGAAACAGCTTTACTTTTACCAGGACTGATTTGTGATTTTTTTCCCTATCATTTTGCCTTGTTCAGTAAGGTATGCCTGAGGAATTGTTCCAAACTCCCTCTGGGTTCTTATAAAAGAGAATTAAAAAGTCATGCTTATTTATCTAATGGTGAAAGTCTTGGATTCCACCTTCTCTAGGTGACAAGCTGAAGATGTTGAAAAAGGTTGAGTTTTCTCTTCAGAGTGTATTCTTCAGAGAACTTCAGGTTAACCAAGTAGGATCATTAGTATATCCCATTTTCACTTTATTTTTGAGCCTGGAGTTTCATTTCCTTTCTGCCAAACTTTGTGCTGTCATCTCCTGCTGCAGTTCCTGCCTTCCCAAATGTTAAACTCCATAAAGTAACTAGCACTTCAGAGCCAACCTGAGTCCTAACAGATTGGAAACCCACTGTGAAGCAGAATGTCCTTCCGCATGAGGCTGGACAACATTCGTATTGCAGGTTGCAGGTTCTTTCACATAATTATCCATGTACTTGGTATAAGTATATGAATTTATGGGGTAGTATACAGTAAAATTTGTCATAAAAAATTAATGAGGTTTAATGCATATAACCTATTACTGTGGGTGCAGTATTGATTAAATCCCTTTAGTGCAGTATAGCCTCTGTGAAGAACAGCTTGCCTAAACCCTGCTTCTGAAACACAGTGAGTTATCTCTTCAGGTGACTTACTAGATCTGAAACATTGCCTGGGACCAGATCATTCCTTCTGCAAAAACAGGCCTGGGGGAAGCTGAGGGACAAAATCTCTGTCAGCAGACTGCACCACAGTCCCTCACTGGGGGCAGGAACTGATGTACCATCAGAACCTCCCCAAGGGGTGGCAAAACCTTACAAGACCTAGTACAGGATTCTATGCTTCTGTGTAGGAGCTTTCCCCCATGGCAGCTCCCTGAGCTGCGGCTGCCTTGGGATATTTATCCATCAGTATGGGGCTGTTACTGTTGTCTGAGGTGCTGCTTTGGGACCTGTCACTGTCACATCTGAGCACTTTGCACGTGTCCTGCACTTGCCCAGGATTTGTGCTGGCACCTGCTCATAGCACACTGCTCCTCAGCCATGTTCCACCTGCCTGTGGCCCCAGGCTGAGGTGATGGGCATGGTTGGGCTCTTCCACAGCCACCCTTCAAGTCCTGGAGATGGACTGCTTGTGCCTTTGATTCTACACCAGCACAGTCATACCCAGCTGGTAAAGACCAGCTCTGCAAAGATGGTGGGCACCTGCCACCTACTTTGGCAGTTTTTTTGTAGGAGTGCAGGCACTTAAATAAGACTGGTGCTTAAATCATTTTGAAGACTTGCTGTGAAGCCTTTGAGTAAGGCTGTTTTGGAGCAGGGAGTTGAAGTGTGCCTTCCAAGGCCAAGTGACTTACTCCTTCTGACCTCTTTTGGCGAGGAAAAAGGAAGTCAAGACTTCTGTTCCTGGCACACTCCAACTGCATTTCCTCCCTGGTGCAAGCCCCCAGCACAGTCCTTGCCTGGTGGATGAGAGCCCATCATTGCACCTGCCTACAGATTGTGCCCTGCAAGTGCAGGGTCTGTAGGGTGCACACGTATCCCAGTTTCCCCTTGCTGGGCACTTCAAAGCTGCATCCTTGCAAGAGCAATAGGAATTATAAAGCAGCCAGCCAGCTGGTGCTCTGGCAAGTATTCAAGCTTTGCTTAGGGTAGCTATGTGGGCCAGAACTGCACAGCTCCCTCTTCTGCCTTCATCCTGGCTGAATAAATGTAGGAAGACACCTCTCAGTTAAGGACCATTCCAACATCTTCCCTGGTGCTTTGAAATATTTTCCTATCTCTTTTATCTGTTAATATGGCAAGTGCCTGTGTTGGCAGCTTTCCTGCTTTTGTCAGAAACCATTGGGTTGCTCTGTTAAGCTTCAGTTCCTGAAGCCAAATGATAAATGACAACCCCTAGCCTTGGGGTTTTGTGTTTTGGGGTTTTTGTTTGTTTTGTTTTGGTGTTTGTTTTTGGTTTTTTGGTGGCTTTTTTTGTTGTGGTGGTGTGGTTTTTTGGGTTTTTGTTTGTTTGTTTGTTTGTTTGTTTTGTGTCTGAGAAAGAAATGCCACCATATCAGAATTATAAAATGTAGAAATTAGGGGGAAAGAAAGAAGTGACTATTCACTGTTGTTAATAAAACGATGATGTTATACTGCTAGTCGCACTGTGTGTGAGACGTGGCAGTGAATAACCCTTACCAAAGGTCACAGAAATTTAAAATTTTGCTAGGAGGAAATTCTCTAGGCAAGAACACTCTGACACAAATCTTCATGCTACATTGGTTCAGCCATTTGGGCAGCACTAGCTGCCTCTCACGCAGTAGGTTTGTTGGTGTAATGGCTCGTATCTACAAGGATATGTGGGTACTTTCCAAGGCAGAGCAATTCCCTTCCTTCAAACGCTTCTCTGTGTCCAAGGCTTGGCTTGTTGGTCCTACCTGCAGCCCTTTCTGTGCTCTATTTCCAAGGGGAACGTGGTAGCCAGCCAGTTTCTCTGAACAGAGGGGACCACACTGTTGTCGAAGGACAGAGAACAGCTCGTTGTACGCCACGTTTCAGCAGGGATCTGCTGCTGCTGCGCTGCTGGAGCTCAGGAAAATGGCTCTCGGAGGTTAAAGATTAGCAGCAGCACACCTCGAGTTACAGGATGACTCTGCCCCTTGCACTTTGCTCTGTCCCCGGCCGCGGGCTGGCTGTCTCAGGGAGAGCGCTGATGCCTCTGCTCTCCCGAATAGCCCCTGTTTGTTTCCCGGGGAGAGCCGTCCTGCCCCGGCAAACCCAGCTGCCTTGTCCTTTTCCAGGGAGGGAACTAGGGACAGAGAGGTTAAATGAGTAAGGCCAAACAATGAGGCAATACCAGCAGCCGAACTGGAGCTCACGAGTCCTTGGCTTCTGCTCCCGTGTTTTCTCTCCTGCTGGAGGAGACGGGAAGCCGAGAGGCGGGCGCCGGGGAGAGAGGCGGCCTGCGGAGGACAGAATAAATACTCGCTTGTGCGCGAGTGAACACAACCTCGTCTGTCTGCTCCTGTGCGCTGAGAAGGAGCCCAGTGTGTGCTCCTGCCGTAAACTGGAGAGCCAGATCCTCTCCTGCACTGCAGCTGCTTTGTGCTGCCCGGAGGAGCGTGGCCCCAAGGCTGGCACGGCTGGGCAGGAGGGGACACCTCCGGCCGAACGCGCTGTGCCGTGACAGCTTTCCCTGGGGCTGCCCAAGGGCTCCTGCCTTGGGAGGGAGGGCTTGTGTGCACCTGCAGATGGCTGGCACGGTGCTCCTGCAGCCTCCGTGATTTGGGGAATTTTGGGGAATCTACAAAACACCAAGCTCCACTTGACATCCGAGTTCTGGGCGCCGTCCTTGGCCACCGCTTGTAGCGTGACAAGCGCAAAAAAATGGGTTACAGTGTTGGCTCATTAGATGCAAATAGCCTTTCTGAAAGCATTGCATACTTTTGATCAATATTATTAATGTTATGAATCCAGATGGTTTGAATTATGACTCTGGATGATTTCATGCCAGATTTCAGTTCAGATTGGAACTTTAACAAATGAAATCTATCCTCTCCTTAAGGGAGTTGCTCATGGAAAGAAGACTAGACCTTAAAATGCAGTGAATGGCAATATTAGAAATAATTTTCTTACAGTGTTGTTCAATGTGCATATAAAATTTAATAACTGCTTTACAATTTTAACGTAGGCCTTATATAAATCTAGTGAATTTGTCAGAGGATATTATGATGCTTGAATTAAATAAAGCTAGATTTGTTGTATTCCTGGTCATGCCAAGATGAGGTGACTAAAAGGTCACCTTCGTTGACCTCCTGCCTTTTTATTCCAAGATACTTTTGACTGTTTCCTGGCTTTGTTTAGCAGAAGCACCCAGCTCTGTGGCAGAGCTGACAGTCACTGAGAGTGTCATGCTATATTTATGCTTTACGCAATATTTGTGTCAAAAAGCCTCTGTCTAAACAGACTCAGTGTCAGTAAGAGATGACCCTGAAACAAATGGTCTGAAGTCCCAGAAAGCTGATCTTTCCCAAAAGTGACTAATGTGAGGCAAATGGAAAATATTGTTCTGAAATGTCTGGTCCAGCTGTGTGCATGTGATTAAAAACATCAGTTGCTAGAGTTTTAGTCCAAATAAATTATGACACATTTTGATTAAACAAAACCAGGAAACTTACAATTTTTAAGATGTGTTTAAATGTGTCAGTATCTGTTATCTCACACACTGATACTTTTGGTATCTATTTGAAGGGACTCCAATGTACAGACAATATATACTCTGACTTTTATCCCAAATTACTTTTGTTTCCTTGCATCCAAGATGGAAACTCTTGTCCCCCTGGCAATCCATCTCAAGATCACATACAGCTGGTTTTCCCATAAGTCAGCTGCTTCTTTCCAGCTGGCCTTCTGTGCAAATGGATAGGTTTTTTCAGACCTTGTATAGGGCTATGTGGAGTGTTTTCACTGTAATCTGTACTCTACATAATAATAAGAAAAACAATTTAAGTGTGTAACAGAGTATAAAACCTGAGAACTCAGAAGACAAAAAGTCAAGATGAGAAAAATCATGTAATTTCAAACACAAAACGTAATCACCAGTATAGCTTAATCCAAAGAAATTCACGTCGGCATCAGCATGGCTGTATGACTTTGGAAAGAGCTGAAAATGCTTCCTAGCACCATTCTTCTTAGGGCTTAGAATATCTAAGAATCTAATTCTAGTATCCTTAATAAATAAACAAGCAAATAAAAAAAAAATCTTATTTCATCAGTTGAAAAGGAAATCTAACTCTTAAGGTGAATGCTCCATTTACATATCAATAATCATAACCATCTGCTTCTAATAATTTAGGAATTACAGCCAAACTCTAGTGGACATAGCAAGTAGTGGCAAGAATTACTTCAGAGGAGATATGGCACTTCTTTTGCAAGTAACACAATATTAATAGTGCATTTTCAGGATGTTGGACTGCTTGAACTACTCTGACCTGTTGAAATTTGGGCAGGTGGCTTGAGAAGGAATTCTGCATAGCATGCAAGAATGCCTTCTAGTTACAATGTAACATGGCAAGATAAAAATTTGGATTTAAAAACTAGTTTTCAGGAAATTGAATCTTCAGTGAGCAACTTGGGACACAGAGCACAAGGATACAGGAACTAAAAGCTGTATGAGATGATTTATGTTAGTACCCAGGGTGTGGGGTTTTTTTCAGACAGAAGCAGTAGTGGGACAGCAAAGAGGATTATTCCTGGATTCAGCACGAAGTGGTTTCACAATGCTCCTAAGGAAAACAGGGAGTTACTTCAGTGCAGCAGCCCTTGCTTCTGCCCGATTTGTTTAGGGAAAGGGTGAGCCAGTCCACTGCACACAGTGCAAGGGAATGTCCTCTGCTCTGCCAAAGGATGGCAAAATAAATATTGCCTCAGACTGAATCCATCTGTCACCACAGCATGTTTTGCCCTCTCTGTAGCGATGTGGTGATAACAGTTCCTGATCCCTCTGGCATATCACCCTAAAGCAGACAAGGAGATTAACCTAAATTTAGCATGATGTTGTTCAAAAAATAACCCCATCTCTCACTTCTTTTTCCCTGACTAAGCAATACCATTCTGGTGAGTGGAGGAGGTAGGAAAGGGAAATGCCTTTTTTGTAGGATAGAGGCCTGGTAATTGCAGGATACCATCCATCTTCTCAGGATGCATCTGACACTGAATTTCCTCCAAAGGCTTGTGAAAAAGAAATATTTTATCAAACATCCTGAATTTTGCTGCTGTTTGGGTCTAATTATGTCATTTGCTAGTCAGGATGACTCTGAGATACTTAAATATGCTAAGATATTATGAAGCTCTTTGAAGGTCTTTTTGTAAATTATTTTGTAATTATGCACAAATCCAGTCTGAAGCAGATGCATACAGATAAAGCAGTGAAGGTTGATTACAGGTATGTAGGTCATTAGAGTAAAATTCAAGATTTGTTTTGGTTTATGTTCTTACTGCCTCTACAGGATGCAACCTTGAGAGTTGCTACATGATCGAACAGAAAAATAGTGTTGTGTCTTGCCCAAGGATATGTGTTAAATCTATTTCTTCTGTTGTGAATCTAATCATAATCTAAACTATATAAATTCTTATTGTGTATAATAATTGCTGCTTCTTGCAAAGTATGTGTGACAGGTATCATAGCAGCTATCAAGGGCTGGCTTTCCAAGACTTCTGTGCGCTGAGTACAAGATTCTTGTGAAAAATTTCTTATTTAATGCCTGCATATAAGCTGAGCTTGTGTTTGTTCAAAGATTTTATACTATGCTGTAAAAAGTAGTCAGATAGTCCACACAGACAACTTATACAGAGCCAGTTCTGCGTTTACTTGTGTTTACTGGGTCATTGTCTTCTGTGGGTCTGTCTGTAGGGGTGAGAGTACAAGGAACTTAGAAAAATAATAGGGGACAGCCAACATTGTTTTGAGGCTGAAGTTCAGCACTAGCAAATGTATGGGGCACCAGCCTTTGCCTTGCTCCAGCATAGGCTGCTTCTCAGAGACAGGATCTTGTCATAGTGGTTTTCAAGCTCTTTGTGGATGTCTTATCACATGGTCCTGATTTGTGGTTATTGCATCAGAACAGCCTGAACAGGCTGTATTTGCTGATGGGCAGAGGACTGATTTGGCAGGAGAGCATGATTCACTCTGTGAAGAAATTTGGCAAGCGAGTGATTAAAAGGCACGTGCGCACACATGCACAGAGTGCGGCCTTACCTGGGGAGGATGTGTAAATAATGAGCAGCAGAGGGGATTAAACACCTGCTCAGGCTTAAACACCTGGGAAAAGGAAGTTGCCTACAATCTAGAGCAGAGCACATGATGAAAGAGCAGCAAACTCATGGCTTAGGAATCCCTGAGTGGATAATTCCGCCTTTTCAGGCTGCGGTGATGAATCACTGAGTGTTTTTCTGGGCGTGAGCCCTCAGGTGAGGAGATGCCAGCCACAGTGGAAGTGAACTCGACAACAAGCTCCCTGGCACAGATCAGGAGCTGTCCTAAAGCAGAAAGGCAGTGGGACAGCAATACAAAGCACACAGCTAGAGTTTAATTGTAAGGTTAGGATTAAATAATGATTTCTCAAAATTTTAAGAGCACAGCTCTATGACATGTCTGAGGCCAGACAGCTGCTCTTAGCATCTAGCTCAACAAATGATAATTATATGTGCTACCTTCAAAAGAAAAGTAATCTGAGCTGCAGTGAAATTAAGTTATAAAGGTAGCAGTGACTGGAAAAAAATGTGAGTGTTTTCTCCCTTCTTTGTCACTCCAAAGCCCTGATGGAGAAACATTCAGATTTGGGGTTTGGAGACTTATGATTAAATATAATGTTGTTGTAGACCCATCAAAGTCAGTAAAAATACCTTAAGCATAGATTCAGTCATATTTCTGTGATCACAGAATGGTGTATCCATCTGAAAATTCAGTATTTGAACAGAATGCCTAAGTAATCTTAACACACTCCAGAGTTTTTAAAGTGTGTATGAAGTTTTGACCAGGTAAGTTTGGGGTGCTGTATGTACATACTCAATAGCTCTCTGTGATATTTCTGGGACATTCTGTAAAATAGGTTATCTTGTCATGCTATAAGTACCTTCAAAAATAAGTTTTTAAAAAAGCAAAGAAGTTGAGATGAGCTAGCACAGCAAGCAAAACTACCTGTCCCTGCATAAACAATGCTCCTGTGCTCCAGGAGAACAGACAGACACCACTGTAATTGGAATGAGGGCCAGCACCTTGTAGGCATCAACATTGCTGGAAATGAGGGTTTGGATGTCACGAGTTTCCATGACCTCATTGCTCACAGAAGTTTGTTGTCTGGGCAGATCTGCTGTTGCTGCAGCAAGCCAGCTCTCCCCCCTGATGAGGACTGGGTGAGGAGGGCAGTGAGGGGGAACTGCATCAAAACTGGACAAATCATTGCTGCTACTCGTTGTTTTAGGAACTGTAAGAAGTCAGGAAATGTAAGACTTATTCCTCTTCCCCTATTCCTCCCAGATTGCCATGTAGAATACATGGACAACAACAACCCAATTCTGCAGCCTTCCGCGGATCTAGTGGGTTTAAGGGGCAATCAATTTAAATTTTATAAAAGGACAGCCCTGCCTGTTGGCAGGCAACAACTGCCTGCTCATTGTACTGAGTCACGCTCTCTTCCACAAAAAGAGGTTAATCTGTCTGCCCAGCCACAGCTCTGACTTGTGGCTCAACATAAGGCTCAAACCAAAGCTTGTCCACGGTCAGGAAAGGGGTGTCTGTCAGCTTTGGTGAGACTAAAACTGTGAGGATTCCCAGCATCGAGATAAACCTGTGCAAGGGCTCTTCAGCTACAAAAAGGAGCCCATGATGTCTAGTTTTCAGAAGCAACATGAAGAGTGTTGACTTGAGCAGAGTGTGATGTTTGAGCAGTGTCAGTGCCAGTAGATTGCTGAATGGAGTTAATTCAAGAGCTCCTTTGCTCACCAGCCTGTAAAGTCTCCATGGAAAAAAAAAAAATCAAACCAACCAGCAAACACTTCAGCTTTATTTATGCTATTGTGAAAAGCTGAAAAATGAGAGAGGGAAAATAAAAGAAGCTGTTTACAATTTCCTGAAATTTGAGACAATGTAAAAAGTTTTATTTTGTCTTGATTTGCTATTTAAGTGCTAAAAGAAATTTCCTGTAGTCAAAAATGCTCTCTGCTTTTATGAATCTAAATGTACACATTCCATCAGCTGAGGCAAAGCCAAAAGGATTTGGAATGTGGCAGAAAGTTTTGCTAATTAATGATTTGGATTTATCTCACAAATAATACTGCTTTCTTTCAGTGTGGCATAGGATAAAAAAAATCTGAGATTTAAAGGCCTCCTCAAGAAATCATTACCGTAAACTTAAAAACACCCATTGCACTTAAGAACAGGAAAATGGAAATTAGCATGCTGTGCTGACTGTGCCCTCCTGTAATTCTCCCTTTTAGAGATGGCCCTGGATTAAAAGCTGCTGCCTCCCACGCCAGCACCTGCTCTAGCATTTTAAATGTCAAGAGAGGAGCAGATCTGGTCTGAGAGCATCATCTTTTGTGGGGAAAAATTATCTGCCATGAGTCCAAAGAAATAGCTGGAAGGGTGGAGCTGATAGAAGGCTCTTAGTGAGATAGCTACGACTTGGTGACTAAACCAACCTCTAATCTGTTAGCAGTCTGAATTTAAATATGGTCACTTTTACAGTATTTTCCTCCCACTTACAAGTTCCACAGTCCCTGAGAAAATAAAGTCCTATAGAAACCTTTGCTTTGGGAAAATAATTCAATATTATCATAAAATATCACATGATTAATACTGTGCATTAGGCTTTGTTTGCTTCATAGACTTGGTTAATGAGGTCAAAACCAAGAACTTTTATTTGGAGATAGACTCCATCCACCTACATTTTACTCACTAAAAACTAGACATCCCATTTCTCTGCTCATGGTCCATTGACCTCTGTCCCTAAAAGTCTTGCTCTGGCTATAGGATGGCACAGAACAGTTTGTGGGAACAGCTCCTCCGCTAATGTCACTGAAAGGACTTTGTGGACTAAATTTTGTCTCCCCACACAGGGTCTATACTTCTAGGCCATGCTAGTTCACAGGTCACTTTTTCCTTCTCTTGAATTCATGTTACCACTTGCAATTTGGTTTTACTGTAGTAGAGAGCTTCCTATTTTAATACCATTGAACTTTTGCCTATTGATCAGCAGAGGTACTGGAATCAGGAGAATTCTGCCAGCTCTTCCACATACTTCCCATGCAACCTTGTGCACCAGGCACTTGGGCTGGGTAGTATCATCCTTACTCATGGTGATGACCATGGAAAACACGAGCAGTCCCACTTGACTGCTCTGGCAGTCATGTGAGTGAGCAATCACCAACCTGAGCAAAGGTTACAAAACCTTGTACATAACTTCTCTGCACCTGGGTTAACTACTAGGAAACATTATTTCATTTTCTTAATGAGTGATGCAAGCTAAAGTACCTTAGCAGCCTGAGAAGAAAGATACTGCAGATGGGTAGTGGAATGACAGGATGAACCTATTAAGCTTCCCATCTTATGTTGTGATATTCAGTAGCTTTGATAATGCTGTGTCTGAAATCCCAAACAGGACACTTCCTCCCAGGTGTGAAATATTCTGGGTCAAGGCCCAATTACTGCCTCTGAGCTGTGCCCCCTGCAGAACTTCTCTCTCAGATCAGGCATCATGATCATATTTAAATATTTAATCTTCTTTGAAATACGTTACTAAAAAACTTAACTGAAATCCATTCAGAAAATATGTTTCTGACATAAATTACCAGTTTTCCTGATAGCAGTTTGTTTGTTTGTTTGTTTGTTTCCCTTTGACAGAAAAAAAAAACCTATGTTATTTCTGCCAGATGAGGAAAACAGGTCATGCTGAAAAAGAAGTGGGTAACATGCTGTTGGCACCCCCACCCCCAAACAAACCAATGATAAATTCTACTTAAAACAGGTTTAACATATCTAAGAGATTAGGATCAGTCTTTGTCTCTACCCTAGATAGCTTGCTTTTAAATGTGACTGACCTCCTTTCCTCGCCTAGACAGATGCTCTTTGTCTGCTGGGACCACTCGCCAGTAAAGCCATCCTGACAGCTACCTCGCTTCCCAGTCTCTCCCAAAGGGCCAAGACTCTTCCAAGTGGTTTCCTCCTACTGAAAAGACTATAATTAGCTGCTTCCTCCATTTTCCTCTCTTTAAAATTGGCCTTATACAGCCTTTCTTCCTATCTCCTGAAGCTTCATCCCCCATCCTGTCCTGCTTTTGGACACGTGTGAAAGGAAATGCTAGGCTATGGGAGTGTAGGTACATTGCTTAATAAAGACAAAACACAAAGTTTTATAGTAAAGAATCAACATTTTCTTCCTTTCCCATTGGACTATGGCTTATCTGTTACCCAAAATAGATACTACCTCCTTGTTTCTGAACTATGACTTCCTCCGCATTTATTTATGCTAAATATTGTTATTACCCAGTTTATCTCAGTAGGCCAAATATTAAGATTTCCTTTATTGCTCCAGCATATTTTCCCCTATATATAGGTAGCTGCATAATAAGCTTTCCTGTGCATTTCTCTCTGTGGAATAGCTTTTGAAAATGTAAATCCAGCAAGAGCAACAGATTCAAAAACTTCAGCTAAGAATGTATTTTGAAAGAATGTTATGAGGAAATTCTTAGTTTATAAGGAATTTGAAGCTGAGAAGTCTCCAAAATCTAACAAACAGAGACATTTTCTTACAAACAAGTCAGATATCACTGTTCATTTAACAGAATTTAGTGTCAATAGTTTTGAACTTCTCCCAGAAAAATCCCCAAGAAAAAGAAAAAAAAACTACCCCTCCAAAACCTCAGAATCTTAGCTTCTTCTAAAAATTGGCTCTGCAAATTTATGGAACTTGTCTTAGTTAAAACAAATTATGTATCAGCTTTTCAGATTTTTCCTGCTCAATTATGCAGGTCTCAAAGCTCAGATCACCAAAGAAATGACTGAAAAGCTATTTTAAGTTATTTCATGTGCTAGTTTATCCAAGCCAAGCTTTGTAATAAAAATGTGACAATTAGCATTCCTTTGTAATTGAATACAAATTTATTCCTTCTTAATTTATTATAAATTTATTCCTTTTAAATTTATTTCAAAGGAGGATAACTTTACAAAATAATTTTCTAGCTTTTTGCATAGGCTCTGGCAAGTACACTCTTATCTACTGAACTATATGTGTTTGAAAATAGATATACACTACTTCAAACAGCAGTTCTGAATTATTGTGGAAGCCTAGCTGTTAGTATGTATTTCTTTTTGGCTTTCTAGCCTAGGACATTTTGTAGGACATATATTCACTTCGCTGATTAAAGTTCTTTTGTCAGTCTCAGTCTTGAGAAGCCCTAAATCCTGTTGTTCATTTCCATACTTTGTTCCTGTCAGTTGTATCCATCAGTTCATAAATCTAAAATCTCCGTTGCTGAATCCAGAATCTCAACCCAGTCCAAAAGGCCTCTTTACACACAATAACTTTCAAGACAATTACCTTATCAAGACCTATAGAATAAGCACCCAGTTAAGTTTTGTGTTTCAAACCACGCAGATGACGTGCTAGACAAATCTCACTCCTTCACTGCTAAACATAAAATCTGATTCCACCTCTTCAGCTAAGGTCTGTATTAGTTAGTATTATTTAGAGGGATTTCTGGTAGTCAGAATGCAGTAGGTCGAACAAGGAAACATCTAAGATGTGAGCAGTTTCACCCAAATTCTTGCAAAGCTCTAAGACTACTCAAGAAGTTTATCCTACTCCTTGTCTAAACTCAAGCTTATTGCTGGGTTTTCCTGGTCAGGATCTCTGCTATGGTAGGTTGTATACGCTGGTATAAGCCAGTAAAGTGAGTGTGTGCCCTAGGAAATTCAGTGTGCCTGGGGATGTTCCCAGGCCAAAATGGAGCCAGAGACAAACCTCATGGTTTACCAATGTCGGTGACTGCCTTTAGCCTACAACACACACAGCACAGAAGACCAGCAAACCACTGGGATTTCTCCGCTGGGATTTCTGGTGATCATGGGAGTACTGTAGACACTCAGTTCTGTTGTGTTGGCCTTAGCACAGGTACCTTCTGCACAGACAGATGTTCAGAGCCACAGCAGTGTGCCACTCCCAGAGATTTTGTGACCATGTGGTATCAGAAAGGAGAATCAGCACTTGTCGCTCAGAGCATTTATGCTGAAGTTATGGGGAACCCCATGAGCTGTTCTGCCATGAGGATTACACAGTGAAACAAGTGGCTCTCATCTTGCTTGACAAATAGGATGCTCATTTGATTTAAACAGGAATACATTGTGACATCCTTTATCAGTAGAAACAATTTTCTGCTTGAGAGAAAGAATCGCCAAATAATGATACAAGAACAGAAAGCTGACACAGAAAAGGTGTCAGAAAGGTGAACAGAAAGCTGACACATTCAGCTTTTATTTAAAATGACCTTCAGCCGCTACAACAGCCAGGGCCACTTGCCCACAAGCTTCTGCCACTGGTGCCAGAGAATGAACCTTATAGCAAAGTGCAGCAGCAGCAGGGGCAGCATCATCCCTGCCAGGCCCCAGCTCTTTGCTGATTCAGGTTGTCACTGAGCCAACAGAGACTTTCATTGCACCGCAATTCATCTACCAATGCTTTAAAACAAGACTGCACCCCTTTTCCTCATTGGACTGGCTCACTGAAAGCCCACAGCAGAATCTGCTGGTTTAACTTCTCCTGTGGATGGTAACATTCCAATTATTTTGACATTGTGAAACCTGGACTTTGCTAAGCAGGTAGGAGAAATAATAAATGCTATTAGGTTCCTCTGAACTGTCTGTTGGCAATCATTTCCCAGAAGCCAACTGGTTGGAGTAACAGCTATCAGGCTCAGTTATACTGGAAAGACACTTGAAGCAAAACCTGCCAGTTAATGGGGATACCTGAAGGACGGATGGTGTCAGAGGAATTCAGTAGAAAACGACCTGAAGTGTCCCTTCTCACATGCTCTGTAATTAAACATAAGAGGAGTCAAGACTTCCCTTCAGAAAAAAAACACTCCTAAGGGAGACTCAACATCTTACATAAAAACAAATGAGAGAAAATTACTCAAAATACAAAATCCAAGGCTGTAACACAGCCAGAGGCATTTGGCTGAGGACAGGGAGCCAGCAGCAATTGCTGCAGGGGACACCACTGTGGATTTGGCTGCAGAGATGTTTCCAGGCAGGCAGCCCATATGAATGGAATAATAGCATATACATGGCTGAGAGATATCCGTGCTGGATCAGATCAGGGAATTCTGATGGCTGAGTTAAAGGAACAGTTCTTTTTATTTAAAGGGAGCATATCTGGTTATCTCATTGTGCATAGGATATGTATGACTATGTTTGCCTGTGTTGGGGAACACCTCTTAGCTCCAGGTGAGCACTCGTTTTGCAGAAGTTTCCCCTTGCCTGTCCCCATCCTCCCCCAGATCACATGACAGAGAGGCTGGAGAGTTTAAGCCTTTAAGTCATCTGTCCTTGAGGAGAAGTCTGCAGTTAGAACTGCTTTTGTGCAAGGAAGCTGCTGAGCAGCTGTAGCCTGAGGAAAAAAACCAGCCAACAAATGGTTGTTGCCAGCTGGGGTCAAAGCAGAAGCTCAGCAGGGTTTAGTTGGGGATTGCTAGGGAAAACAGTGAAGAGGTTAGCAATGAGAGAAGTGGCCTGGAGGATGCATTCAAAAGTGAGTTTCTGAGGGCTGGGGAAAACTTCTTGGCAGGTTAGGAACCACCTGTAGGGACCAGGATGAGGTAAGGCCCAGATTTTTATCTGTGTAGCAACTGCTTCACTGATGGTGGTCTGCAGTGCCCAGGGCTCAATTGTGTGCAGAGACACCGAGGGCCTGAAAAGTTGCAAGGAAGCTTTTCAATTTCATTGCCATTAAAAATTCCAGGGAAAGATAATATCTGGATCTGATGTGGAATTAAAGCTTTGCATTTGTCTTGCAAGGCAAAGAAGGAGATGGTTAGGAAACAGACAGGTCAACTATTTAGAAATTAGGGAAAATTGTTCAGTGTGGGTACAGTCCATCATATAGAAGGCCATGACTGTAGATTGGATGGCCAGAGACTGACCAGTCCTGTCTCACACAGATGCAGGATGGATCCTGCATTGCTAATGGTGGAAAACAAAGCTTGGAAATAGAAGATTCACAAAAGAGAACGAAAAAGATTAGGTTTCATGACTCACTGCAGTGCTTAAGGGGTTTTATGTTTGTTTGGGTTTTTTTAAATGTCGTATTACAGTCACATTTCCATTTGTTATCATAACTTTAAGGAGTCTCTTTTCAATTTAACTTTAATTTCATTTTGTGACATTGTGTGTAGCAGCAATTTTTCATTCTTCTGAACACCTTGGACTGATGTAGCAATGACAGGAAACACCAGCAACCTCCTGATAAAGAACACCTTTTGGGTAAACACATCACCAGAGACAAACTGAATGATGTGATGTGCTGAGAAAAATGCACATGTTGGGTTCAAGAAAATGAGAAAAGGTACTTCATCATAAAACAGGTTTTGTCTTTGGCGTCTCTTAGGTAAGCTCACTGCAGTAATTTTTAAATCTCAGCTGTTACTTCAATAGCATAGTAGTTTTGCATTTGTTCAGTGACTTTTTGATGTCAAGAGCAACTGTGTTCAGTCTTTTTATTTAACAAAAAAAAAAAAAAAGAGTAGAGCTTAGCATCTGAAAAAATTGGCTTTGTGTGACTAACCACAAACAGGACACATGACTGAATGGTGCTGTGTTTGCTATGTTACCCTTCAGTTTAAACAGTTTGAGCAGGAATACTCTGTAAATTTAAAGGGGAACTGTCAATTTACAGAATGTGTTTAGAGCTCCTCATCAAAGCAAGTTCCAAATTTTACCCTCTATGAAAAATATTAGAAAATCTGTACTCTGGAAAAGGGAGAAGCAGAATTTGCTCCCCTCTGTCTTCTCTCTTTGACCTCAGTGTAAGGGTCAGATTTCCAGGAAATATTTGTAGGGTTTTTGACATCTGCCTTTCCTGGGTAGCTAGAGCTATCCCTGGGGCCCTTTTATGATTATTTGAAGAAAAGAAGTCTCAGGTGGTATGAACATCTCACATGCAGAAAGAAGTGAAGCACTTAAATCCCTAAGGTATCATATTTATTTTAACACTGGTAATAAATTAAATACTTGAGTAGACTCGCTGGTTTTGCTAGTAATGCTAGCAAATAATAAGATTTTTAAAGTAGGTTTGAATACTTAATTCTATAAAGTAACTTGGAACTGCCAACTATTTAATACTACTACTACTAATTAATGATCTTGTACCCTGCAACCAAAGAAAAATGCTTTTCTTCAAAACATAATATGAGGCAGCATTACAAAAAAGCCCATAGATACTTGAAATTTTCTGACCTGCCCACATTCACATAATTTGCTCAGCAGCAATGCAAGATATGCAGCCTACAAAGCCTCTTTTGTAGCCCATCACTTAGCCATAAGCTTTCCTTTTTTTCCTCTTGTACATCATTATCTCTGTACTGGGATAACATGACCTGTATTGACTACAATGTGCAAAAACAAATCACAAAAAGGGACCTTAAGATTCCAAGATCCTACCCCCAGATAGGATAAACTTATAAAAGGACTACCTTTAGTTGTAGTTTAATGAAATTCATGAAAGCTTCTACTTTCTCCCTTTATTTTATCCTCTCTTGGGCTTGTCTGGGCTAGAAGACAGATTATGCACTGGAGCCCTAGCATGGGTTGACAAGAGTGAGAAATATATAAACGCTAGAAAGAAGCTCCATAGCTCTTTCTCAAGCTGCAGGACACCTTAACCCTACTAGTGAAAACAGCTAGTGGAAATTAATATTGCTTTGCATTTGCTTTGAAGCATTTCTCATCACCTTGACCTGTGTTCATTAAAGATAGGTTTATGAATGTAGGGAGAGCTGCTGATCATATAAATACCCATAGATTTGAAACTACTTTCATTAAGATGCCTCAAAAAACCTGCAGCCTGGTGCTACATAGTGTGCCACTGCTCCCCTCCAAAGAAACTCAGAGAGCAGCACAGAAGGGCTCAGACCACATTTGTCCTGCAGCCTTCTGTAGCTTTCTTCTCAGTGAGCTACTCAGTGAGGACAAACAGCTGGACCTTCATCTAAACATGTCAGAAGAGAATAATCAATTACATCTTTAGCACAATCAGCTATCTTGTGTGTTGGGAGACAATTTGCTTGCAATTTTGAGAAGCAAAAGCTTATTAAAGCTGACAGGACCTGATCCTTTATGTACTTGTACATTGAGATGAATTTGTAGTGGATCACAGTCCTGTTGCTTTGCTTGTTGAAACTACAGTCCCCTGAGATGTGAGGGCACAGCAGCTGGCACAGCCCTTCCACCATAACAGGAAAATGGAAAGAAGCCACAGGCAGTCAACACTCCAGATGGAAATGGTCAGTGGTGGTAAGAATCAATAGTGCTAATGGGGTTTCACTTTTACTAAAGGTAGCAAGAAGAAAAATGGAAACATTTATCCCTTTAAAAGTATACTTTTTACTAAACTGTACTCTATTTTTCAGGAAAGCTGAGTTCAAAACCTATTGATCCCAGCAGCCCTTGCATTGAAACACAAATGAACATAAAGTATGAACAAAAAATCTAAATGTAAACCATCTAAAGTGCATGACATCTGTGCAGGTACAAGTATCCCATCTCAGATGTAAGCATAATACCAAACAGTGTACAGGTCAAGGGCAGTGCAAAAAAGTAAGAATTTTATTAGTGTTACGTGTTCTGAGAAATGATTTATCCCTTGCACAAGAAAGCATGATTTTTTGTTTAATTTCTTTCAAAGCTTATACTGCTAAAAGTTACATACATCTATCACTGATTATTCTGCTGAAAAGTGAAAAAAAGAACACCAGAATTGCTCAAAACATTGGTTACAATTAAGGAAAAAACCTGGTTCCCCCACTATTTTCTAAAGAAAGAACAGATCATCATGACCAAGCAAGCTCCAAACTGTTGCAGCCATGGTGCTCATCCATAAGGATCTGTGCTAGGTATTTAATCCTCACATCTCCCTCTCCCTTGAGTGTGATGAAAGTTGCACCAAAACATGACCTTTGCAATCAACTTCACAAAAGAAAAAGAAAAAAAAAATGCTTTCAAAAAATCGACCATGTGTGAAAGTGCGTTGCAACATCTCGTGTCTGGAACACCCACCCTTTTTTATTTTTTTTTTTTGGGAGTGGGGGGTAACTTTTTCACATCTCCAATGGCCAGCAGCTGTTTTTTTAGATTTTTAACAGAAAATTGAGTCCACTATGACTTCAAACTGCTAGCTTCAGAAAGATGTGTTAAAAACACCCCAACACCCTGAGAGTAAAGAATTTGGTATAGCATGGCATTGTACTTTTCCCACAGTGTAAAGAAAACAGCGTATTCATACATGGCATAAAACCAGTCTTGGTTGTGTGTTTATTAGAAATGTAACTATATAGAAACAGAACTTACCTTGAAAAGGGCCCATATTATATGCACAGTTCAGATAATAATGGTATTGGATTATCAGCTCTAAGAAGATAAAATCCTTAATTCATTATCAAATGCATGAAACACAGTTTTTCTCAGAACTGCTTAATCAGACAGAAATTCAGAGACTAAAAACTCACAGGAAGTTGGGCATAATTTTGGGTGCAATTTTCTAAAGCAGCTTTTCCAGGAAAGTCTGGACCTAAAATCCAACAATATTTCAGGACTGGCTGCCTTACTGTTTTGATAGTGATCTTCCAGCACCAGGTGCAGAGTAAGATTGGAAAGCGTGTCTGTAATCTCCTGAGCATAATTTTACACTGCCACTCACAGTTCTGGGTAAATGAGAGGTAAAATTGTGCTTTCCTGCAAATGCCATATGATTCAAGATTTCATGTCCTTTGTGTCCAAAAGCTCCCAACATAAAATAAAGAAAAATATTTATTGGTGGGTTTGGTTGGTTGGGTTTTTTTTCAGAACACATTTTGTTAAATGTATTTTTCAGATACATTTGCAGTAATGCCACTGGACATTGCTGAACAGAGCAATGCACAAATGGAATTCAGCAGCTACTCTCTTCCTGCTCTGTGCAGATAACACTACGTTTCATGCATGTGGTAGCTCCTATCATTTTCTGTCTAAATCTGAGGGAGGGAAGGAGACAGTAGATAGGAGGAAGCAATATTTTATATTGCTATCTGGCAAACTTCTCAGAAACATTGAAGAAATGGTGTTAGCACAATTCTGAAAGAGAAACTGCTGCTCAGCTGAGAGGAAACATGACACCCAAAGACCTTCTTGGGGAGAAGTGGGTGAAGGTGTGTAGATATGACTTCTGAACGTGAAGAATACAGTACTTCTCTTTCTGATTAATAAACCAAGTAATTGCTCATACAGTTAATTTTAAGGCTTTGAAAATGTGAAAAATCTATACCCCTTCTTAAAACAAGAGGTGTATATCAGGTGACTAAGGTAAACATGATAATTAAAAGGAATAAGAAATAGTTGGAATGTTTTTGTAATTGCTCCCTAGACATTGTTAGGCTTTCCTGATTAATGTAGTTAGAGACCTTGAAGTAAAAGCATTTAGTGTGGAACTGATGTCATATTGCACATCACATTGTTAGGCTTTCAACCAAGAAAAAAATCTTACCTTTATAAAACACTTTTGAAAATAAAGACCTAGGGACTATATAATCTCAGTATGCCTCCTGCAGAGACTTCGCAAAAACATGTGTGTGACAGCCTGCTCCATTTGCAATGCTGTTGCCACTAGTGATAATTGTTGCTCAAAATGCCTTCACAGCCGTGGTAAACGCCTCAGGGCCACCTCAGTCACTGCTGAGCATCACCCAGGGACTGCCAGGGGCACAGGCTCCCAGCAGGGACAAATCCAAGGTGCCCCACCTCAAGGAGCTCCAGAGGACAGTAAAACACAAAACATAGTTCTTTGTCCAGATGGTTTTCAGTTTGAAGGTTATCTGAAGAACAGTGTTTCTTTATCATTCCCCACCAAGTTTGCATAAGTCAGAACATACAAGGTCACTGACTTCCTGTGAGCTTGAAACTACAGGCAGGCCTTGCTGAACAGAGAATATATTCAGCAAATATCCCTTCTCAAAGTCCATCTTTTAAAAAATCTGCATAGCACTGTTGGCAGGAGCTTTTCATTTGATGGGGCTCTGCACAAGATCACTTCTCCATGAACTCTGAGTTCCTGGGAACCACTGCAGACCAGCTAGCTGCAAAAATACACACCAAGTAGAAATCTGAATAGAGAAGTCACTTCTGTGCTGAGTAAGGGATTTGCTTCTGTTAGTGACTGTTTTATTCTGAGGTGGAGATATTTATTATAGCATACATTGGGGCTTTAGTACAAAGTGAATAATGAGTCAACTGTGTTTGGAAGCTGATAAGCTCCACACAGAGCTCTACACTTCAAAACTACCAAACACTTAGATATGTAAACAACTTCACTGAAGCCACTGAGATTTCTTTTATGTCTAATGCTAAGCAAACATCCAGTCCTAATTAACTAGGACACAGCTTGGTAGCAGAAAAGTAACTAATTTCAGAACTTCGGGAAATTTTAGGTGGTTTCATTAGCAATTTGTGGGTATTTGGCCCTCTGTATTAAATAATAAAGCTTACTGCTAAGAAGAGATGTGCTTACTTGCAGCCCAAAGTGATTCCGAAGAATATCTTCATTGAGACAAAAATTAACAGCAATTAATTGCAAATAGTATTGGAAAGATCCCATAAGAACATTTTTTTCTCAGAATATTCTCTCACACTGAAAGAAATGGTAATATTTCCCTCATCCATCAAACTTGTCAAGTAAGACTTATTTTCAGGAGTACCTCACAGTGGAAAACTGTGAAGTGAAGGCTTTAAACAAACAGAGAGGCTGAACAAATCCTGACTGTGTTCTTCATTCCCCAGGTGGCAAGCACACTGCTAAAGCACACTGGCTAGCAGCTGCAGGTTAAACTTTTCTGGCAGTTGTGCTGACCACAGGTAAAGAATGACACAGACTCAAGCTTATGCTAAAGCCACAAGTTTATTATATTTCCCATGGCAAAGCAGCATCTGGAGAATGGACAGAGTGTGCTTCACACACCTATCAGCTGGGGATCCCTAAAGGAGACAGTGCTGGGTCTCTGGGTTTCAGACCTCTCCCCTCTTTATAAGTTGAACATCTTATAAAAAGGACTAGGGGACTGGATCAAAACATGCCATGTTGGAAAGATTGTTGCTGAGAGGATGGAAGAACAGGGTGTATTAGTACAGAAATGAAACCAGCTTCAGGGAGTTTTGCTTCTAAGGTAGATGAGATGCCAGTCTGTGGATGGACCACATGGCAAAACTGATGCTGAATACGAGACTTCAGCTTAGCAGTGGTGTCTTACAACGTCATTTGTGAGCCACACACAAAGGTTTCACTTTAGGTACTGCTCTTACAGAGAGTAGGAAGTTGGAAATGTTGTATTTAATTGAATTCTGAAAAAGCTAAAAACAGAAGCAAATGAGTTTGAAAACTTCTGAAGTTAATTAGTTCAATCACTCAAAAACTGGTGGCAAATGAACAGCCAGCTTCCTCTTATTTCCTCATCTGCACTTTCCATGGAAACTATTTCACAGGTCCAACTAGGAAAAAAATTTTCAATGTAAAAAATCCAGCCAAACCTATGAACGTATTTTTCTCTTTTAATAAAGCTCTCACTGAGAAACTATACTAATAGCAAAACAAACAAACACCTCCCCCCCCCCAAAAAAAAAACAAAAAACCAAACAACAACAACAACAAAAATACAACCCACAACAACTTGTAAATCTGTGGGCAAGGAGATATATATGTAGAATTCTATGCAGTTTCCCTACAGCCTACCTGCCTTCTAGGGCTCTCCCTGGCATCCCTGACAATCAAACTGTGTATTTCCTTCTACAGAAAGGAAAGGTCTCCTGATTCCAGGCCACTCACTATATATACACCAACAAGAAGCTGCACTTTATGGATGGTGCAGCACTTTGCATGATCCCTGCCACTGTATTTTCAAATTCCCTTTGTTTTAGTCTCTCATTTCATCTCTCCTGCAGGCTGGAAGTCAAGTGGGGTAGCAGGTAGGTTTTATGATACGGTCATAGAGTGCACAACAAGGAATACTACCGACCTTGAGCAGCTCCTTGGTGCTTTTTACTGCTGCTCATAACTGCTGTACACCAAGGTCCGGCTGAAAGAGGTCAGGGATGATGTACACAACCCTGACAGCCGTGGATGGAGCCTGGCCGAGGAAAAAATCCTTGCTGTATGGTTGCTTTGAAATTTCCGTTCAAAGGCACCCGAGGGGCACATAACACCTTCCTGCGGGCTCTCTCCCCCACGCGAGCGAGAATTTGAGGCCAAACTCTGACTACAGAGCAAAACCCTTGAGGGCACGGGGGGTGGGCAAGGTCCGTCCGTCCGCCCCCATCGCCCCCGGGACCGGCCGGGGCGGCTCCGCCGGGGATCACCGCAGCGCAGCGGGTGCCTCTCTCCCCCCGGCCCCGACGGAAAGGCTGCGGGC
>VYXD01000212.1:614691-654843 GCA_013397195.1 Hylia prasina
CAGGGCAGCTGATGCTGACCCCCTCGGTGGCATCCGGGGGTGGCCGTGCCGTGTCTCCGGTGGGAGCCCGGAGTCGGCACTGGGCGACCTCTTAATAGTAAGCTCTGATTTTACACAAGGGGAAAAAAAAAAAGGACAGGAAGTTAAATTGTTTTGATTGTTTTGTTCAGTTCTTCAGTAGTATCTGCTAGTAATGCAACTGTCAAAATTAGTCCATCCTATCTGAAAGTGGCCTCCTTCTAAATAAATAATATTTGTTTACAATACTGGTTGATGAAAGCATCTCTGCTTGTGTAGGTGTGAGTTAACATGCACCAGCAACTCATCTGTGACTTATCTAAGTATCTCAGGAAGACTTTTTTTGGTATTTGAAGTATTACTTTGAGTCACCTGATTCCATTAGCTCGGCCAGCAGTTTAAAAAATTTCCTTTTACTGAGGCGGTTCCCATACAGTGCACTATTTATGTTGCACTTCTCAGTGCTGAAGAAATTCCACATCTTGAACGTGTCAGATTTAAAGTGTAAGCAGTTGTGTGGATAACCATGTAAGCTGACGGTGGCTCATGTCTGAATAAACTTTTTCCCAAGCACAGAGAACTTGATTTTAGGTTTCAAAATCATTTAGGCAGTTTAAAAATACAGTGAATATAGTCAATATAGTGAAAATTATGTTTCTATTGAGCTTTTAGAATATTGTTGATAGACTTGGTTTTAACATTGGTGGGTTCCAGTAATTGATGGGATGCGTGTACGAATATTTTTTTAATCAATCTAACTATTGCAGGTAGCAAGAAGATTACTTCTGGTGTGTATATACTACATAATATACAGTATGTTAGGCAGATACTGTACTAAACCAGTTTACTGTTTCTCTGCTCGCTTTGAGGTGCAGTATCCTCATGGGATCCTGTGTTGTGTGCATGATCCATTTTATTCGTACGTTTGGAAACTTTCGCTTTGCTTCTCTTTAAATATTTTTTGGAGATATTATGGCCCCAGACGGAAGGGCATATAATTTCTGACTTCCTAACCCAGACTGGCTTGAAATCAGGTGGTGCAGTTTTTTTCATTCTACACATTGAGGCTATGGTAATGTACTCTCACTTGAAGGCTAAAATGGGTAGGTGGAAGTCAGGAAAGAATTGGCATTTTATTCCTATTATTTTGTTATGCTGTTAACTGTGAGCAGTACTGGAGAGAAGCTTACTTTATTTTCTGTGAGCTCTACCCAGGAGATGGGTCCCCCTCTGCAAACCGCCCTGTTTTGGATTTTATTTTGTCCACGTTGTGCTAACGTCAGCTATAGTAAAGGATACATTGTTTTTTTGTGCAGTGTAAGGGAGTAACTGGCTGAAAAAAACCCCAGTTTTTAGGAGCTCAGCCAACTAACCAGTCACCATTTCATTGAAAGTAAATTTTGACAAGTTTCTCACCTTCTGCTTGTGCTCCTTCACAAATTGCGTCTTTTTGAAAGAAATATGCAAGGGATATTTGTATTTTACGTGAAGTGTTAACAAAACTAAACTGTAAATAGTTGTCTGGAGTATGAAGTTTTTGAAATTTAATGGTGTCAAATCCTATATAGCTGATAAGGGTGACTGACAGTCTGGCCTGGCCTGTGTTGCACAGGCTGTTAGTGCTTCCTGAATTGATTCCTGTTTAAACTAGAATATACTTTCCAAGGAAGTCTTGATTTGAATGCTCTCAATGATGGCAAATCCAGTCTGTCTTTTTGTTTGTTTGTTTTTAAACCATCAACTCTCTTGCTGTTGATGCTTCTTGCTTTTGAATCTGAACTAGTCCATCTTCTGTTTTCAGCTTTATCATTTTCTCTACAAAATTTACAGATGCTTGAATCAAGGTGTTAGATTTCATGGGGATGGACGATGCAAATAGGGATTTCTTCCACAGCTAGCTTGTAATCCTTGGCTAGTTCTCTTGCTCCCACTTTGATAAACCACAGCAATTAAATTCCTAGAATTTTCCTGTATGAAGATGTGGCATACAGTTATGTAATGTACTGGCTCTTCTCTGTCCCATTCAAAAACAGTGCATTTCTTACTGAAACAATAAAAGCTTTTAGGGGAAAAGGCTACTATTTTCATACCAAGAAGCCTTTACTGATGCTTTCCTGGCACATTTGTCAGCTGGCAACTTGGTAGTGAGTCTGCTGTCAGAACAGGGCAGGCTGGCTGTAGGCCTTAAGCACTCTGAAGGCTGTGGAGGCTGTGCCTGATGTTGTGAGCTAAACCAGCAGTGGCCATTGCTCCTTCTCCTTTCTTGCTCCTCATCCCATGCTGTATGTATGTCCCAGGAGTCTACTCCAACACTTGTCAGGCATGTTTTTAGCTGCAGTAAGTTGCTGAAATAGCAAAAATATTCACTAAATGGAAACAGTGTGGTTATTTCTCCAGTAGCTGAGGCAGTTGAAAGTTTGCTCAGAGCTGATACAGAAGGTTGGTTGGGGTGGTATAATTGGGAGGGAGAGACTTCCATAGAGAAAGGTGGAAATATAAATGGGAAATGGAGGATTTGAGGCTTCTGGAGGCAGTTCTTTTGTTAGCTAGATCGTTACTGTAGCTTGGCAGTGGATTTTGTGGTTTGCTCAAGGTTATGTGCTCCAAAAACTGAAACAAACATTAAACCCTATCAAAATAAGAAATAAAAAGATTGCTTAGGAGACTTGTAGAGTTTCACAGTCATTTAACTGAACCTGACTTAAGAGGTAAAGCAATTTCATGTCCATGTTGAAGAACTGATAATTTAAGCTAGATACTTTTATTTTGGATGCTTCCTTCAGAAACAGAGTTAACCTTACTAATTCCTTATTTTTAACTGTGTCACAAATGATGGCAGAAAGTGCCTGAGCCTAAAACATTTTCGAAACTCAGTCACAAGGAAGGTGGTAAATGTGTTTCTGTCATAGTTGCTTACAAAAGCCACAGATGAGATTGTCATCCTTCTATGTGTTCCTTCGTGATTTCTTTGGCCTTTCCTGTTCTTTCCCACTAGAGTTTGCCAAGTCCCAGCTTTACTCATGTCCTTTCTTTTGTTTTGAGCTTCATTGAATCGAGAGAGCTGGAAATGTCAGGAAGCAATATGCTGGCTTTCAAACAACGTTCTCCCTACCTTAGCCTATTTTTAAACTTATTTATTATTTTTAAATGTAGGCAAGTCCTTTTCTTGAAAAGGCTGATATTTTGCCATTTGTTAAGCCCTGATTTCGGAAGGAAGTGATGTTACTGAGAGAACTGGGTAGGCTATACACAAGACAGTTTTTCCAGTTCTTCTGGAGCCTGTGCTGCTAACATGTGGTGAGAGTTTTCATTTAGAAGTTGAAACTATTCACTGATTTATTGGTGCAACATCGTTGATGTTGGTGACATTGCTTTCCCAAGAGAGATATTTCATAAGGCAGCTGTTGAAAAGTTTCATGAAGTCAGGCCCCCTTACTGTCAATACCAGCAGTTTTTTTCTTTATAACTTTAGGGGCACTTGTATCCCACCATTATGTTCATGATTGTTCAATGCTTTGTCTACTTTGAGGACTCATTTATCTGGTTCTGTTTTTTAGGACTGGGCCCTTTTTTGTGATGGGAAGTCCCTTGAGATGGAAGCTTAGACTAAATAGATTGTCCTTTAAAGAAGATACAACTTAACAGTACTTCTAAAATATGGAAATGCTGTTTGAGGCTTTCTTACCCATCTAGCCATGTTGGATTTTCTCTTGTGAATGTCACTGACCAGGTATAGTTGAATTCAGCATGGTATTCGTGGTGAGGGAAGGTCATGATTTACGTATGAACATTTCAGGTAGGGAAGGGTAACAACACATTATTCTTAAAGATTATTATCCTTAAGTGTGTATCCTTCCTTTCATCTTTCTTTTTCATTCTCTATTGTTCTCAGCAGTATAAGGCTTCCCAAAGAAGTCCCACATTTTCCTTTATACCTCACTAATCTGTATGTCTGCATCATGAATTGGTCAGAAACAATTCTTAGTTCTGATTGGCAGCTGGGAAGTGAAGCACCCCTCTGTGCTAAACCCTCCAAACCACACAGACTTTGTGTTCTGTTAATCTACAGTTCTGCATTGTCCTAATGGAAGGGACCTTCCTTCTACCTTTAGAAGTAGACTCCTCTCATTAATCTTATCTTGAGGGAAGATTTAGTTAATAAATCTCAACACATCTGTGAGTTGGGGTGAGCCTCTACTATGCAGATCATGTCATAATCCATTCAACATGTTTCATTATTTAAATTCAGCAAAACAAGTCATAATACAAAACATGAGATCACAGCTGATCTATATATGTAGGATGTGATGGAACAAAATTAATTAAGTGAAGTAATAATCTTAATTTCATGGTCTAATCATGTGAAATGTTGTTTGGGTTTTTAGGCTAGTATTTAGTAGATGTGGTGATACTTCCTGAGGCTTTTTAGATTATTTTGGTTTGGTGGTTTGTTTTCTAAAGGGGCAACAAGATGACTGGAGAAGGTGAAATGCAGATTGATCACAGATTCCTCACCTATTGAAGGAGTGAGATGTTAGGATGAGCATGACAACTGATACAGTTATTTTATGAAGACAGGTTTTCTGTTCTTCTGTCTTTCTGTCTGGCCTTATAGTCTTTTAAAGGTTCAATGATACATGATTTATGTTACATTGCAGCAATTACCAGTTCAAGCCTTCTCATTTCTGTGCTGGAAAGCTGGAGGGCTGGTAAGATTCTGTGTGATGCTGTGCTTGAGTAATGATTCCTCTGACTCAGTTTTTCAAAGTTATTTTGAGCACCTAGGCATTGAGTCATTGGAGACTTGTTACAAGAGGTCATCATTTGAAAACATGATTACAGCAGCCAAAGAGGAGGAAGTCTGGTATCAGGTGTCACAAGCTACATCTGGTTTATAGATTCAGAGTTTCAGGTTTTCACTCTGGTAGAATTTCTCCATATATTGATATTATTTAGCAATAAGTCTTTACAGTTGACTGTAGCTTCGTAAAAAGGTTTGTTTTACTGCATTCTTTCAAGGTTTTCCACTGAGTTATCGTCCTCCTCAGACTTTCAGGTCTTGCAAAAACTCCTAGAAGAGTGTGTGAATATTCAATAAATCCCTCCTTATTTGATTAGGGCATCTAGCAAATTTCAGAGTTTACAGAGATCACCAAGGTAAAAGTCATTTGAGAATTTGGCTGTTTCAAATATGTGGGTTCCCTCCTGTATTAAATTTACAAGCTATTGTAACATTGATGGTGTTGGAAGGAGTCTTGCAAAACATTTTAAAAGCAGGTAACGGAGAAGAGGCTGTAAAATAGTGGGAGTGATTTGTTTCAACCAGCCCTGCAGTAGGACAGATGAGCATTTAGATATCTAGAGTTATTTCAAGTAAATAGCTATTGCAGTGTTCAGCATTTAAAGCTAAACCTCTTCTATTTCAAAGCATGTTTCACAATTACAATTTCATCCAAATTCACTTTACACTTCTCTGAGGGCTGAAAATCAGAGCTCGTGCTTTTATTTTCTTTAGTTGTATTCCTGCTTTCTCAGCAGTTTATGATTGGAAAGGAGCTTCCCAAGTAACAGAAAGTTCAAACAACAGAGCAATGTTGTAGTAGTACAATAAGCAAAATTCAAGTGCTACTGAAGAGAGGAAAAATAAAGCATATTGCTTACTGGAGAGTTTAATTTAAACTCTGAGCCTTATCACTTTCTCTGCAAAACAGTCTTTATCTTTGAGCTTTGTATGAATAAGAAACCTCTGTCAACAATAAAAATAAAATAAATAGTAATAATAATAAAAATAAAAATTACATTTAAGACCATAATCATTCATTTCACTTTGACAGATAGTCCTCTGTGAGACCCACAGTAAGGGGAGAAGGGCACAAGGAACAGCTCTTCCTGTAGGGAGCTGCCGTTACACAGCCTGGTCCAGCTGCTGTGTAGCTGTGAGGAGACATTTGGGACATGGCATGGAATGGAGGGCACATGAGCCATCCTGGGCACTGCTGGTAACAGAATGTGTGCTCACAGAAGTGTGCTGGGAAAAGTCAAACCAGCAACTCTGTGTGAACATGTGTTTTGTGGGTATCAGCTCTGTTTCCTCCTGTATTGTGGAGCAGCTCTTCCCCCAAGCCCTGCCCTTTAAAGGAAGCCATTGTACAGGAGGGGTTTCCAATGTGCAAAATAGGTCTCTGGAAGGAGGAGGAGGTGGTGAGAAGGTGGGCAGTGCAGCCTGTGAGAGGTCTCTGGGGAGTCCAAGCAAAACAGCTGCTTCTGGGGAGAGGCAGCCACGTCTGGCTCAGGGTTTCTGCAAATGGGACCTGCCCAGGTGAAATCATTCAGTCCCACTCTTGTAAAAAAGTGGGGACTGGTGAAGAACTGGTTGATGGGTCTTATTTCTTACAACTTGTCATTGAGTTGCTGACTTCTGCTCTGAGTTGCCATCTGCTCCTCCTTGGCAAGGGAACTGTTGTGCTTTTATTTTGTGTATTCATATGGTATCTCTGTTTAAACACAGTAGGTTTTGGACTTGCTTTGCTTTTCCCAGCCTTCTGAGACTGCAGTTCTCAATGTTCAGGGCAAAAATAAGTTGTCAGCTCAATTCAAGCAAAGTGTTTGCTTTCCTGGTCGATAGAACAAAATGGCTAATTTGCAAGAACTATAAAAATTCTCTTAGAATAGCTTTAAACTGTACCACCCTTCTGTATGACGGCTTTGGGTTGGTTTTTTTTCTCTATGGTGATTATATAAGTGGTTTCCAAAAGAAATACAATTGATATAAGGCTATTACTTTTTTTCCCCTAGTTCTTATTTAAATTCTAGTATTGCGTGAAGAGCCTATGCAATTCATCTTTCTGCAGCAGTAAGGCGATGACTGATGAGGTGCTTCACCTTGTGGCTTCATCAGATTTGAGAGTGAAGCTTAAATGTTTTATTTCTTCCATTGCATTGGTTCTTTTCTGGGGGGTCAAAGTTTAATTCAGTAACTGAATGTTGCAATTGCATATGATAATATAACATAATTAGTGCTTACCTAGATACAGCACACTTCTTCCAGCAGTACTGTAATTTCCTTCCTTAATAGCCCTGTATTTTTCTTCTGAAGATGATTGCTTGTGGAATACAAAATTAAGCATCTTCCTTGCTGCAGACAACTAGACCACAGTCTTGGAAGTTTGTTTGAAGGTTGTTGAATTATAATTTTTTTATCACCAACTCTGTCATATTCTGTCAAGCTGCCAAATTTTCTAGTAATTCATAAGGAAGCATAAGTTCTAACTTTCTTTTCAGACTTCTTTGATGCTTTTTGTCACTGTAAAGGTTGCTGGTACAAGAAAAGTTTGTGAGATGTTCTGTCAAACTTTAAATGTTGCATGACTTAATCCAGTTCTGTCATTCATAATATCTCTTGGTGGGGTTTGTTTGTTTTGTTGGTTTGGTGGTTTTTTTTTTTTTTTAATTAAATACATCTGTCCAGGAATTCTTTTTCTTTTTCTAACTCCTTGTAGAAAAGTGGGATATACCTATACTGCTAGTGTGCACATTGCATTAAATTGCAGGTTATTAATATCCAGTTCAAGTGCTGGGTGTTCTCTGGCCAGGTCTAATGACTGAGCTTTGCTTATTTGAGCTGTCATTTACCATGAAATAAAGTTTGTAACCTTTCAGGGTCTTGTACTTTTCCACACTGCCAACGGAAAAGCCTAAAATAGCTGTAGCCTTGGATACTTTAGAACCCCAAAAATGTGAACCTTGCCTATTTCTAGGGTAGAGAAGCTTCCTTTGATAGAATGGTAACGCATTTATGTTTGTGTAACAGTTTCCTCGCTTGTGTTCTTAAAATAGAAGTAAACACAGGCTTTCACAAAATTGTGTTTCTAATAAAAGCTAAGAGATAACAAAATATTAGTATATTGATTAATGTTGATTACTCAAGTAACAGAGAATTTATCAGAATTCCATGTGGAGAGCTCATCCTGCTGTGTTCCAGATTCCTTCCCAGCTGCATTCAGTGAGCACGCTATTGAGCACATGTTTTCCTATTACTACTTGCCAGTGTTTGGGACTTCAGAGCAGCACAGCTATTCCATTCTGTATTTTACGGATGAAGTTGCATTTGAAGTAGCATCATTTCAACATGCACTCAGTTTGCTTTAGCAGGTACACATTTGCTTCTAGGGTGGCCTGTGTGTGTGGTACATTGAGATCCAAGGTGTATAATGGTGTCCTGAGTCTGAAAGGGCTTGAAATTCACTAGATAACCTTGGCGAAACTTTGTGCCTCTCCAGTTATTAGGATAATTACTAATTTTTTCTAATCTCTGCTCTCATAGAGGCAGCACTGTTGTGTGACTACAAGCTGTCTTAATGAGTAGGTCACAATGTAGCAATTTTTCTGGTGAATGCTGCTGGCTTTTTCTGGAACCTTCGCATCTTACTGGCTTTGTTGTTTGGGGATAGAACTGTGAGGGTGCAACAGTGCCTGAAGTTTCAGGCAAACACCAGGGGACTTGGCACAGCAGGCTGCTGAAACACACCATTAAATATTGGTTCAGCAAACAGTTGCAAGTGTTGCAGTTTGATTTCAGAGACACAGTAATGATTAATCTAGGCAGAGATTTTAATCACACTTGAGATAAAAGCATCCTGCCTGACATCCGTAAATACGACCCCATGCTGTACTTGCTGCATTTGTTACTTTCTGTAGTCGTGGTGAAACTGGAATTAATGTTCTCAAATTCAAAATTGTTGAGTCCCCAGTTTATCTGAGGATCTGGAAAAGGTTGGTATTCAGAAAGGAAAACATGGGGAAGGCTGGGCACTTGGAGCAGTGCAGTAAACTGGTTTTGAAAAAGGTCTGATATCACTGGAGCTCCTCACTCACAGTAGAAATTTTGCAGTACATTTGTAACTGATAACTAGTTTTAATGTTTTAAACAAGAAAAAAGCTTTCAGGTGCTTAACCCAACTGAAAGCTCAGATGTGATTCAGGGGAGTAACTGAGTCAGTATTTGGAAATATCTCTAAATCACATGGGTGTCTTGAATGTATTTCTGCAACTGAATTTCCCTTGCTTCAGAAGTATTGCTTGGGTGCATGGAGATTCTGTTCTTGGGTCTGACAATACCCCAAAAATAAGTCAGTATGAACACACCAAAATGTAACCAAGCACCTCTTTTAATAGTGCATGGTAGTTATTCTGAAAATGCTTTTTTAAAAACCATTGAACTGCTTATAGGTAATTCTCAGACTTTAACATTTTTAAGCACTGCTATAAATCTGGAAAACATCGCAGTTTCTCATTGCTTTTTTCATGCTCTGTGGTATGGTTATCTACCCACCTGGCTTATAGCTGCATGGAAAGAAGCTATAATTTGTTTTAACACCTTAAGATTTTAAGATCTGTTATACTCTCACATTTTTGAGAGATCTTAGTCATATAACCATTTTAGACCTCGTTCTGCATCAATGACTTTTAGTCCCAGATGCTTGAGTTGAACAAGAGGCTTCCTGGGTAGAAATTCACTTGAATGAATTGTTCTTGATGTGCATTCTGCCTGTAGTGCTGGCCAGGAGCACATTTCATTGGGCTTTGGGGTGTGTTGATGTTTGCTTACAGGTAGACAGCTGTAAAGAAGCTCATGTTCTGTGAATCCAAAGTAAAATATGTAACAAAAAATGGGTGGGACTAGCCTGAACTGAGTTCAGGTGGTCTTTCAGGACCAAAAAAAAAAAGATTTTCAGCGAGACAGTGAAGCCCTGTGTGGTAGATCTGAAGAGCTAATCTGCCCTCCCTGAGGAAAGCCCAAGCTGCTGAAGAGGCTAGTAAGCTCTTGTCTTTATTACTACAGGAAGCATTTCCAAGTCTCTTTAACACATGAAAACTTGCCTAGACACTTCTTTCTTACACAAAATCATACAGAAATGGTTTCAAGGTTAAGTTTATTACACTTTGATTCTAATTCTATAAGTGCCAGTAGTTTAAACCACTGTTGGTGGGAATTGAGTATTGCATTCCTGTCCCTTACCCTATAAAGGCTTCAGACTTTGTGTTTTGTACTTTTTGGAAACTCTTCATGTTTTATTATCAATTCCAGTATGAGATAGACTTTTTAATCCAGTGTAAATACTTAATTAAATAACTGCCTGAAATATTGTAGGCACATGCAGTTTCTGAGTTCTGCATCTGTGTGCAGACATGTTTTACTAGCAGGAAGAAATTATGCAAGTCTTTGTTTCTTAGACTTTTGTCTGTGTTTAATTTGCTTCTAATATGCTTATAGTCAGTGCTGTTGACTTCAAATGATTAGCTGCAGGCTAATGAATTTATTTTAGAGTTGAAAAATTGCTCAGAGGAAAGTGAGCCAGCGGGTCAAGAGACAATTTTAATGTGAATTTGTAGAATAATGTGAGGATCCAGCAGTTACAGCTGGTGAGGGAACTTGGAGTAATGATACCTGAATATTGTTCATCCAGACCATTCTTCATCCAGAAGTGGAGTTCTTTACTGAACTTAGTTTCACTTTTTGGATGAGTTTGCTGTAATTCTGATGTTGCTGGAAGCAAAACAAAATTGTATTGAAAAGTAAGGGAGGTTTTAATTAAACACGTGAACTTTATTTTTTGCTTATTGTTTAATAAAATCATAGTATAAAATGTTCCAGTTTCTTCAAGCTAGTTTTCTAGGCAGATGTTGAGCACATACACAAGAAGTGATGCCTAATGCAGTAAAAGCAATATACATTTTCTCCAGTTTCTCTATATTAGTTTAAAAGATAAACATTGGTGTCTCCTCTTCTTTGTAATAAATCTTTATCACTGTACTGGCAGTTGCTAGTATAATGTATAATCTCTTGAATTCCTAAGATACTGTTTCTGTAGGAGTCTGTCTTAGAAGACAGTGTCCCTTGTATCCTCTTATGCTTCTATTGTCAATTTTTTGTTTGTTTCTTTTCTCTTAGGAAGGCCTGTGAGAGGAACATGGGGACATTTCTTTACTGTAGACAGGGCAGAGAGTAGCTGCCACTCCAGGCTGAGAGTCATAGTGCTTGAGGAGCCACTTGGTATTTCTGCATAGGCTATCCAAATGCACACTTTGCCTTGCAGTCTGATAGAGTTTGATAGAGGGACTAGAAAGAAAAGGCATTTTTTGTTTGAGCCATAGCCCCAGATATTTCCTTTTTTAATTGTATAAATGGTTTTTATACTTTCAAGGCTGGGCTGGATGGGGCTTTGAGCAGCCTGGTCTAGTGGAAGGTGTCCCTGCCCATGGCAGGGTTGTTGAAACAAGATGATCTTTAAGATGTCTAACCCAAACCATTCTATGATTTTGTGATTCAATGTTGCAGATGATGCAGTGAAAATCTCTTCAGACTTGGGGCACTTAGCTTTTGAACAAGTTTAGATTTCAGGATAAAGGGTAGGGAAATGATTAAATCTACCTAAATGTTAGCCACTGTTGGAAGAAAGTTGTTGTCCTCAGACCTCTGAGGTGGGGTAGACATGAGGGGCTCATGTCTGTATTCCTGTATTCTGACTGTTTTTGTCAGCATTTTGGACACCAGCCCTTTTAAACTTCTTGCAGTATTTACTATAATAACCTCAGTGGGACTTAGCATGTATTTTGATCCGTGGAGACTTTTTTCAAAGATGCATTGATTAGAACGTGGCAACTTAAGTAGTCTGGTTGTGAATGGTGAGACAAAACAATGGCTAAGCTGTCATTTAGATCCATGCCTACCCTGTGTCTTCCCTGGAGCTTCACTGGCACACTGAAGACAGTGAGGGGTTTAATGCTTCTGCTTTAGCTGATAACAAGTCAGATGTCTTGCACTTGTTCTAAGCACTAAAATACCTAAAAACCAGTAGTTTTTTACAGACAGTAATGTCACAGGGCAAATTGCTGTGAAAGGTCAGTACAGAAAAGAAAATGCAAAAATAGTTTAAAGTTAATTGCCTTTTGTGTGGAAGAATATTGTCACTTTTTTGTAGTAAATGGTTTATTTTGAACCATTCTTTTGGACATAATCCAAAGATACTGCAAATTTCTAATGTATTTGCAGCTACGTTTTTGTCTTTATTATTTTCTTTCTGCTTTCTTAATTTCTCTAATCCTGAGATCCCAATCTGTATCCCAGCTATGCTATTTCTGTTTTATTCTCTTAGAGTTGCCCTTTAGAATGAATATATTACTTCCAAAAACAATATATGTGGGGAAAAAAATGAAAGAAACCTCACCAAAAAATGTATTAAAACCCAAAACCCACATCCAAAAAACTCTTAGAAGATAACTGATAGAATGAAGTCTGGGAAGAAATAAATGCATTTCCCTCTTCTGTGCTTCCAGGTGTGATCAACATGCTGCTTATCAGTATTTCACAAGCAGTGGATTTCAAAGGCTTATGCTTACTAGACCTACTGAAGAATATTTGTACTAACTGAGGCGGGTTTTGTACCAAACTGTTCTGAAGTTTATTCATACCAGATGTGTTGCTGGAGTTACTTGAGGTGACCAAAAGCCCTTTGTTGTTCATCCCAGCTAAAAGCTTAGGCTGCTGTCCTAGAAGAAAAGTTCAAGTCTTCTTACTGACACAGCCATTTAAAATGTGAGGACTTGACTTGTTTGGAGCCAATGGTAATGATTAGTTTTATTTAAAAAAAAAAAAAAATTAGTTTTGGCATTCTGCCAGGCTTCCAAAATTTTGGTTTCTGCTTCTCCAGTAGATGCAGGTTTCAGAGAAATCTGCACTTATCTGCCTTGTATGCTTCCCAAAAGAGAGATCCAGATTTTGATCCTCTTTTTGTGAATATGTGAACTGCTGCCACCAGCATAAGGTGTTGCCATCCTGCTTCTGTGCTACAGCAGTTTTATTTCTCGCAGCGGCACCAAGCAATTTAAGCCCGTGAATCCCTGGCTCTTGGCAAGAGCAGTACAGGGTGGCTGAAGCACTGAACTGCTGAAGTGCTAACTGTGAAATGTGTGAAGTTATGGGAATTTTATGCTATGAAACTTCCATGGATATTTCCTTTGTACTATCTGCCAGTGCCAGCTGACCAGGAAAAGCAGTTGTGGTACAAGTTTCCTAAATTGTAACACATGGTTGAAACAGATCACTCTATGTGTAACACTAGGTCTCTTTCTGTTAGAAATGAAGTCCTGTGCATAGGGAAAGCATTTTTTAGGGTGTGTCGAATTTTTTAGGGGTTTCTCCAATTTTTGTGCTGTAAAGCATACTTTGATGCAGAAGTGTTGCATTGCAGTCAGGAAGTCCAGCATTACAAAAACATTTTGCTTCAGAAGTGTGAACATAAAGAAAACCAGTAGTCAGTCTATGTAGGTCGTTGCTCATTCCTCTCAAGGAAGGCTCAGGCAGGGAAGCTGTTGTAAAAGCTGCTCTGAGCATAGCTGATGTGCATTAGCTGTTAGCCTGTCTGCTTATGGCTGGTGAGGAAAACACAGGGGCTTTCACAGTCCTGCTCCATGACAGAGCTACCGTGCTGCAGCTGAACTGTAACGCAGGCAAGCGTGGCCCTGTGCACATCAGGACTGTTCAGTTTTGGGGTAAGGTGATTTTCCATCTCAGCCTTGAGTGAAACATCTTGGAAAAGGCAGAAAGGTTCTTCTCATGAGAAATAGGTGTTTCTGTTGCTTTATCACGTCTTTCCAGATTCTGGGGGGCATGCAGCAGGAGCCAGTGGATCAGGATGTCTGCAGATATCTTGGATATTCACCTAGTAACTTAGTGAAGCAAGTGTAACCTTTCATTGGAAATTTATTTTAATTACTTTTGCTAGACAACTTCCTTCCCACTTCATTTATGCTGAAGAGCCTTAACACTGACAGCTAGAGCTGCATAGTCTTAGGTTTGTTTTCATAAATAAGTTGGCAAATGCTCTCAGTTTTATGTTGTTGGGTTTTTTGTCCTTTTGGGTTTTAATATTACAGAAAGAAGAGGGAAGTACTCAACTCAGACAGAAGTAATGGAGAAATACTAAGTCTGCTTCAGGCCTGCAGAGGAATAATACTTTCACTAATCTAGATACTGCTTTTCAATGTAGGGAATCTTTGGTGTTTTAATATTTCTAGGCATGATTCTATCATAATTCTAAAAATACAGTAATAATTATTGATTGCAATGCTTAGAAATTCTCGATGTTGAGAAGCTTCACACTGTAGTAAGTCGGTAAATCTGTAAATTGGGAAACTACAGTCTAGTTGTGTAACTACAACAGGTAGAACCAGCTCCAAAGAATGCTGATATAACGCTGAGTCAGTGGTCAGTGAAATCAGTTAAAGCTTTTTGGGTTTGCAGGGTTTTTTTCTCAAAGGAACTGACAAAACAACTTCAGAATCCAGAACTATTTGCATCTTGGAGCAGAGGTGGAGCAGAGGTGGTGGTGGGAGAGGGGAGATATAGATGCAACCAGGAGAAGAAATTCATTTTCTTATAGCTAATAGATTTGTTAATGGTTTTTTCTTGTTTTGCATGTGTGCAGTATTCTGTAAATGAAGCAGTGGCCTTTATTCCACTAACAAAATATTTTCATTTCTGAAGTTCCTGTAGTTCTTGGACTGTTTGATCTTTTTGTATAGGATCAGAAGTAAATATGAAACACAACAGTTACTGTAACAATTCTTTTCCTAAGCTGTGTTTTGAAGAAGTTCTCTTTGTAGTGTTCATTGCATGATCTGGAATTCATCGGAGATTTCCATTTTATGAATATTCAAAAAATCCCTAAGCTTAGGTCTAATATTCAGTGTGTGTATTGCAGTGCCATGGAGCTAAAATCCTTTTCTTGTTATCCTTTCATGCTTTTTTCCATGCCCATTTGCAATTTTGCATTGACTTACAAAGATCTGTCTTTTAAGTTCTGTCTGCTACTTGGACACAATATTTATGGCCAGTAAGAAGGAAAAAGCTTATTGGAAAGTGAAACCATTTTCCATTTTGTAGTATTTTGGAACTAATTTTCAGAAATTTAAATAGGTTTGGGGCTGATATATCTGCCCAGGGAAAGGCTAGGGGGTTTTCTGTTGTTAACTGTACACTTACTAACTGGGGCAAATACATTTAGTCACTTAGTTTTACTTTGGGATTGGTTGAGTTTATACTATTTCCCCCATTAAATCTCAACAGTAGGAGAGTCGTGCTAAAGCCTACTTGCCCAAAGTTCTTACGGTATTCATTTCCAGCTAGGCAAGTGAACATAGAAGTGCAGGTGAAATGGAGAGTACTGGCAGAAAAAGATGAGGAATGTATTTGGAATGTCAATGTTCAGGTTTCAGATGTACCTCAAATTCTTAACGCTTGTAATTATCCATTTCTGTAGCATTGCCATTTTTTTAAAATTTATTTTTCAATTTCTTGAACTGTAGTTAGCAAGGTTTGCTTGTATTTTTTCCATGTTTTCTACTTTTTCTAACTTTTGAAGCAGGTGTCCAGAAAAGGTGAATAAGTGGACTTCGGCATAATGGCTTTATTAAATTCTGTATATCTCTTGTTTTTTCCTTCTCTACAAGCTGAATGCTTCAATTTTTTTTTTTTTTTCTGAGTAACTTCTATTTCGCTGCTGTAGCTGGAGAATGTAGTATTATGCATCTGTTCTTTTATTAGACAGAAATACATTTTACCTTTTCCAGTCTGGTCATTACTGGACTGGAAAAGGTTTTGGCAGTTTTTCTGAAGGCTGATAAAATTTGTCTGTTGCCTTTGTCCTGGTAAACTCTCATCATTCCTGTGAATAGAAGTAAGAATTTAATACTATGGTGTATTACTTGAAAAAGGCTAAGAAGTCTCCCTGGTTAAGAAAGCTGCTTTTCCCATGACTCAGATGCTCAACATCTGAGTGCTGTTAAATTGACTTGCAGAAAGTGGATAAATTTTGGTAACCTGCTGTAAAAAGAACATGTTCAACACCTCCATCTACTACTGCTGAGGGAAGACCTCTGGAGAATGGTGCTTTTTACACCCCTGCTTAAAATGTTCTTGTATTTCGAAAGGTGTGCTGCTTCTCTTCAGTTCATTTTTCAGGAAACTAAGGCAGCTTATCCTTATATTTCCATGGAGGCCAGATGTCCTGCTGGAAAGAAAGCAGTCAGTGTTATTATCAAACACAGTTTTTGCCTCTTCATCTCTGTTTTGCATGGCATAATCTAAAAGTGCTGAAAGCCTCCATTCTAAAGGGAAAAATTTTCATGCAAGAGAGTGCTTAGGACACATGGTTTTCTGCAATTTTGCGCTGCTCTAGTGGAGAAGACCAGGTGTTTGATTTGTTGTGCACATGGTTTGGATTTAGATTTGTCAGCTGAACAGCTGAAACCTGTGTTTTTTCTCAGCTCTGTTTTTATTTACACTGAAGTAAAGTATATTTCAACCAGCCAGAAGTATTTCCACATGATACTCATGAAATTAACATGGGGGTGGGAAGTTCTGTTTTCCTCTGGTTTTATATAAGAGGTTATGTCTGTGTGAGGATCATAACAACCTGCAGTTTTGAGACAGGCAAGACTTGATGATGAATGTCTGTCTTTTGGTTTTTTTTTTCTATGACATAGCCTATTTTCAGCAGAAATTATTTTATTGTCTCCTTTGACAGAAAATATTAGTTTTTGCTTAGGTTTTTTTTTTCTTCCCCTCGCGATCCGGGTACAAGAAGGAACTCATTGCTGTACACTGAATGATGTTATTAGTAAAATCAAATGTTTCAAACATTTCTTTATGTAGCGTAATGGCAGAGTCAGTGCAGAGCAAAGCCTTTGTGTATCTAAACACTTAAAAATTAGGTTGGTTTTGTTTTTCCCTCCCTCTTCATGCCAGATATAACAAGCTTATTCTCACTGTTCGTTTCTGCCTTTGCATAGTTCTTCCCATACAGAGTCTCAAAACATAATGTTACATGTTACATTTTATGCAGAGCAGTGGTTACTTATATCTGCAGTTACTTGCTTTTCTTTTTTGAATTGCTTGCTCTGTGAACTACTTCCCTTTACCCAAATGGACTTGGAATATGTCTTGTATAAAAAAGAAATTGAATAGTTTGCTGAAGGTAGAAACCTTTCCTTCTTCCCGTGGAAAACATTTTACATATAATGCTGGACATGACGGAGGACAACAAGTCTTAAATCCTTGTGGTAAATTATCTTCAACAAGCTCCACATGAGATTTTTATCTTTTAAAGTTGTTGTTACTGTTGAGTTTGCAGTTCAAGTCTAGGAAATGTCAGCTTCCTATGTGCTGAGTTGCTCTTTGTACACTCAGCCTTACCCCACTTACTATTTCTGTAAGTTAAGGATAATTTGTGCTGATACTTCCTTAATGAAATCTTCTACATAAGTTGGAAGTCTCACTATTACATTTTTTTCCACATGCAGGCTCGTGTTATGTATGATTTTGCTGCTGAGCCTGGAAACAATGAGCTGACGGTCAGTGAAGGGGAGATCATCACAATCACCAACCCGGTAAGAAAACTGAGATGGAACTGGCTCCAGTGCACTTTCCTGACCTACTTCTACCAGCAGATGGAAGGAAAATGGTGCTGCTGACATCTGAAAGCCCTGGCTACCCTTCCCTGAAGAATTAGCAATAAAACCCCCAGAATACAAAGAATTTTCTAATAATCTTGTAGAAACAAATGCAATGTTTTGGAGGGTGAGGCCTTCTCAAACAGTGCCCACACACTTAAGAATGTGCTCAGCTTTGTTTTCCTCTTAAACAGAGCTGAGCAACAAATAAGAGGAAGGAACTAATGGTTGTGATAGCCTTTACATCTGAATGCCTTGTCTATTTTTGTGTGCCTAATATGGACATTTTGTGTGGTTGTAATCTTTCAGATGCTTGCCACGTGCATTTAAATGTGACATCCAGCTCACTTCTAGGTTTTGGGTTTCTTAATCAATGACTTCAGTATTCCAAGTTTGGTAAAGAACTCACAACAAAAATTTTTTACTGAAATTTTGTGTCCTTTCATAATGAAAGAAATATGGACAAAGGAAGAAGTGGTGACAATACAATCACAATGCTATTGGGGTGTTGTTAAATGAATAGGACTTTTCAGCACTGATACTTGATTTGTGTCCACTGTTTGAATTTCCGTGTACTTTAATTGTCCTATATAATTCTTACCCTTGGTAACAAGGTATTAGTTGATTCTGCTTTGAATCAAGTAATTTTTGTGTAATGATATGGCTTAGTGGACAGACTTGCCTTATAAAACAAATACAAACAAAAACCACCTGATCATGAAGCCGAGTCTTATCTATCCATTTGTATAAAACACATGGATTCTGCAGAATAAACTTAATTCTTTGAAGAACGTAGTCATGTGTAATCCTGATAATTTTTAGTTCCACTGATCTTAAACACTTGAAGCAGATATTGAACAGAGCCAGCACGCTCTTGGATAGTGTGCTCTGTGGGTTCAGGAGCTTAATGCCATTTCACAAAAGTAAGACCAAATATAAATAAATAGATCACAACTTTTAAGCTAGTTCTCACTGACCAAGACATCTGCGGCTTAAGGCAATGCACTCAAAACCAGGTAAAACATTAGTTTTTTGCTGTCCATGATAAATTGCCACAAAGTCTCTTGATCTTTTTTGATAAGTTTAGATGGCAATAGCTTAAGTCATGCAAGTCCACTGATTATTGCTTTTAAGTGTAGCAGTGCAAATATGACTTCTGGCTCAAGACATCATTGCTCTTGCAGTTTAACCAAGCTAGTTGAATTTATAATCTGAGATGTCTAATTATTTTTTGTGTTATTGAGTATTAAACTTTTAGGTATGTAAGAAAAAATAAATGCAAGTTGTTATTTTCACTAACTGCTTGATCTTTACTGCATAAAATCTTGAATACATAAGCAGGCTTCTCCTTATTGGAATGCCTGTAAAATGCAGGATTACATAAAATTTTGAAGTGAAAGAACAAAATTGTGAATAAACAAATGCATCAATTAAAAAGTAAATTAAGAAAACCTAAAATTCAGTAATCACTGTCTAGCATATGTGTCTCCAATTTTCATCTGTAAACTAGCTTGACATATATGTGTTCCCTAAACTGCTTGATTTAAAACAGAGCTGGCTTATTCCAGATAATGGTGTCCTGGACTTAACTTTGCTCAACTACTTTCTTAGTGTATGTAGAATATGTGTTTAAAAAAACTCAAACAATATCAGGATGTCCCACTGAGATCAGAGCTGAACTTTTGTTAGTTCTTTCTAAACTATTAGCATAAGACTGCCTCTGGAAAGAAATGTGAAGCAGAAAGAATGAGTCCAGATCTTACGTGGCATGTGGCTGTTTTAATCTTGAGAATAGCCTTAACATTTCTGTGGGTGATAGCTCTCACTCATCACACATCTCTGCACCTTCAATAAATGAGGCAGAGATTTTACAGATGTCACCAACTGCTTAATTCTTTGAGTCTTGTTTCTTCATAGTCTATTGATTAAAATTAATTTGTTGAAACTGACATACTAATTAATGGCTGTGTTTTTATGCAGTTTGTGGCCCGACAGTTGACTGTGGTTTCATAAATGATCAAAAGTGCTGAAAAATCAACCATTTTTCCCCTTCATGCTTGTTAAAAATCTAAAGTCCAGAATAACTGTATAAAACCAGCACAGTCTGTGGTGTGTTTAACTGAGTTTTTGCTGATTCAGCAGCTTTGAGCTAGTTTGTTCAGTTACACAGTCATAACTGTGTTTTGAACATTGACAGCAAGACAGTGCTTCCTGCTGAGCATTTGACATTTGATAGCAAGACAATGCTTCCTGCTGAGCTGTTTGAAGCATGTTGTGGGAACCATTTAGCAAAATTATTTCTATATTACTTCTTTTAGGATGTTGGTGGTGGCTGGTTAGAAGGAAAAAACAGCCAAGGCGAGAGAGGACTTGTTCCAACAGATTATGTTGAGGTAAGTGACTACACTGCTCTGCACTAATAAAGCAGAACTACTGAAAAGGCCATCTGCTGGTTTGCTGACCAGACTGAAATGCTTGAACAGAAAGCTTGGAATATATAATCTCACTGTATTTTTGTTGCTGGCTTTGGAAACCAGTGCAAACATGACATTCAAAGCTCCTGAGCTTCTTAGTATTTTCCCAAGAAATGCAGCAGGAAGCTATCTATAGTAAATACTGCTGATCTGCAGAACATGAGTTGTTTTGAAGCTGCTTTGGGTTTTGGGGGTCTCATAATCCAATAATTGGGTTTTTTCTGTCTGAAGATAGAAATATGGAAATGAAATGAGGAATGCAAGATTACACTGGTGTTGCTGTGGCAGACTTGCCTCATGCTCCTAAGTCTGGAATGGAGCCACATTTCTGGGACTCAGGATATGGGTTACCAAATCCAGGGACTACTCAGCTCTTCTTCTTACTGAAACCCTCTGTTGTCTCTTCAGTGCATGTTGTTCTGATTTTTGTTTAAAGACCAGTGGTACTGTTTTGGGTATGGAATGGGATCTCCATGCAAAGACTGGAATATTGTTCGCTCTTCAATGGCCCAGTGTCTGCATGTGTGCAGGTTGCTGGTTAGGTGGGTGAAAACCTTGGCTGTAATTCCTGCAGCCTCTTGAGGCACGTGCCTCCCTCCCTTCACCAGTGCTGTGTTTATTAAAAAAACACAAAAGGGGGAGGAGGGGAAGGGAAAGCAAGATCATGCTGGCTCACATGACCTTGTGTTATTGCTTCAGTTGGTTAGCTCATGGTCTGGTAAGTTTTGGCTCTCTAAACTTACTGTCCCAAATCCATCCTCTGAGCACTGAGTTCCCAGTCTCCAGGCACTTACATTAACAACTTTCAATCCCTAAGGAATTTATAGATAGGTGTTCATGGACACAACAGTCTTGCATGTTGTAGCTGTAAGGCAAACCAGCTCTATCTGGTGTGGAAGTAAATCATCCAGAGTATCATGTCAGATTCTTGTAAAAAATTCAATTGAATTTGAATTTTAAAAGGTTATATGCAAACATCTTAAAGTCTAGTGATACAAGTGTTAGGGTGATTATATATGATAAAGCATAATTTGATTAATTGAAGCATGAAAAATCTTTCTGGACCTTTTCCATTTCAGATTATAACCGAAGGCTCAAAAGATGGCATTAGCTGCGGTAACTCATTAGCTGACCAAGCTTTTTTTGATTCCCTTTCTTCAAATACAGCTCAGACCAACTCTGCTGCCAAAAGCAGTAATCAGGTATGTCTTGTGGTTTCTCGGGCACTGTGGGCATGGAAAGTTTTGTTGACGTAATTGCTTGCTGTACCGTACTTGTGGACCTTCATGAAAGTACTAATTAAAGTAATTGTGTTGTCACTGGGGAACACTTTTGTTGAATATTAATGATGTGTGTGACTGCTCAGATATTGTCACCGCAGGAAAATTTAGTAGTCTTAACACTTTGAGAAATGGAGCATTTTTTATTCTTTCCAGTCTGCAGTGTGTAAATCTGTGACTACTTCAGTCTCTGTAAGTGTAAGTGCACTCTTAGCAAATTGATTTTATCTTCAGGCTACTTGTTTTTTTTATGTTAACCTTATAAAGGAACCACAGCTTTCTGTTTGATGTCTAATACAATTAGGTGATCTATACATCAGCAGCCAGAGTGAATGGGTGTATTTCTTTCTCAGAATTTAATTAAGAGTAGTTTCTTGGATTAAAAAATATGAAGCAGATTCAAACATTGTCAGTTGGAGAAGAAGCTGACTTTGGGCTTGCTGCAGGAATATTTTTGTCCTTCTGTTCATAGCTTTTTGCCTGATGGACCAGTTCATTAAGCAGCAAATATTTAGTTTCAGGTTAGATATCTGAGGACACATTATCTTAAACACAAGCTGTTTGTTATGGTCTACAGACTGTTGTATGTCCCACATGTAGGAAGTTAACCATTTTGAAGTCTATAGGTCAACAGAAGAGCAAAATCTGCCTTTTTTCCAATAGCAGCATGCAAAGGTCTTTTGTGTTGGAAAGTAAATGCTTTACTTATGGAAACAGCTAGAGGGACACACCTGGTTTGTAGATCAGTTAAATATCAGCTATTAGTTTTCTTAATTGCACCACAGCACTTTGACATGAAGTGAGATCTTTTGAAAACTCTACATGGGACATTTTTTATGACAGTGAATGTAGCTGTTCATTGACTATATAGTGTTTGATTTGGGCTTCCTTGTAGTCAGCTGGACAATGCCAGGATTGTTATTCTGTAATCATGTGTTCTCACTAGAGGACTCCAAACCTCACTGTGACTGTCTCAATGTTTATTTTTTTTAATTGATACTTGGTTAATACATAAAGCTAAATGCAGAACTCTTGAAATGCCTCATGAGTTTTTCATATCAGGCTGAGCCAAAGGTGTTGATTATAGGTTAGTTTTCCCTCAGTAAAAATTGCAATAATTGCAGTGCAGAATGGGGAACTCCTTCTCTTCCGTGCTGTTACCCTTGCCCCATTTTTTTCCTGCTGTAGTGTTTCTAGCAAAACTTTGCATCTGAGGAGGCTTGAGATATTTGCAGCAGCTACTTGCTGCCAAATCAGAGAGTAGCGTTTCTCAGAGGACAAACATAACTTCTTCTGATCTAGGAAGAATTACTTACTATGTAGTATGTAATGTAGTGCACAGAATGTTTTGAATTATGATAGAGGTATCTGTCAGAGCTTGTTCTGTTCTGTGCTTAACACAAGGTGCTTGTGCTTGGAGAAGGGAAGAAAAAAGATCTTGCCTGCATTGAGGGAAAGGTTAAAATAAAGGTGTCTGTTATATTCTATATTCCCTAATAGAGAATTACTCTGGCAATCTAGTCTTGGAAGTTGCATTTCTAGAGCAATGAAAAGCTTGAAAATGCGGTCACTTTACACTGTAGTTTACACAAGATCAACAGTATACTGTCCCTGTAATGCATACAGATTGCAGGGTTTTTTAGAGATCTTGGAAAAGAGTAACTCCGTGAAAGCAGCTTGTTACATTTGCATCAGTGCCCTACTCTTAGAAGTGTCCTGTTCCTCTGTTATCCTTCAAAAGCTGTGTGAGATAGCTGGGAGAACCACTGTACTGTAGTGCATTATGGTAAAACTGCATTGCTGACATGGAGAGGGACAGAGAGAAGGACAGTGTGCACCTGGCTGCAGTCAAGGCCATGCAAGAATAAGGGGAAGCAGATTTCATCATGCTGGTGTCTTTGAGTCTTCAGTTTTCATGTTTGTTTTCATGAGAGGAACCATTCCGTTGTGTGGTCAGGATTTTATGTCAAATGTTATTTTCATTTTCTCAAGTCTTTTTTTCTTTAACTGAGTTCAGTAACTCCTATTTGGTTATATGCATTTTCTAGAAAATTGTAGCTCTTGGTTTGAAAACTGGTTTCCTTGGCTTCTGACATATATCTGGTAGTTTTTTCTAGTGGCTTGTTGCTAATGGGATTTTAATTTGTATACTGAGAAGTCTGGAAGCAGTTCTGGCTTCCACTTTTGGCTGTTAGGCTTTTCTCCCAGATCAGAGAGCTCTCTAGTGCAGGCATTTTCTCCTTGCAAAAATTCTATGGCTAATTGTCTTCTTAATTAAGACATTCTGTCCGCTCATTCTGTCTGTGTGGTGCAGGACCCTATTTTCTTGCTGTCAGGAAAAAAAGCAAGCTTCTTCTGCAGTGACTTTGATGTTGTGTCGTGTCTGTGAGGCGCGCGCACGGCTCCTGTGTGCATCGATCGCGTGGTGCCAAGGGGTTTGACATTGCTGCGCCGGTGTAGAAACACCTGATAGAGCAAAGGATTGCATTGGTTCCAGTAACACTGCATCAGGAGGTCAGGCTGAGTCACTCATCCCCTGCATACTGACGTGTCTCTTTGAGCCACTTCCAATGGGAATACAATCTCCTACTCCGTGGGTATGGCCCCTCTTCCGAGATGTATCGCTCTGAATTTGGGTTCAATAACATTTATGGTTTTCAGCACAAGCTCGCTGTGGCACTTCGGCTTGAGTTCAGATGCACAGTTGCAAGCAAGTGACAGCCTGTTCAAATGCTTTAATGACCAACTAGGACAATATACAAAGCTTTTAATCTTAAATGAAACTCACGTCCAGGCTATGGAGAGTTAAGAAACGTGACAAATTATGTGTCAATATAAGAGGAATAGATGCTGAAGGCACAGTAATGGAAACTAAAATGTTTGTAGATAGATTAGTCTGGTAGACTGAGTAAAATATAGCAGTATTCCTAAATGCTGACATTTGATGGTATCTATTATAATTTGCACTAACACGGGGAAGTTGCAAGTTTAATACAAGAAATCTTTATAAAAGCAATTCTAAATAAACAGGATGTTTAAGGATTTTTTCTTACTACTATTGTATTGAAGAAATTGCTTTCTATAAAAATTGTCACTCTAACATACACATGGTTGCATAACGCCCCCACTCCCCAATTCAGTAATCAGAAGATGCTTTAATTCTTAGAATTCCTTCCATTCTTCTAATAGTAAGTAAAAAAAACCCCCAAGCCAGGTTGTTGGGTAATCTTTCAGTACCAAGCTTTATTAAAAATAATGGATCTGTCTACATTGAAATGTGAGTGTGGTGCTTTTTCCCTTTCTATTTTTGGGAGACCAGTTAAACCACAGTGTAGGTTTAACCCTGGTAGGCAGCTCAACCCACTCAGCAGCTTACTACCCCCTCAGAGGAGTGGGGGAGAGAACCAGAAAGGTCAACATGGGTAAACTCTTGGGTGGAGATAAAGGAAGTTTAATAGGTAAAGCAAAAGTTTCACATGCAGGCAGCACAAAATAAGGAATTCATTCACTGCTTCCCATGGGCAGTCAGGTGTTCAGCCATCTCCAGGAAAGCAGAACTCATGCGTAACCATTACTTGGGAAGACAAATGCCCACTCAAACAAGTCTCCTTCTTCTTCCCCCATCCCTTTTTGCTTTGCAGTCAAACAAGAGACTTTTGGTTTCTTACTCGGGAAACCATTACTTTTTGGTGTTAAGAAAACATCAACTCAAACACTGTTCTGCTCCCTGTATATTTTCCTAAGAAGGTTTTTGTTGTTGTTCAGTAAATAATCTCCTGAAAAGTAATTAAAAATCAGTAATTAAAAGCAGTTTATTTTCCTTCCTTTTCTTCAGTGAGAAAGACTAAGTAACCACAGCAACACTTTGATATTGAGCCCTACCTGGGTTTGCCACAGATGTAAAGTGACAGTAGAAAAGGGGCACAGAGATGCTTCCTAAGGAGAAGATCCTTGGCAGGTCACTCTCTCCACCTCATTACTTGCATCAGCAGTGTCCCAGCAATGGCTGTCTTGGTAAAGTTTGCAGCTGCCCTCTTAAAGAGCAATCTGAGAAGAAGCTGAGAACATCGAAGCAATCAGAGGAAGCAGTGAGGTTAATTAAACACAAAATGAGGGGAAAATTTGACTCAAGGTGACTATTTACACACTCAGAATAAGATAAGCAGATAGGAGTATTTAACGTTGCATCTGCCCATAATATTTGTGCTTTAATGTCTGAAAAGCTTTAAAAAATTATTCAAGAAAATACAATTTAAGGAAGCCTTAGGTGCCAAGGATGGAGGCTTGGCTTAGCTTTTGTATGAGTCTCATCCTGTTTTAACCTGGTAGCCCTTGGATATAGAGAGCAGAGGGAATGAGTAATCTTTCTTCTCTGTCAGTCCACTGTTCCTCTGTGTGGCAATGCAAGGAGCTAATTTTAGACTGTCATTTGGAACAGTCAGTGAGTAAGTATATCAGCACTTATGCTATTTCTATTTGTTAGAGTTGCATATACATCTTAAAGTAAGTTACCTGTAGACTCTGTTGGTATTGGATTAGTACTGGCAGTAATGGCACTGAAATGAATATAAATTTTGTCAGGTTAAACCAAATGAAACTAACATATACAGTGAACAAAAAGATTGTGATGTAAAATGCATCATGTATTTTTCACTCATTGTATTTGATGCTGAGTTTCTTCCAGGGATTGTAGCAATAGAGGATATTCAGTTTCACACTTTTAGATAGTGCTTCTTATTGCAGTTGAACAAGAGGTTATTATCTTGGTGGCATTTGGAGCCTTCATAATTTAAGTATATATGAAAATACAATCATTAATGTAAAACTCATTCTGAGTTGTCTCCCCCAGCTGGGTTGGTTGGGATTTTTTTGTGGTCAAGACTAGTGCTTCTCTAGTTACAGATGTATTTGCATGTATTTTGCTTGTGTTTCAGGTTCAGAGGCAGCTGTTTTAAGAGCAATGATCTCTCTTCCCATGTTCTGAACCACAACTTGTGGTGTTTTTTCATCTATCTAACCTAAGACACTTTGAAAGTTTTAAACAAGCATCAGCTCTCTTTTAATGATAGTGTTTATCTGAATTATTTAGATTTTGTTACAACTATATTGGTCCAAGCTAGTTCTTCTTACTGAGAAGTTAAAACTCTCTCTGTACAGTAATTTCATTAGTGGTCTGTAAGCAGACTGTGTGTATAACTAGCCATAGTGTAGTCCAGCTGTTTGCAGCCTGCAGCTGTGTAACCTGCAGCCTTGAACATAGAATAGAAATGCTGTAAATTTTAGTATACTGTGTATTTTAGTTTGTATAGTTTCTCCTCCCTTTTAAAAGGGAGGAGAAGCCTCCTAAAAAGGCTCAGTATAGCCCTTTTTCTTTCTTTCCCCCCCCCAATCTCTGCAGAGTAGAAATCTAGTATTAGAAATGAAAATAAATTGGAGTACTGCCTGTCTGTTTCAGGGCGGAAGTGGATCACAGCTATATTGACGTAAGAGCTGTAGATGTGTCTTCCCTATATTTAAGATACAAAAATAGTTCTTGTACCAAACTGTAAATTGCATTTGTAGAGGAGTTTGTTCCCTTTTCTTGACACTGATTCTCTCTCTAATCACTGCCAAATCTAGTTCTCTGTGAAGATAACTGTACAGTTCTTCTTAATTTGGAAGGAAATAAGTATCCTGAGGGTTTGCATTTTTGTGAATTATGGATTTTTCCATTGATTCCTGTTGACCCTAGAGAATTCAGGTTTTGTGTCTTCAGTTATGTTGTGGGCAGGGTCCCATGGGTAGGTACAGGAAGCATTTAACAGAAACCTCTCATGTTTGTATTGTTTTATCCTATGGTAGGAGTGAAATCACTTGGCATAATTTCTCTCACGGAAGAAAAGTAAGATAAATGGACTCCTATGTTTGCAAAACCCTTTCCCTTCTGAAAGCTGTGGGACTTAAGTATAGACAGGATGAAAAAGTAGTCAGCGAAAACACTTAGTTTGATGTCCAGGACCTGAGGCAACTCAAGTTACCTGGTATATAGACATAAGTTGTTGAACATGCATAAGGAGAACACTAAGGAAGCTATGCCCAAAATTTTACTTCATATCTTTCAAGCTTTTTGCAATGAAGTGCTGGAAAGGCAAATTTTCATGTTAAATTTGCATACCATAACTCCTACTCCCCCTCCCTGAATTGCTGTGAGCAGCAATAAATGCTAAGATTGAAGAAAATAAATATAGTGCTTCTATTAAGAGTGCAGTATTCTACTTATGTGGAAATTCTGACATGCATGTTATTAAATTCCCATAACAGTGTTTCTGTTCTCTGATGATTCTGTGTGTGTAGTAAAGCAGAAATATCATCACAGGGAAACGTAACTCGCTTGTACTTGACTGGGTCCAGTTTGTCTTGCTAAACCAGTATGGTAAATTATCATATAAAATATGCAGGTAGTTTCACTATGGGAGTTACAATTACAATTGTAACTTCTAGTTCCTGTTACAGATTATTGTTTACACTATAAAATCTTCTATTGCTGCATGTGATTTGAAAGCAACTTTTTCCCCTCCACTATCTCAGTCACAATATTGCATTCAGAATGGTAACAGGAATTTGTGACCAATCTCATTTAAGCAAAGTACAAGGCAATGGCTTCTCAACAGTACTGGAAACAGTGGCTTGCTTGCTTTGAAACGAATCACATTCACATATTAAAAAATAACCATCCAACATATGACAGGGATTTTATCAATTCCAATTATAAGGTTGTCTTGAATTTTTGGTGGAATGCAAAGTTTTAGGCAGGAAATCATTAAACTGGTGTAATACTGTGATCACTCCTTGCCTTCATCTGCACCCATCCCCTCAGGCAAAATCTGACCATTGAAATAGTTTTCCACAATTTACAGTGGTGGTATGCTTTTTTTGCCTTGTCCAGTTCACAGAATTGCATAATAGGCCACAGTCTGACCTCCCAAGTGAAGCAGGGTCATCCTAGAGCATATGGTACAGGATTGTGTCCAGATGGTTGTTGGCTGTCTCCAGTGGGGAAGATTCCATAACCTCTCTGGGCAGCCTGTTCCAGTGCACAGTCACTCGTATAGTAAAGAAATTCTTCCCGATGCTCAGGTGGAACTTCCTGTGCATCAGTTTCTGTCTGTTGCTCCTTGTCCTGTTGCTTGGCACCACTGAACAGAGACTGGACACATCCTCTTGACAACCTCCCTTCAGATACTCACAGACACTGATGAGGTCCCCTCAGTTATCTATTCTCAAGGCTGAACAGGCCCAGCTCCCTCAGCCTTTCCTCATAAGAGAGATGCTCCAGTCCCTTAATCAGTTTTGTAGCCCTCCTTTGGATCTGCTCCAAGGACTCCATGTCTCTCATGTGCTGAGGACCCACCACTGGACACAGCTCTCCAGGTGAGGCCTCACCAGGGCTGAGCAGAGCAGCAGGATCACCTCCCTCAGCTTGCTGCCAATGCTCATCCTAATGCAGCCCAGGACACCTTCGGCCTTCTTGGCCACACACTGCTGGCTCATGGACAACTTGTTGTCCACCATGACCTCCAGATCCTTCTCTGCAGAGCTGCTTCGCAGCAGGTCAGTCCCCAGCCTGTCCTGGTGCCTGGAGTTGTTCTCCCCCAGGACTCTGCACTACCTTTATTTTCATTTGACTTCTTATTTCATTGAGGTAGCCTTGTGGTCTAGTTTGGCACTGACATGAAGTATGAAGAATGTTTTAACTTGCTAATGGTGACAATATTGTGTACCCTGCTGTGAGCATTTCTGCTAACATGCACACTTACAGTGCCATGTGGCACATGTGTTGCACAGGCCCCTGCCCCACAGCAGGGCTCCTTACTAGCATATGTAGTTTCCTTCCTGATTTTTTTTGTTTGTTTGTTTTGTTTTTTTCACTGAGCACTTCTTTTAAAGTAGAATCATGGGCATTTGTAATTGGAAGTGACAAACTGGAAATAGCAGTAATACTCTTCAATTCCACAAACAAACAAAAAAGAAGACAGCTAGGGAAACCCCTCTCCTCTGTTTCCAAACAAAAATAGAGTGCTTTTCCCAAAATGGGAAGACAAAACCTTGCTTAATCTTTGTAGCCTGATCCTGGGATGTCTAGATTACACTAGACAACATCAAAGAGGAACAAGGAGTCTTTCTTCTCTTTCTGGCATTGCTGTGATTGCTACTTAGAAAACTGTTGGAAATTTCTCATCTGTGTTTCAATAAGAAACCATAGAAAGAATTGAAATCAGCTTAAGAGAAGACAAGAATATAAAGAAGTGATTTGATTGCTATTTACATGTGCAGGTGTGAGTAACAAAAACAGAAGCCTGAGAGAGCTCCATTGAATAAATTATGTAGAATTTCTAGTGTCTGAAAGTTGAAACTAAGCAAACTTTGATTAAAAAAAAAAAAAAGAATTGCCTTGAAGCAGTCAGGGTGATAATAGATGTGTTTTTCCTCCCCTCATCCTATCACTGAGTAATTCTTTACTCAAGTCTAAGCTATGTCTATATATTGAAAAAAAAAATTCTATATTTCAAGCATGGATTTTTTTGAGCTGAATCAGGAGATGATAGACAGAAATCCTGTGCCTGCACTGTGCACAAGCAATGCAGCCCCTAGTCCAGCTTGGTTGCAAATAACCTTACAGGTAAGGAAATGGGATTGGAAAGAGGAAAAAAAACCAAAAAACTAACAGCTCTCCTCTCGTGGTAGTATCTCAGTTTGTCCACTAGTTGTTTGGATTTATTTCCTGCTGAAAACAAGGAATGTCCCGTGGGCGTGTCTGGGCTATGTGTTGTTTGAGAGCAGGCAGAACCCAGCTCCTGTGCAGAGTTATGAAGTGGGGTTGGTAGTGGAGATGTTGGACAATGGTTCCTCTGGAAGGAAGTGAGAAGACAGGAGTGGCCAAGGGACAAATGTGTTCCTAGGACAGTTTCACTACAGCCTCCTTGCCAGCTGCTTCTGGAGGTCATGTTGCCTTCAAGTATTTATCTGCAGGAACATTCTAGTATCTAAGTCCATAAGGTTGGTTATTCTTGCAAATCTAGTCCATCTCCACTTTTGCTTTTCTTAGAGGATTTATTTAAGGACGTTTATGTTGTACTATAGAAAAGAGGGCCTTCCTTCAGAAGTGGAAGAAATTCCCTGGACCACAATGCTACGGTAATGATCTACCAAGAAGAAAGGTTAGCCATAAAATATCATGGGTATGGCAGCTGCTTCAGTTATCTGCTGATGTGCACACTTGTTCTGTCTTAAACAGCACAGTGAATGCAGTTCTGTGATTGCTGCAGAGTAGGCTTTTAGCCCTTCATCTTCATTCCTGGAGAAAAACACTTGATTTTTAAGGTGTTTGTCTATATACTCAGTTGTTTGGGGTTTTTTTAATGCATCTATCAGAGATTGTTATCCAAAGAACTTAAGTTTAGTGTAATGTCTAAGTATGCTTAAGGCTTTGTTTCCATGCAGGTAACTAAGGCAGCTATAAAACTGGAGAGGTATGTTCATTCCTGTGAGCTATTCAGCTCAGTCATCTTGACTTATCTTGTGTTTTTTGCCATTGCTCTGTGCTGTCTGTCTCTTTTAAACCCCTCTTCAAGAGCATAACACTTCTCATTGCAGCTTTGGCTATCCTGAACTTCCCTTGATCTGATCAGGCTTACTTTTGCTACTCACTGCTTCAGCACGGCTTCTGCCTCTGAGTAGATTTCAAGGTGCATTTCTTACAGTTGGAAGTCATTATTTTTGATGGCACAGTTAACCTAGGTCTTTCTGGGTACTTAAATTAGTTTTACCATCTGAACCTTCTGTTTGTTTTGGCTTTTGTCCTTCAGCAGTAGAATGGATCTATTTGTCCACCAGGGGCATGCATTAATATGAGGAGGGAGCCTGCCAGAAACAGATTAGTTGGCCAGGAGATCAAATAAAGATTTTTAGCCAGGGCAGAGAGAGACACCTTAGTGCGTTATCTTAGCTTTACTGTCTATAGTTTTGGATTCTCTGGAAAATAGCAAATATGTCACTTCTCCTGTTTAATTCATGATTCATTTGGTAAAGATACTAACATTCCCCTTCCAAACTGAGGATTTTTCTGTTGTGGTGGAATCTTTTCTCATTCAGCTATTATTAGATCTTTAAAAACATACTTGGCTTCTCTTCCCATCCCCCAGGCTCCACCAGTAATGATCTGTTTCTGCAGTGAGTTTGAATCTGCCCGTAGTGGATTCCTCTTACAGCATTCAGTAATGGTTCCCTCTGTTGTCGGTTCCTGACATAGCCCTTTTGTCTTGTGTTCTCTCCTAGGACAGTAGGAGTGAGCAAGTCCCTAGTAGTCTACAAAAGGGAGAATTGCCTGCCTTGTAGGAGTTTATCCTTGAATTTAATCTCAGTGTACTTGTTTAATGTAACATTGGGGAGCAAGGATGTGCAATCCTTCATTTGAAGGCTGATCAGTTTCTTAGTTGTGTGGTGTGGCATTTCTTTTTGTGTACATTTGAGAAGGCTTGAATACTTGGATATTAGGTGTGCTGTATCAAATTATATTGACTATATATCAGCTTCTTGCAAGGGCTCTTCACCTTTTTTGTGATGACTAAGGAGAGATCAAAGAATTACCAATTTCAGTTATGGAAAACTAAAGCTGTAAGAATATGGCTTTTAATCGCCTGCAAAATACTTGATGGTTTAATTAGGGTTTATTCAACCAGAGCTAGGCCACATAAATGGCTTCTTGTACAGAGATAGTCAGCTGCTGAGATCCACAGAACTGCTCACTGGAACTGAGATTACCCTTTTAATAAATGGCATGTCTTTAGTTTGTCCTCCATGATGCTCTAGGACCTTGAGGATGGCAGGCCTGATTCCTGAGCCCTTCTCCATTGTTCACTGATTGTTGACTGCCACTTAAGAGTGTCCACAGTATGTGTGCGTGTAGGAAAACATTTCAAGAAAGTTGAAGAGAGTCCTGTAAGTGCTCTTTGAAAGTTGTTATCTAGAGATTCCTAAGCCATTTCGTACTCTCTTCCCCAGTGCTTCAGAAAGAAATGGGGACCCTTTGGCTGACAGGAACAGAGGGGAGAGTAGCATATTTCACCCCTTTTATGGCCTAGAGGTGATACACCTGGGGGCAAGAGCTTACCCCACAGGTTTCTTAGACACCTCAGAAGTAAAATTTTCTGATTTGAAGGGTGCTTCCATATAGGTACATGGAGATAAGACTTCTGGGAGCACAATATAAGTAATACATTTTCCTTTGCTGTACAGCATCTGTGTATATCAGCCTTTGTCTGTGAGTGTGATGATTGCTCTTGACAGTCATTCTTAATAGTGTCAATATTATTGCCTTCCTCTTTTTTGCAGCAGATTTTAAGGTTTTTTTACCATTTACTCATGTACCAGATTTCACATTAACTACTACAAAAAAGAGGAAAACTTGATTCAGTCTTTTGGTGATCATGCCACTTATGGGCTTTCATTTGCTATTGATCAGCAAAACATACATTGCAGAGGTATAGGTATATTAATATTATGCAAACTAGTCTTTTCTAGGTGTTCCAAGTTAAGAAGCAAGCATGCTTTTCCATGTGGTTGGGCCCCAGCCCTCTGTGTTTTCATTTAGCAAAGAATGAACTCTGACTATTTCCATGTGTGGTTATTTCTCTTTACGTAAACGCCTACCTGGTGAAAATAGGAAGAGAGCAGACTGGTATAAGGGACCAGCAACTTCTTTGTCATTTGCTCAAAGTAGCACTGGGTATCAGCTGTCCAAGAATAGCTCCCCCAGAGAGTAGCATCAGTTTCATCCTAAAAAAAACAATAATAATCCCCAAACCATCACTATAGAAGCTGTCCACATAATCTGCCTGTCTCTATCAATTCCTAGAGACCCACTGACACTTGTGACTCTTCTGAATGGTGATTCTTCTCCCCAGCCTGGGGGCTTGGTTTTAATTTCCAGATCCTGGAAGGAATTATAAACCTAAATATATAAAGGTGTTATGTGATAGTATAATTTTTGAGTCTTTATGATTTAATAGTGTCTGTGAAATCTGACTGTCAGATGACTTTATTTGAGGAAAAACTGAAGGGAGAGTTCTTATTCCTAAGTAGAATATTGAAGTTAAAATGAGAGGAGAGAATATTTAGTGGATAAAATTGGGATGTGGAGTAGCTGTATCTTTTTTGTGTAAGACACTCATGCGACATTTTTGCAGATAATAATTTAGTTTTTTAGTGGGAGTTTTATTAAATTTCCTGTATTGGCAAATGTTCTAAGATACATGTAAATGTTGTAGTCTAAAAGTAATTAATTTATATAAGGCACTTCTTCTTTTATATGCTTCTTTATGATAAAAATAATGCACTAGCATCAGTAGGATTTGAGACTTCTTTTTACAAAACTCAGTTTCTCCCTCTGCTGAGCAAGACAAGCCTTCTTGGCTTTGTTTGCTTTCCTTCCTCTTCTTTTCTTCCTCCTACACTTTGAGTGTGTGGGTTTCGATATGTGTGTAGTTTTTTCTTTCTGCCAGCAAGTGTCTGGAGTAGACTACACTTATCTAGTCAATGCTTTTTCAAAGTGTACTGTTAAAATCAAGGAGCTGAGCAGGATGCTAAGCTATTAAGCCAAGATGGACTTGCCAAATGCAGTAGTTAGAGACATGTCTGCTCTGCACTCCTTCACTGAGGTTTCCACCTGCACAACAGCATTAGCAGAAGGGGGTGTGTGAGTGCCTTCACCACAGGCTTATGCTGAGAGAGAAGGTCTACAGGGAGATACCAGACTGTTCCCTGGCAGATGTCTGTTTTCTTCCCCCATCCTCACTGTGAATGAGTTAAGCTCTGACAGGGAAGCTCAGCAGGTTAGGCTTTAACTCCCTAACTGCCTCACCAGGAGTGATGGTTTGGGTGGGCAATTAATTATTTGCTCTTAGTAAAGCCGCCACTAGTCTGAGTTTGATAAAATAAGTGTTTGCAAAAACCTAATTCTTGACTTCTGAGTTCCAGTTTTAAATGTGCTAATTAGCCCATGGCTTTAGGTAATTAATAGTTCACAAGTACCATACTTACTAAGGTGCCAGTGTAAAATAATTAACATGGGTGAGATTGCTTCCTAACACTGTTGCAACAAATAATTTAATTACCCTGAGGAGAAGCACTCTTATTAGTATGTATTGGTGTCACATTGCTGGAAAGCTGATCAGTTCTTCCAAGTGCTTGCTGCATGCAGGAGTTGTGTAGCTGGAAATGCAAGATTTGGCAGCTGCTTCTAAATCAAGCAAGTGAAGTGCTGAATGCAAACTCAGCCTACCAGCAGGAGATGAAAGACTTCAAGAAAAAAGTATGTGGCTGTTGCTAATTTCTTCAGCAATTCTTCTTTACTTTTGTCTTTACACAATGTAGGCAAGCATTGCCAATGATCCTTGGTCCAGCTGGAACGTTGGGAAGTCTGGGAACTGGGATAATGGAAATGCTGTTGACAGCTGGGCAACAAAACCTGAAAGTGCAGCTGGCCAGAGAAACAGCACTGCAAATAACTGGGAGGCAGCAGCAGCATTTGGTCATCCACAGGCATATCAAGGACCAGGTGTGCTAATAATGCTCTTTTTAAAAAAAATAAATTAGAGTAGATGGACAGTAGAGGTAAGAATTATATAATCTTTCAAAACTATAGATCATGGTTTATTTGAAAAACAAAACCAAACCAGTTTCCTAATAGCACATTTCCATGTGGGTAACCTGGACACTAAAATAATAGAGGTTTTAAAAACTAAATAATTTTTAAAAAATTGGATCCACAGTAACAGATGCCTCAAACTTTTATGGAAATCTGACAAACCAAAGTCTTGTGCATACATGATCTATTATTCTCAGGCATGCTGTTTAGCTTGTGTAACTAGAACTTTTAAACTCCCTTGAATTTGTGCTCTCAGTCTTCCGAAGGAATAGTCTCTTAAATCCTTAAAGAGGTGACTAGCCTTTCAGAAGGCTTCTCTACCTTTTTGTAGTAACAGCCTAAATTAAGGGGGGAACCCATAACTGGGGAATACTAACTTGGAATTTGTGAATATGGAACACAGTTGAGTTTATCTTAACACACCCTCATCTCTTCTTTATTTATTATTTTCTTTTTGTCCCCCCTCTCCCTTAGTGGATTTCTAGTGCACTGCTTTGCAGGTTGTATTTGATGGAGATAGTGGTAATTGAGGAGGAATCTTAAAATAGAAGGCTGAAAGAGATTTTAATATGTTTACCTGGTTGATTATTTGTATGTGAGTGCTGAAGTACCTGCTTCTGCTTTTGAAGAGAAATTATGTAACTTTCTCCTTTCCCTATCCCCTGATCCCTCCTGTACTTCAGCAGCTGCTGATGACGATGATTGGGACGATGACTGGGATGACCCAAAATCAACTTCACCACCTTACCTTGCCTACAAGGAGACTGAGGCATCAGAGGCTGGGGGGGTCCAGCGTGGAAATTCTCGTGCAGCTGCTATGAAGTTACCACTTAACAAGTAATGGAAAATGCAGGGGAAATGTGTCTGTTTTGAAGAGAATTGGAATTTGTCAAGATGTGTAAATTCAACATCCTTGAAATAAGCAATGTAAACATTATGGTTTTGGGGCAGAGGAGAAGGTGGATTTGTAGTTCAGAGTACAGATCTCTGAAAGCTTGAAAGTACATGACAAAGCTGTATAATTTTTGGAGTTGTCATACAGGCAGATGACACTTTCACAATGCCTAAACTTCGAGTCTTCAAAATTTAACTGTCTTTGATAGTTTGTTCTTAATGAAAGTCAAAGGTGGTGCATGCCTTGTCCATACAGTAGAAACTGATCAGAGATGCTGCCCCAGAGTTCTTGAGCAATTTGAATTTCTAGTGGGGAAAAGTTCTGTTCTGCTGTGTTTGTGCAGGTTGATTCTTGAGCCACAGAAAGTTTGATTTGATAGATAAAAATCTTACAGTAGTTTCAAGCTTTAATACTAGCATTATTTTGTGTTGCAGCTTAATGTTTGTTTATTCTAAAACTGCTGTTACTCTGAGAGCTAGTGTGTGGTAATCTCTAAGTAGAAGAAAGGAGAGTGGAAAAGGATTGTAGAATAATGGTTCCTTGGGTATATAACTAAAACCAGCTGTCTCTGCATGACTAGTTAATTCTGTTCATCAGTGGGTTTTTATGTCTAGTGTTGCATGAGTACCTCTGCATCATTATTCACTTCACAAAAATACCTTATTTAAGAGATTTTTTTTTTTGTCTGTGGAGTAAGTTCTACTTTACTGCTTGTGTTCCTGCAAGCAGGTTGGCAATACTTTGGGGGCTCATTATCTTCCTAATTAGAATAAGGACCACCATTTGCTTTTTATAAGGCATTTTGTAAGACTTTAAGACCATTATAGTGATTGTTTGGCTTTTTTTCATTTGTGGATAAATTATTTAAGATAATTCATGTTTAGAAGCACTTGATTGATCTTCTGTTTATCGTTCTTTCAGATGATTGAATTCTCATAATTTGAAATCTCAGGTGCATGAGCATCTCTGTGTGTGGTGTTTCCAGAGAGGGTGGGGCTGCAGAGGAGAGATAGATATTACTTTGTGTCCTCCTGTTATGTTTGGTATGATGGCAGAGCAGGAATAGCTACCTTGCTCTGCAAGAAAGGGCCTATTACACACATAGACACACAAGACACACACAAAACCCCTGGATGTCAGTAGCCAAAACTTTTCTGCTTTTTTCAGTGCAAAATGTTGGTAGTTACAGTAATTCACATAAGCTCTTTTCTATACTTGAGAAATACTTAGAGTTTTTTTCCTATAATGGTGGATAATTCTGCATATTCTGCAAGGAGAATCTAGAATTAACTTATCATTTCATTTTATTGTTAGATTTCCTGGATTTGCAAAACCTGGAATGGAACAGTATCTGTTGGCAAAGCAGCTAGCAAAACCCAAAGAAAAAATTCCCATCATTGTAAGTAGGGGTTGTGTATAATTTTTCTCTCTGTGTGGTATGGGTTTTTTTGATTTTTTTTGATTTTTTTTTCCCCCCTGTTTTTTCAACTGAACGTTTATCCTCAAGGTTGCTATATATATTTGGGTCAGAAGAGACTGTTACTGAACATAAAATTAGAAATAGAACTGTCATAATAAAAACTGTGATGATGATGATTATTTTCAGTACTTTTTTCCTCATGCTGCATCTTCATTACTTGTGATGAACATAAGGCTTTTTGGGATTGGGATGCATAGCAAATGCATTATTGCACAGTCTATTCATTATCTAGACAGTTACATGTAGGAGCTACATTTGTAGGGGTTTGCAATATTCAGTCCTGATGGTCAGGTCATTTTCTAATCTAAAAACCAAACTCTTCTGTGTATATGCTGTTCTAGTGAAATGTGGTTGAAAATAGCCCTCGAATTCACCACTCCTTTGTTATTTGGGAAAAATTGTAAAATACACAAGATAAAGTCAACTGTGGTCATTTGTCCCCACTTGCTTTCACGCCTCTATTTCCAGACTCTCAGCCTCTCACTGAAATCAATGGAAACTCTCAAGTGAAGAGAGAAGATCTTTGTCTCCTTGTTTGCAGCTGGTGCAACATGATGTATTTAAAGATAATATTTGCAATTTCTTACAGATTGGTGATTATGGCCCAATGTGGGTGTATCCTACCTCTACATTTGACTGTGTGGTGGCAGATCCCAAAAAAGGTTCTAAAATGTATGGTCTCAAGAGCTACATTGAGTATCAGCTGACCTGCACTGTAAGTGTATCTGAAACAGGATTTTTTGTCTCACAAATATGTGTCATTTGTACATATAAATAAAAGTTTGTGTGACTTGGCAAGAGCATTGTAAGAGTAAGTGGTGGTTGTCATATTTTTTTACCCCAAGGGTTTGCTTTTCTCTAGAATTTCATGTTCTTCTGTATTAAGGCTCTAAATCATAAATTTTATTTACATTCCATGTGATTACCATTCTGGTCATGCATGTTTCATGTGACTATGTGTGGGTGCCTGTCCAAGTTCAGAGTTGTGTTTCTCTTACAGAACACTAATCGGTCTGTCAACCACAGATATAAGCACTTTGACTGGTTGTATGAGCGGCTCCTGGTTAAATTTGGATTAGCCATTCCAATCCCTTCTCTTCCAGACAAGCAAGTAACAGGTAATTATTCCCAGTTCTCAATTCATGGAATGGGAAATAAGGAAATCAGTTTTTATAAGGTTCAGTTATTTCTTACTGTTTGTTTTTCCCATTATTTTTAAAGAAGGTGTCAAAGAAAACCCAACCTTTCACCACTCAAAACTTATGATGAATTGTTATGACTGATTGATAATAACAGATCACTACTAGGAGAATCACTTCAAAATTCAGGTTCAATTATCTAGTTCACTGATTTTAAAAAAAAGATAATTAAAAGCAAAACAAATCCCCCTAGTTACTACATGAGATAATAATTACTGTTGGAGAGAAGAGATAACGACTTATGTTCTGTATTTGCTGATTGGCTGGGGAAATGTTTTTGCATGGGGGTTTTGAGGGTTGGGGAGGGGCATGCATTGTGTTTGGTTTTGTTTGGATTTTTCTCTTTTGCATTTGATTGTACATATGTTATGTTGTAGAAGCTTTGACACTAAATTCCCAGAGGAAAGGGAACATCCCCTGACAAACTGGTTTTTTGCTTCCAAGTGAAATGTTGCAGCTGTTTCTCCGCTTGCTAGATTTCACACTTGGTTTAGAAAGCCTCTTTCATTTGTATAGCATTCTGCTCTGGTTTGATGTCAGTTCAGCTTGACCAAACTGTCTGAAGCTTGTGGAAATCTTTTGTTCTGACTTCCAGGAAAGTGGGATTGGGTCCTTTAAATGCACATAAGTTTAGTCATTACAACAGAATATGACAATGCCTATGCATTTTCAGTAGTCTCTGGCTTCCCTTCTACAAGTCTGTGCTAGAGTGTGCATGTGAAGAAAAGAATGGACACCTGTGTAGGAGAAAAATGCATTACTTTAGCCCTTTTCCACTTGTATGTTTTCTGGTAAGATTATGCAGCATTTAAGATAAACAGCCAAAACCAAACATCCAAGCATCGGCACGTTGCCAACCACGTGGCTGTGGGCACCACTCAAAATGCAGCAGCTCTGCTGTGTTTGAAGAAAGCTAAGCATTGATGAAGTTGCTGGGATAAATGCCGAGGAAACTGAAAAGTGAGGAAGTGACTTCTTCCCCTTAGCCTCGTGTTTAGAATTGACCAGCATTTTTATTTGGTAGACATGTGCACGTCTACTAAAAGGAACCCAGAAGACATGATGGGGTCTCTAGCTTTCATTGTAGCCGTATCTTAAAAGATCCAAAAAGTCTGGCATCACATCTTGACAAAATTCATTGCCTGGGAATTTCTGTCTTCTGGAATCTGTGGCAGAGAATACCTTGCCCCATGCAAAAAAAAAAAAAAAAAAACACCAAAACAACAAACAAAAAAGTGTCTCTTTTTCTGAAACTAGAAGAAATTGGAAAAAGGGTGCTTATCTTTAACTGTGTTTAGGAGGCTTCTTTCTGAAGACTGTCTACAAAAGCATTTCTGTCAATTGATCTTGACAAAACAAGACTTCAGACTGACTTTGTCAGGATCCTAGTTTTGATGATATACTTGTGATGATACACTTTATGACCAGCATGTAACTTCCAACTGCTACTGTCTGTTCTGCACCCCTTGCAGGAATGCTGTGGAGATTTCTGTATAGATTAAAAATGAAACAAAGGATTACTGAATGGTATAGAATGTCTCTTCTATAGTGTTCTATTTTTTTTTTTTTTTTTGCTAATTTGGAGAAAAAAAACCCATACAAAAAAATTTT
>VYXD01000212.1:654917-690176 GCA_013397195.1 Hylia prasina
AAAAAAAAAAAAAAACGAAAAAACCAAAACCCAAACCAGAAAAACCTCAACTTTGTAGGTCTGCTGCCATAGTAACTATGCAGTATAATTATATTGAAACAGTACATGTGTTCAAGGCTTGTCATCTGTGCTGCTATGGAAATCAGAAGAGTTGGGTGCTGGAGGATTCTCTTTCCTTTCAAATCCTGTTCATTGTATACTTTAGAGGTCTGATGTCATGCATTTTTTAAATTAGAAAGGATTCTATCAAGAAGACAGTTTCTACTAAAACTAACTATTCTTATGAATGCACATAAGTGCATGATGATGCATTACTGGTTTAAGAAAAAATGATTACTTATTTGGTTTGTATTAAAAATATCTTAAGTACCAAAAAAATCAGTTACAGTCTTACATGTATGTGTATATTCTAAATATATTCTAACCAGCTTATGCATATAATTTATTGATTTTTTTCCCTAGTTTACCTATATGGAAGTATGTTTAAAGGAGGCACTACTTTTTAAATCTGTGATTTGTATTTGAGTAATTTCAAATATTTCTGAGCAACCCAATTTCAATGTTTTTTAATTTCAGTGCTTTGTTAGCTTGTACATGGCAGCTTGGATTGTAGTTCCTTTTTCTTCAATGTTTTTGAACCTCATATTGACCAAGACTTTACTAAAGTGTACCAGAAAAATACCTGCATTCCAAGCCTGTGCCTGTCTTTTCACTTGGGTCATCTGAATAACTATTTTTTCCATCCAAAAGTTTATTAATTTTTTTTTAAAAAAAATGTATTTGAATTGTGGGTGGGTATTAGGTTTTTAAATATTTCCTGGCTATCTTAAAAAAGAGGAGAACTCTTGATCAGCAATCAATATACTGTAATTTAAGGTTCTTTTGATTTGTTAGCATAATGGGCCATTTATTTACGAGTTGAACTCAATGATCCTTGTGAGTCCATTCCAGCTGAGGATTCTCTGGTTCTTGTAAGGTCTGAGTCATTAAATTGTTAATAACTCTGTTAATAATAACAACTCTGATAAGAAATTTGAAGGTGCTGGCCTGTAAATGTAACAATTATTGTTCAATGTGTAACAGGGCGCTTTGAAGAAGAATTTATCAAAATGCGCATGGAGAGGCTGCAAGCTTGGATGACGAGAATGTGTCGCCATCCTGTTGTCTCAGAAAGTGAAGTTTTCCAGCAATTTCTCAATTTCCGAGATGAGAAGGTAGGAAATGAAATAAAGTTCACTCAGACTGAGACTGAGGAATTGTTGTCCCCCCCCCCACAGTTTCCCTTGAACCCAAGAGTTCAGCTCGGTAGCCACAGTAATGATGAGCTGGAAACTGCTGGGATTCCTAACTCAGCTGATTGACCAAAACAAGGCATAAAATTGCTCCACACAGCGAGGTGTGAAATGCTGCATATCATTCCCATGCAGTTGTGCTCTTCCAAGTAACTTTGTTGCCAGTCTTTCAAGGGACAGTTTGTACCCTCCAGCAGAAGAGGAACATATATAAAACTCTTTTGGCTGTTGCCCTCCCCTGTCTCTGCTGGATTTACGAATCACTGTGATCCTCTGATGGTGCTGCTCTGCAAACAAAAGCTACTTCATAGCTGGTCTAGGTTTGGGCTGATCCTGTATTATATTTGAAAACAACCCCCTGCCCCCATCCCCATCCATGAAAACCAGCTTTTCACTGAAATGAAAGCACTGTGTTGCAGCCTTACCTGATATAACCAGCCATTTTTTATTCACACACACACTTTATTATGCTTTTTTAAAAAAGATTTTAATATCTTCAGTAAATGATAAATAAAGTAAGCAAAGCTTCAGTAAATAATTGTTTCTTTATGATTGAGCTCCAACTCTGTTACTAATAAATAAATAAACAGAGGAAATAAACAGAAAAACTCTGCTACTTTCTCCTCAAAATAATCATACTTCTAAATACACATAGAATTTGCTGAGAAAGTAATTATCTAGTCTGATCTTATAAATTTCCAAGGTTCAAGTCTCCTGTGACTAAGGTCACAGCTGACCAATTTTGAGTCAGAGGTCGAACTACAAACATCCTGAGGTACTTCTAACCAGAATTATTCTGTGATCCTGTAAGTAGAGACTTAATAACATAGTACCTTGTAGTCCTGGTGAAATGCTGATTGGATGGTTAGTGGGGAGTTGTATAATTCCACCAAATAGTCAGCACTTCTTAGTTTCTTATTTATAGATGTATAAGCAGAACAGATGTTGCAATACATAGGGAATTTTTAACCACTAAGAACTTAGTATAATAATTGCATAATAGTTTCATGATCTTCTTGAGCAGCTTCTGATTTGAGACTTATCTTATGTGCTGAGACAGCTGAATACCATTGTCTTACACTGGGTTTCAGTAACACACAAGAAGGGTCTGTTGACCCCAGAATTTAGACACCAAAGTGCACAAAGGAGGAGGGGGAGAACTTTGGGAAACTGTAAAAAGCCTTGGCTCCTCTGAAGTTTTCATTTATTAATGAAAGGTTTAAATTCAGGGGTGGTCTGTTGGTTAACAGTTCTCCTAAACATTTCATTCACTCCTTAAGCACACGCCCTTAAAGAAGGATGAGGAGTGGTCAAACTTTGTGTCTCTCTTTTCTTTTTTTTCTTTTTTCTTTTTAAGGAGTGGAAAACTGGAAAGCGGAAGGCAGAAAAAGATGAAACTGTAGGAGTCATGATCTTTTCTACAATGGAACCAGAAGCTCCTGACTTGGATATGGTAGAAATGTAAGATGATTTCTTTTTGTAAGGGCATTATGCATCTGGTTATACAACAGATGCTGAGGTAATCCAAACCTCAGATACTAAGTGTGCACATATATTCATGGATTTGAAGAGGTATTAATCAAGGCAGAGCTGAAAAATTGTCTAAATAATGAAATTTTCATATCAACCCCTCCAATACTTGGTGGAACTCTGTGTGATGTCTTTTTGACTTCAGTGGCTGAATTCTAATCCTAAAACAATTTACATAAAACTAGTTGATGGGATAGAGTACTGTCAGATCTGATGGAGTTATGTTTTATATTGCTGTGGAAGTGTGTTTTGATCTTTAATCTTTCAGCAGTTCCAAAACATGCTAAACTTACCAAGTAGCTTAGCATAGTCGTAGATGGACCAATAAGCAGAACAAGGTTTCTGTAAAATAGCTGTATGTAATGTGCACACATTTGAATATCTGTAATCCATGGAAAGCAATTAGTAATGAAAAGTGACTTAATTGATCAAATTTCATTCTGGAAGTGCAAATGGATATATTTGTATATATATGAGTATATTACATATATATGCTTTTTAATGTATATTCTGTAGGTCATAAACCTTTGGGTTTCACAGAGTTAAAGACTGGATTTACTATGCAGCCTTTATTTCACTCCTTTAGGCTTAATAATTTTTCTTAGAAGATGTAGTATATATGACATGCTTTTCTTGCTGTTGTGGAACACAGAAACCTGGATAATGTTTTGTGTGTGTGTGGATAAACTGGATAGAAGTGTTTTTAGTAGCAAAGCAGTAGTGTATCTACACCCAATGTAGGCTTTATGCAAGTGAGGCAGTGCATATTGAGTGGATATAATACCTGTGTGGTAGCAGTTCTGTACCAGCAGAAAAACATGGACATTTTTAGGTCACTTACACTTCAGCCATGGGGATTTCAACCTTGACTACTTTGCTTAAGTGATGTGGTTTCTGTATATCCCAGTGGCATAAAAGCTGAAGGGATGCATGAGAGGGAGGACTTTGTACCCAGGGTGCAGGAGAGGGAATGTACTAGAACCCTGGCAGGGAGTGCCCAGCATGTGGTCTGGTAAAGTTTGTTCCCAAGCAGGGAGGGCACACCAGCCCGAGGAGAATGCTCACCAGGGGTAGGGGCTCCTGGGCTGGGGCTGGCAGCCTGGAGTAGTGCTGGGGACCCATTTCCAAGCAGTTGCAGGGGTGGCTGTAACATCTCAGATGTCCACGTGTTCTAGTGCATGGGAATGCTGTTAAAAGTGTGTGTGTCTTGAAAGCCATCACTCCACTTACAAAGAGGACAAACCAGCTTGTTCAATAACTCTTAGATTCTTCAGTGTGAAGATGTTCTTTACTGAACAATTTTGCTAGTATTTTGAGAGTCCTGCACATGTTCATGAGCATTTTTGGGTGATCTTAATACCATAAAGCATTAAGTTCAGAAAACTGATGTATGATTTGCTCCTGAGGTAAGGGGAGTAAAGTAAGAGCCTCTTAGAAAGCCCAGGTGCTGGTTTTATGCAAATAACTATGTGTTATAACAGTTGAGGAAGGAAGTGTGGGTGGGGAAGTGGGAACCTCTAGGTCGTTGGGCCACAGCTGGAGCTGCTGCCCTGGCTCTGAGGAGTCACTCAGTGTCCCCTTGCTGTGACAGCTGTCTGATGCAGGCTTTGGCTGAGAGCATTTGTAAGCTCTGATGCAGTTTAAATAAATCTCTTTGGAAATTATAAAATATATGTTTAGTTTTCTTTTGTGGAGTTCACAAATCACTGCTGTATATGCAGTGCTGTGTTAATGGAAAACTCTGATAGCTGCATGAAAATACGCTTAAAGAGGAGTAAAAAGGCACATACTAATTCAAAATTCTCTTTTGAGCATCACAGATTTTTTTTATTTTGTTCCCTATAAGGCAACTCAGCGCAATGGTCTTGACAATATAATATGAAAGTATGCATATATATTTCCCTAGGAGAGCTGCTATCTTACTTTTTATTCACCTATGTTAAGATGTCTGTCAAAATATCTGACACAGTTATTTTCTTTTCATTTTTTCATTGTTGTATGAATTTCACTTCTATTAGACTGTAATAGGAGTGCTAGTCCAGTGCCAGGCGTCTTAACAGAGGAAAAATGGAGTGAATAATACCTGTATTTAAAGAGAGGAATTCTGAATTCAGTGAAATGGCAGAAATTTCAAGGAAATGATTTATATCTCTCATATTTTTTAAGACCTCGTTGACATTACTAAACGTTTCCGTATTGTGTTTAAAGTTAGCATTATACATCTATTAAACTACTTTTTGTCTTTGCTTTTTCAAAATGCCACAGAGAACAGAAATGTGATGCAGTGGGTAGGTTCACCAAAGCAATGGATGATGGAGTTAAAGAGCTGCTGACAGTGGGACAAGAGCACTGGAAGAGGTGTACAGGGCGTAAGTGTCCGTCTGAACTCAGCAGACATTTCTGTGGTGCTTTTCTCTCTCTTTTTTTTTTTTTTTTTAAATGTGTATAATTCAAGGCACATCTTTAAAGAAACGCCTAAATTATCATGGGAATTGTATGGCATTCTGGCTATTTTCAGTCTAAGACTATAAATTGTGCAAATTTTTTGTTAGTATGTTTGATGTGGGGCTTTTTGTTGGGTTGTTTGGGGTTTTCTCTTTATCTCACAAATATCTGTTCCCTGCCCATAGGTTTAAAAATACTTGAATAATTCTAGTAATGCAGCTAAAGCCCTTGTTGGACCTGTTCTCATATATTGGTCATTTATTTAAATTTTAGTGACGTGGGCAAAATAGACCTGTTTATTTGATGAAATCATATTTTCAGATAATTGCATCTTATTAACCCCTTATTTAGGATCCTTGCATGCTAGGAGGAGTGATTTAAAGATGAAATGAGTTTAAGAGAAAAAGAAAAGAAAAACCAACTTGATTCTAACTTAATCTTTAGCCCAATTCTTTTTTTTTCCTATCTTGTCTCTTCCTTCCCACAGATATTTAGGGTTGCAGAACTTCACACCAAGTCCCTATGACTCTGCCTGGGCTCTAATTTCCTAGTCCACAGCAGTGTTCAGTGTTTGTGGCCACCACAAGGCAGCTATTGAAAGGAAGCAGGTACTACAGCTGAGGATCATAATAAGAAACACATCAGGGCAGGCTGTAGTGTCTGGCAACCAAAGACCTATCACATAAATCTCCTTGAATCTCCTTATTTTTTTTTACTCTCCTTTTGACTCCCACAAAAAAAAAAAACAACCCCAAAACATTGTCCCCAGAACTTGAAGTATATCTCCTGAGTTATGTTTTTGCCTCTTACTAATCTAACACTACAGCTGAATATTTGGGGCTCACCAGAGAGAAGGGGAAGTGTAGAAGCTCCATCTCTCCTGGAAGTGATTACATTAGACTTCAGTATCTATAGGATGTTAACTTTAAATTATTTACATTTCCCAACTTTGAATAAAAGGGTTTCCTTCTACACACCACTGACCCTCCTGCTGGTCAAAAATAGTCTAACACATGACAGAGCTCTAACATGGTACAGATGTGGCTTCACTAGCAAATTATACTGAGGGGAAAGTGGAGAACAGGAGAAGAAATAAGGTTCCTCGGATGAGACTAGAAAACCAGCATTGCTTTGCAGTTACAGAAGCAATGATCAAACCAAGGGCTGGCTGTGACTTGTGCTTACAGTAGAAATTCAGTATTTTTTTAACAGCTAAAGTCTTCCTATACTTACAACACTAGTGCTTTAGATATTGAATGACTCTTCTAATACTTACAACTATCAATTAGTTAGCATAGATGCAGCAATACAGGTATGATTGTGTCAAAAATTTTAACTTTTAATTTTCGAGACATTCATACTGAATACAAAAAAAACCAGACTGGTAAACTGGAACATGCAAAATTTCAGTAGTCTCCTAAGTTTTAAGTTCCCTGTCAGCTCTAGACTTGACTCTTAATCAGAAGTATTTTTGGCACTTCCTGAGCAATAGTTACATGCCCTCCATTCGGTGAGATGTGAAATGACTGACAGTGGAAACTTCTTAAATACATGTGAAAAGAAACCAAAGATTCTTCAGTAAAGTTCCCACTGGAGATTCAGTATCAGTGTAATAGCTGATAACAGAATTCTAGTACTCTAAATTATACTCGTTGTGTAAGATATACCAGTTATTATAAATAGTCTGGCTTCTGGAGAAGAGCTTGATTAAAGATAATCAATAAAATTAGGCAGTTGGGGTGGGGGGTTGATTTGGGGGTTTTGTGGTGGTTTTTCATACCACACAAAGGGTAAAAATCAGATTCTGTGGGATGCTAGAGCAGCTAAAAACCTTCTATTTGCTTGGGCAGTGTACCCTCTGAATACAAATGTTTGGTAACAAAACCCATATCTACTTGGGGTTTTTTTCTGCTAGCACAGGCAGCATATAAAATTTTGCTTTTGCTTTTCAGATTGCTTTTTAGGCCTCTGGAGTGGTGCTGTTCAAAGTGTTAATAATGAATGCACTCATAAATCACAGCTGATTGATTTAATTGTGTTGGAGCAATTTATGCATGCATGTTCAATAAATAGATTATAAAAAACAATTTTGTTATTCAGATACTTGCATAATTTTTATGCCTAGATAATCTTGGTTTCTAGTGCCTTCAAATATAAAATTCATGATTTGAGGAGAGTTTAGGTATTATGTGTCTGTATAATAGTCTCGTCTCTTAAAATATTAATGAGGGTATTCTCCATATCACACTGCAGCACTTCCCCCTCTTCGTTCCCCCATGAAGGGGAGGGGAAAAAAATCTCACTGTATGCATAGGAGGACTGAGCTAGAAATGCAATGAGATTTAATTTTTTTTTAATAGCATTCACACACTGTTTCCCCAACTGTTTGTAACTTTCAAGAATCCAGATTGCAATTGCTTTATCCAGTCTTGGAACATGTATAGCAGGGGAGGGGGTAAAGAATATAATTATAAATGTGTCACTAGGGAAAATGTAAAACCTAGTTGTTTTTGACATCTACTTCATCAAGTTTTGGAAATGCTGCAGATTTAGTCTCACCCTTGTTGGTTTTTTGCTTTTGTTTCCCTTCTTTTCCTCATCCTTTTCCCACTTTCAGCATTACCCAAGGAATACCAGAAGATAGGAAAAGCATTGCAGAGCCTGGCACTGGTCTTCAGCACTAGTGGATACCAAGGTACTTCAATAGCTTCATTTGTACTTTGCTTAAAAAGAGGTATTTTAATTAAATTATGCTACTTTTTTTTTTTTTTTTCTTCTGAAAATCTTAATGCTTTCCTCTTTGAGGTTTAGATGTCAAACATGGTTCTGGAAAAAATACTAAAACCTTTCTTCTGTGTATGTTACAGGGTTTTTATGTTCTAGTCTGCAATCTTGTCTTCTCTCACTGTATAATCTTGTGGTGGGTTAGTGGTGGTGGAAGACTTTAGTTTGATCCAATAATATAGAATCTAGTTACTGACCTGACTGCAAACATGCTGCAGCATTTTTGTGATATCAAAGGGAAAGGAGAGAAATGCAGCCTTGAAAATAGCTGTCACAGAACTATTGTGCGACTTCGTGGTACAACAACTCCACACCATGATGGAAAACTTACTGCAATGTTTTGTAATCCATTAAATGGGCTGGAGGGTTGGCTACTGTAGCCTTTTCTTGTCCTTCACCTTTGCTTCTCCTTCAAGAGCCCTAAAAAAGAACCTGTCTTTTTAGGTATGAAAGTTGTGGGACGGAAAAGGAAGGCATCAATTGCTCAAAGTTTTCCTAAAATGCAGTCTTTAGATCAAATTTAAAATTCTGCTTTGATATGTTAAGCTCTATTGATATTTTCCAGACAACTGGAAAATATTTCCTCATATGCAGAGGGTGCCTGTTGAGTCAGTTTTCCCTGTGATTCTCCTTTCAAAGGTGTTTGAGGTTTTGGGTTGTTTTTTTTTCTAGACTTGATAGCAAAATTACTGTGTTCTAAAACCTTAAATGCTATTGCATAGAAGCTTCCTGAAATGTTTTCATCTTAAAAATTTTAGTTGACCAGTACTTACTCTGACTAGTCATCTATCTCTTGCTTTATAATCTTAAAACATTTTTCCCCATAAACAATGTACTAAAACACAACCTTCTGAAATACAGATTCTCTGCTGGTGGAAGTATAGGAAATAGCCATTGTCCCCATAGTTTTTTCTCATCTGTGTCCTGTACTTCAACAGAATGACTGCTTAGATACAATTGAGCATAGCATATTGCCTAAAAAGTCACTTTTGGATGTGAGAATGAAGTAGGGGATTTGCATGATTATGTATTCTTAGCATGGGTTAGAAAACTGTAAATCCTGCCTGGATAAAATCTGTAGCGAGAAGTCTTGAGAAAGGACTGAACATTGGGCTCTAGCACATTCTTTTGCCAGGGTAAAGGGAAAACAGTGTGTCATAAAGCTAAAGGATACAAAATTGCAGATCAGCCTTAAAAAGCAAAGCTTCGATTTGATTTCCAGCATCTTTGAGTGGTATGAAAAAATACATCCGGTGGTGTTGGAGTCCAGGGCACGGGGAAAATCCCTCGAGCTGCCCTGGGGGGTCTGAGACCCCGGCTGAGACCCCAGGAAAGCATTGCCTTTGACCTTAGTCCATGGGAAAAACTCCCAACACTTGGAGATGAATTAAAAACAACAGAGATTTGAAATAAATAGTAGTTTAGTTTGTCACAGGGTGAAAATTTGTAGTTTGGGGTTTTTAGAATGGAGGTAGATGAGAGTAAGATGGAGAATTATGGGCGGTGTCTCATGTTCTCCTCCAGCTTCTGCTGTGACCTGGCCCAGAGACATTGGCAGAATGGATTTGATGTAGAAATTGCATGTCTAGAATAGGTAGTGATTATTGGTATAAAATTGTAAATATAGTACATTTTAAGAGTTAATTGGACTAGAGACCTATAAAAGACCTTGAATTTCTTGCCTGGTGTTCTTGCCAGTGTGGTCTTTCAGCGTGTTAAGCCTGGGTTTTGATGGCACCCAGACCTTGAGATAAGAAACTGAATAAACACCTTTGAAGACTGAAGCTGCAAGTTCCACTCATCATTTCAACCCTTGGTACAGGACTTTGTGGGGAAAAAACCTCTAATTAGGGGGTTCCTAAAAGAGAAATCCCACACCATGGTAGTTTGGGAACAAGGCAAGCATATCTGTCTTTGCTCTTTGCCCAGTCATACTTGGTTGCACCTGTATCTTGTTGAGAAAAGTCCCCTTCCTACAGATGCCCTTGCCTTGATTCCATATATTTTGCTCTTTTCAATAACTTGTACCCTTGTATTATTTCCAAATTAATAATGTATGGGATTATTTGCTTTTAATTTGAGTTCCCAGGAAGAGAGAGCAAGTATAATGCAGATGTGGCTTCAAATGGCTTCATCACTTCTTCTCTCAATCTGTCCTGCCTGCTCATGTATGGATTCACTTGATCATTCCATCAGGTACAGGTCTATGGATTAAGCAGACTCTCTGCAAGAGATGTAAGCACCTGGATTTAAACTCAGTTAGGGCACAGCTTTCCAGATCACAGTATTTAAAAGAGGACACATTGCTTCTAGTGAAGAAGTAGTAACTAGGCTGAGTATGATGTATGATTTTTCTGGACTGACAGTAAAGATGGATGGCTCATTCAGCCATGCTTAAGGACACTCAGTTCAGTTTCTTTTGGGAGCTGAATCTCTTCATCCTTGTTTTTTTGTTTTGGTTGGGTTGGTTTTTTGGATTTTTTTGTAATACAAGTGTTGTGAAAGTTTAAGCATAGAGGCCATTGAACATTGTGATGACTGATTTGATGACAGAAACATTTCTAGCTACTGGTAGCTGACTTCTGGCATACTGCATTTATTGTTAGTTGGTTCATTTGCATAGTTAGGATGGGATGTATCTACTGTCTGTACCACTTTCATCAGTGATGCCTGCTTGCTCTGCAAAGCCTTTTGTGTGGTGATGCCTACTGTCTTCTCTTCTAATTTCTAGCCTAAAATATTTAAGATTCCACCAGGCAAGATACACTTGGTAATGACTCACTCTAGCTCTTTTTGTCTACAACATGAGCCTTATCTATTCATTGCCAGCCCCAGTGTATGTTAGGGATCTGTCCCCAGTATTTGCAGAGGCAAGGGTACCTTTGAAACTACTAAGGACACACTGAGAGGTTCTGATTTAACTTGGCTGTGGGATTATGTGTTCTCCAGTTGGTTCCAAGAATGCACACTTTGCAAGCATGATCCTGGTCCAAAGGTGGCATGTTGGAGAGTACCAGGACATGCCTGGAAGTGTCCTGCAGCCTGGCAATGTGTTGCCTGTGTTAGTGCATCATAGGATACTCTAAGGTTAACACAGCCTTAAATAGCACAGCTTCTCTTTAGCGGCACCAAATCTGGGGGAGTCTTTCTCCTATATTAAGAAAATGTGAATGACTGGTATGCCATTCAACCATGATAAGATCTCCTAATCCTACATCACCCCTCAGGAATTCTGTTAGGCAGTTATATGCAAGTTTCACTATCCTGTCAGCTAGCAACAGGCAAATCCTGCTTTACAAGCTGCTTGTGTGCTGAACGTATCAGTTTGAGGTGTACTTATCAACAAAAGCTTTGCTGCAAGTATTTGCTGCTAGTACATCAAACTTTGTGATTTTTCCTACTGAATTATATTAAAATGTACTTTGAAAGAAAAGGTATAACAAAAATACTTCTTGACAAAAAAAAATTCTGTCCCAGTCAAGACTTGGGGTATCTGTGGAATATTACTGGCCATTTTAACTGCTCTTTTTATAGCCACCTTCAGTCAATGCTTTTAGGCCCCTTCTGTTTCTTCTGGGGATATATGTACTGAACACTTACATAATCTTGTTATAAATGTTAGCAACATTTGGGGCTTTCTGCTATTCCATTGATTAAAGAACCCCTGACATCCTGATGTATCCTTGCACTGGGACCCAACTCAGCTTTCACAGACTGAGTTAAGGAGGCAATTTCCACCTTTGCATTGGTTCAGAAGCTGAGAATGCTGAGAATAAGATGATTGGTGTTGGGAGGGTTTGTCTAGATCCTTTGAAGCTCTGCTCTATGAAGGTTCCTTGAGTGATCTCGGCACAGAAGGGGAGGATTTTGTTGTAGTCAACTTAAATATACATACTCTTCCTCTTTTTTTTTCTTTTCCAGATAGGGAAAGTTACCATCTTTTATGGCATTATAAAACGAATGGCAACATCTAGACCAACCTGGCTTCTGACACTGAAGCCACACCATGTTTTATCCCAAAATCTAGGAGTCAGTTGCCTAAGCAGCAGTTACTTAAAGCTTACTTCTGAGCAGACAAAAGAATTCTGAAGTACTGAAAATACTTAAGCCTTAAGCATGAAATAATAAAACTGATCACCCTCCAATTTTTTTTATTGTTTCACAAAAAGGTGAAGATATCTTATGAATTGTGTACCTCTTGAGTCTCAAAATGGGAATTAGTGTTGGTCTTATTTTTATTTTATTCTAACAGGCCCAAATAGGAGAATAATAATGATTTGTTGAGCAGTGTTTGTGTTACTGGACTTATTAGTTCTGAGGACCTTGGCTCATGGCTTTTTAACTTTATGAAACCAGTCTAATGGAAAGTAGGAATTGATTGATAGAACTGAAGCAACATTCAGTCATTACCTTGGTTTGTTTAGGACATGCTAAAATGAAGGGTTCCTATGTAATAAATCTCTAATGTAGATACAGACCATATGTTGTAGTAAAACAAGATACTTTAATGTTCAGATTAATCATTAATGAAATCTGTGATACATTTCAGTTAAGTCACTGATAATATCTATAGACTAAAATCAAAAAGTTCATAAAGGACTAACCACTGCCTAACATCAAGACATGGTGAAAGCATAAGAAAATGATTTTTTCTTAAACTAAACTTTGATATCTGCAAACTCTACCTTCGCCCTTCTACTCTCTACCTCAATTTGCTTTCTGTACTGTTGACTACATGCTTTGGACAAGCTAACATGGATGGGAAGGTGAAGTGGCATGAAACATACAAGAATGTAAGGCTTGTTTCCATCTTTTTCCCATGTAGCCTGTCCTGTTAGTAATACAGTGTTATGAGTGCTTGTGGTGGTGTCTAGCTTAGGATTGATGGTGATGTCTGTATTGTTAAGTGTAGATTGTAGGGCCCTTTGATCTGTTTCATATGAGGGTGAAAGTTAGGGTGATTTTTACAGAGTTTGCAAATATTATCTAAGAATTCCCTAAAGGATCAGAAGTCTTGTTGTCAAGGAAAAAAGTTTCTTGAACCTCCTTTTATTTCTCTAACCTTTGAACAGTTATGGTCCAGGACTGTCAGAGAGCTCAGGACTAGTAGCACATCAGCTTTGTCAGTCTATCTTTCCCAACCCTCCTCGTTCTTCCTTCCTTCCTTTCCATCCTGGTAGACTTCCTGTTGCCCCATGTGGAGGAATACCTGTGTATTTAAACTGCATAGAATTATTAAATGTGCGAGTAAGTGGTGCTAGTACTGTGGTAGAACATTAACTTGCTACAGGACCTTCAGTTTTCCTCCTTAAATGTTTTTTTAAATTCTTTATTTCTGCTGGTTATAAAGGGATTGCTAGGCATTTATTATTGTAAATAGGCTATTTTATAAATTTGCCTTGAATCAAAGTAAGTTTCTTGTTGCAATTGACTTACTGTAATTTGAACACCAATGTTTACTTCTAGGAGAAACTGATCTCAATGGAGCAATAACAGAAGCAGGGAAAACTTATGAAGAAATTGCCAGTCTTGTAGCAGATCAGGTGGGAGTATTATGAATGCAATGGCGTAGTGTGTACAGACATTGTCTATTTGGATTACTTCTGACTTTTCTTTTTTCCTCTTCGATTAAAACAGTGGCTACTGCTGTAGACCATTAAATGAAATTGCTATTAACACTTTAAAATGCATTTTCATCTTCTTTTCTACTCTGTGTCAGCTCAGGGGGAATGTGATGAGAGGGCATTTCTGTTGGTCAGACAGCCCACATTCTGGTTTCTAAAATACTAAAATGATCATTTGTTCTTTAAACGTGCTTATTGTCTGATGTCTGAACTGTCTTTATTACTGACACAAAAGAATGATATTTAATCAAGGGCAGAGTTCCTGCCTTCCCTCTGCATTCCCCAAATGTCTACAGGATCCAGATTTTGCTGTTGCTCCATATGGGGGAATACCTGTGTGTCAAACCTGATCCATTGCCTTGACATGCAGTTGCCTGCTTCAGTAAAAATGTGGCTTAAATAAACCTTGATTGATATTCAAGACATACATCCATGTTTAGCATGTTATGCTTAAAGTCTCCAAAGTGCAGATCCTCTTTATCTCAAGGTGGAGTCTGAAAGCTCTTGAAACACCTTTCCATACTGACAGCTAAGGAGATGCACCTGTGCATGTACATATTTGTATATGCTATGAGAGACTGTACTGCAAACTCTTCTTGGGTGAAAACTTAAGGCAAAAACCCCTTACTTCATGAGCTAGTGTTAAATGAAACAAAGAACAGAGGCAGCTGCACAACGATGCACAGTGCTTTGCTCTAAAAAGCTTATATTTTTTTAAAAAAATCTTTGTATATATCAAAAACTTGCATAAACAATTAATATTTTGGTTTGGGTTTTTTCAATTGTTTCCTTCCCTTTTTCCCCTTTGCCCTTTCTTGGCATCATAGTTTCTTTTCTGTGATGTTAATTTGCCACAGATACTTTTACTAATGCTTATGCTTTGTTTGTTAGCCAAAGAAAGATCTTCACTTTTTGATGGAAACAAATCATGAATATAAGGGATTTCTTGGTTGCTTCCCTGACATCATAGCAGCTCATAAGGTATGTGAAGAGCCTTTCTTTTTAAGGGCTGGGCAGTGGGGGCAGCAGCAAAAGTTGTGGTATGGTACCCTGCATTTGTGCAGCAGCCTGGCCCCTGCTGCTGAAACACTGTTTCTGTGAAACTGCTGTGTTGATTTTTGAAATAAAAAGCACTTAGAGAGAAGGAAAGTTAAAATTTCTCTCAAGATTATCACGACTTTCTGCTATAGTAGAGCAGTTAATGATTTTCTTCAGGTTGACTTCATGTCCCAGTGGGGTGACTAGCAGTAGTGTAAATTTGTAATATTTGTAATAGTGTGCCTTATGTGGTAGTTAATAACAAAACCACACGAGTATTGTAGGAAAACCTGTGTACACTTGCTTGGCTGGCTTGCTGATATGTGATAAATAATCATGCACTGTGTAGAAGTTTCTTTAATATCAAAAAACAGAGACCAGAGCTGAGCTCTAATATTCCCTGGGGGAAGAAAAAACAAAGAAAATACCAGCAACAAAACCCAACCACTTTGTTCTCTCTAATACAAAAGCCATGGTGTATAGTTTTGGATATTCTGCCTTTTGTCTTTTTTTGGTCATAGAATTTTCCTTATGGTCATGTGTCTGCTGCAATGTATTTCAGGAAATGAAATATTGTGAAGTATTAAAACAAGTGCACAAATATGTGGGGTTGGGGTTATTTTGATCACTTGAAGTGTGAAATGTATAGAACAAGAACATAAGAACATACTTCTGAGAGCAACAAAGATAAAAGCATATCAGATTTGTGTATTCTTTCTTCAGGACACTTAGAGTCCCTCATCCCACAGAATCACTGGGGGAAAATACCATAAAAGAAGAAGAAATGTTTTTAAAACTTGAAATGTAAGCCTACTGCCAAGAGACATGTAAATAGATTCTCTTGCATGTTGTTTGGCACAAATACATTGTGTAAGGGAGGCATATCTTTTTATGCTTGTTATTTATGTGACTCAAGGATTTTCCTGAATCAATGGCTATACATTGCAATGAGTTGTAGTCCCTTGAAAAACAGTCTTATGTTGCCTTATTTTGTAAAATGTGCAAATAAGGTTCTGCAGGTTTTTTGGATGTCAGTTATGTTGGTCATCTGTAATTTGAAACCTGGTTCATTTGTCCTTTTTGTATATATCATTTGTGTATTACTGCCTGTATCAAACTCATGTTGCTGATGACTCTGATCATGCCTGAGTTTGAAGTCACTTTTTGCAAGGATTCTTGGAAGCAATAAAGTGAAATAACAAACTTTGGATGAAAATATGAGAAAGCAGAATCAATCATTTTGTGTTCATATGTGTACTGAATGAAAACTCAAAATGTAGCCAGTGGCATTTTGGATTACTATGCAGACCCCTAAGTTGATTACTCTTTTAACCTTTCTGCATTTGGTTTCTACAGGGAGCAATAGAAAGAGTGAAGGAAAGTGACAAGTTAGTTGCAACCAGTAAAATAACGCCACAAGACAAACAGAACATGGTGAAACGTGTGAGCACCATGGCTTATGCACTACAAGGTAAACCAAATTTTGAGCTAAATGGCAGTGTTGTAGACCTCTGTAGGGCTTCTGTTAAGCAGCATACTTTGAAAGAAAATCTTCTGCTGCTAGGAATAAAACCTGGCCATGGGATGTTTGTGGGGGCTTTTTTGTGACCTGCTTAGATTTTTCTAAATTGCAGTTATTTTGCCTTCCCCACCTTTTTTTTAAATCTCACACTGCTTTTGCAAAAGACACATGTTTTGAAAATTCATTTTAAAAAATAACAACTACCCCAGGCTGATTCTTTGATTTGGAATTGATAATGTCTCAAATTAAAAGCATGGACCCTAATGCAAGAAACAGGTCATCATGAGCAGAAGTGTTTTTCTGACTTTTAGTTTAGTCAAACATAATCCATTTCCCAGCTGAAATTCATGTCCTTTTAGATAAGGTCTTTATTTCCTGGATGTTTTTTGAATGAGCTTTTTCCTCTTTAGGTTAGAGGTGTTATAAATATAAGGTGCAGCACTAGAAAAACTGGGGAAGTGAGGAGTCAGGGCTCAATCCTGTAGGATATCAAGCCATTAAGTGCATCCTGTTACTGACTTCAATGAGATTACTCATTGCTGAGGGGGTTGCATAATTTTTAGATAATTTAAAGCCAAGAGTCCTCAATATATTACGTGATGAAGTCAGAGCAGCGCACAAAATTGATTTTAAAAACAACCAAGAAAACTCCCCAACTCCTTCTTAGTCACAGTGATGCAAGAGAAATGTGGTTTATGTGTGGTAATTGTGGAAGACACCTCTAGGATGACTTTTACAATGTAGGATATTTCTTCTCCTTCCATTGACATCCCAAAATATATTTAACTTCTTTCAGCCATCAGCTGTGATCTGAGAAGAGATGTAGAAATTGGTGTAAGGTGTTACAGATTCACTAGTACTGTTTTTCAGGTATCTATTGAATGAGTCAGACACTACTGTTGTATCTTTTTTTTTTTTTTTTGAGCTAAGTATTTACAGCTGTGGCTTACAATTTGATATCCATAGCCTTGGAAATCTGAATGTCCTAGCCAAAATTCTGTTGGAAACCCTTCAGGAGGGAACAGTTACCTCAGTAGAAGAAAATCCTGTTTGTATTTTGTATCGAATCTTTGTGCACCTGAGTACTGTAATACAAGAACCTGGCTTTGTCCAGGAAGTGTCCAGGTTGGTGTGTAATTGACCCCCTACCAATCTGACAAACAGTTCCACCATAACTTGAGTGCTACAGGCAGAACAGGTTGTGGAAGCATGAGAACAGTAACTGTGCTGGCAGGTCTGGACACCGAGCTCGCTGCAGAGTAACTGACTTGAACTGAGTGAAACTGTTCCTAATTATAAATGCTTCTGTTAAATAATTTGTCTCCTGGGTCTGATTGCAGCTGAGATGAATCACTTCCACAGTAACCGGATCTATGACTACAACAGCGTCATTCGTCTCTATCTGGAGCAGCAGGCACAGTTCTATGAAACAGTAAGGGATGGCTTCAGCACTGTTTGCTTGGCATGTACTGTGCTGCTACTTTGGTAGGAAATACAGGGTTTAATCCATGCTCCCACAGAGCAGATATTTGAAGAATTGTACAAAAAATTGTAAAAGGAATTGTAAAAAAACCCTGAAAAATGAAAGAATGAGTTTAGATAACATTTTCCTGTAGACACTGTCCTATGTACATGATTGTTACAATGAACCTAGTAGAACTAAGAACCACTGTCAGAAACCATATTGTTGATAGCTTGACCTTTTTTCTCCCCCAATGCCAGTACTAGGGTCACAAAGAGTTTTGGTTCTCTGATGTGCAGTAAGTAAGGCCTGCTGCAGTGAATAGAACAGTAAAACATTTCAAGAAAACTTTCCTCCCATAGGATGGGAGTGAGAAGGGAAGCTTTTGTGATTTAAAGCCTGATATATACAAGTGTGGGGCAGGAGGGACAGAAACATTTCAGGTGACATTAAATATGTTAAATCTAAGCACTCTCCCTACCACTGTAGTTCTCATTTAACAGTATTCTCATGCATGTATTCTTTGTGATTTTTTTAAAATAAACCAAGAACAAGTTTTCTAATATGATCTGCTGGTAAAACATTTGAGTTTGAATGCACTGGAACCTGACTTCTATCACTAAAAGAAGTCTAATAAGTAACGGATACCCCTTCACAGCCATAAAAGTTGCCAGTGGAGCTTCAGAGGTATCTTTAGTGGATGACAACTGTAGTCCCCCATCAGGTCCCTTTGCTTACTTTCCTTAACACATCTGGTGGGGTTAGGCTTAGGTTTCCCCTTACCTTCTTTCAGCCTCTTGTCCAGTCTATTTCGATCCTTCTGGTTGCAGTCTCACCAGTTTTCTTGTACCAATCCTCTCCCCCCCAGCACATGTTCACATTTGGGGTCATGGCTACCATGAGAACTGTGGGGAGTGCACAGGAGCTCTGTTCTGATGTTTCAGCCTTGCTTCAGCAGGGAGGTGGGTTTCCTGGAAAATCTGGCTTTGTTCCTGTAGCTCTGTGGTGCAGTGCTAGATAAACAGACAGAATAACAGCCCCTCCTACAACGCTTTCTCCAACACAGCTGGAGCAGTGAAAGTACCAAATTAACAAGGCAGAAAGTGTATATATGAGAAGTCTTTATAATGGAATGTTTTGAGAGTCCTGCATACACAAAACCTGCAGTAATGCCTGCAGTTTTTCATCACAAGGGAACACCTGACTTCTTAGCCTGTCATCATATTTCTGCCCAGTGTCAAGTGACTGCATATTAAATATCTTCTGTTTCTTTGTTTCAGATTGCACAGAAGCTGAGGCAGGCACTCAGCCGCTTTCCTGTGATGTAGAGAAGAAGGAACATTCAACAATAAAGAACAACTCCAAAGTGCTTTTCTGATGTGGGGGCAATGCTAATAAAAATTTGTTAGCCTTTGCAAAAGGAAATCCCAAAAACCCCCAAACCAACAAGAATCAGTTGTAAAAAAAGTATTATTTAAAATTTTACTTTATCAGCCTAAATCATACAATAAGCCTCTCCTGTCTTGAAAGCTCTCCCATTTGTATCATTATTTAAATAAAAACAGCTAGGTAATGCTGTCAGTCATAGGGATCTACATTATCAAACTGGTATGTTGCCATGGATTTCACGAAAACTTGTTTATCAGATGTTCTTCCAAAAACTCTGGATCAACACCAGAGTGACACATTTGTAGATTCTTTTTTTTTTAAGTGGGAAAGCAGACAAACTTAAGAAAATGACTTAGTACTCATTATATTCAGTTGAGCTCTCCAGCGTTTCAGCAACCAGGAGGAATTATATTCATGTATGTTTCTGGCACATGTTTGTGATAATCTCCTGAATGAACGCTTTGTTCTTAAGTTTTGCTTCCCATATGCAGCCATGGCATCCTGCTCCCAGTATGACTTCTGCTAAATAGAAATCATTCTTCCCTCTCTTCTATTTCTTCTAACTAAATCTTGTTCTTGTGGCACACCACCTCAGAGCTTATGTCAGGCTCACTTTTTCACTATGCACTGTGTAAGAAGACAAAGTACAAACAAGGAACGAGCCATTCAGGAAAGTGTGAAAAACAGTTTTCCATACCAGCACTTTGACACCCCCAATGTTATGCCATAAGGCACTGGTGTTTCCCAGTGCTGTACAAGGCCAGCTTCCCCTCTGACAGTTTGTGGTGTTTCAGCAGAGGGGGACACTGCCACATCTAACCCCAATGAGTAGACTTCCCCAAATTCCAACTAAGCTCAGGTCTTCGTGTAGTAGTATGGTGTGCTATTGGTTCAGGTTAACTTTTTGTTGCCTTCTAATGCAAACTCAAAGGTGACAAAAGTACTGAATAACATCATTAGTTATCACACAAACTCTGTTCTTTGGTCATCATCTTTTATCAAGTGACTAAGTATCCTCTTCTATACTACTGGAATACCATTTGAGGCCTTGGCTTTTCACAGAATCAAACCAAAAAAGCCATCACCAACTGTGTTCACAGTGGGCACCAAGTACAGTAATTCATTTCTTGCCATAGGCAAGCAGGAAAGCCAAAATGCAGTTTTTGCTAAAATGTGCCTAGAAAATAAATACTTTAGTTTTTTTTAAAAAAAAAACTAAAAAAGGCATTTTACCAATAAGCCATTCTAAGTGACGGGTATAGCCTGCTGGTTCAATAGTTGCCTTACTCTGTTTTGCATTGGTGTTACTTTTCTGTGCTAGAAGGAAGATCTGGGTCTGCCTGAATAACCTGAAACCAAACCAAACCAGACTAAGCCTGTCTAGATGCTTCTCAGTGTCACAAGTTTTGTTCACCTTTTATAGACCTTGTCTTTTTCTCCTCCCAATTTTAGTTGTTTGCTTCCAAAATTCCATAGCGCAGTGTTGTTTGATACAGCCAGTTAAATATGTACAAATTGTAAAGAATGTGTATAAATGTTTTACACCAAATGTTAAGATCTGCTTGCATGTAGAAGCAGCTTATATAATAAATTGTTACAATGTGTACAGTAAATTCTGAAATCACTTTTTCAAGCCAGCATTTTTTTAGCATTTGTATATTCACTTTTTGGTAATGAAATCTCTTTGTAACAGACTCTTCATTTGGGAGGGGGAAGGGGGTTCTTTTTACCAATCCTTAAATAGCTCCATATGCACTAAAGTTGAAAGCTCTTTATCTTGAATAGGTTGTTTTGGAATCTTAAGTGTAAGCTCTGCATTCCCAGTGCAGGGAAGCTATGGCAGTAGCAACTGTGTCAGATGCAACATTTTGGCAAAAAAAGAAAAAAAAAAAAAGAAAAACTGTTTAAAGATTTCTAGTAAAATGAAGTTAAAGTGATAATAAATATTTATGTATATCCACCAGACTATTTTATCTTTTTCTTTGAAATCACCACGTTGGTTTTTAACAGGGTGAATGCAGTATGAGGCAAATCCTCCCTGTAGCTTTTCACCAGCTTACACACTGAGGGCCAGCTGAGGAATGAGGAAGCATCCATGTGCCTTCCATAAAGCAGGCACCCCAACTGCATGGTAAAATAGTGCTAGTGACTGCAAACCAGCAAAGGCTATGCATATGTTGTAAGCTTTCTTTATTCAGGTCAGTCCAGCTCGTGGTTGATGGAACCCTCCTGACTGCAAATAAGTAGTAGAGCACAGTGCTACTGTGTATTCCTGGCTTTGTGTCAGCATGGTGTTGACCCAGAATAGAAATTTGATTGTCTTTTGATATTTGTTTTTTAAATTAGACATGAATAGTGGCATAGTTTAATTGCACGAGTTGGGGGCAACAGAAAATGTGCACACTGAAGGTGTATCATAAAACAGAAATAGCAAGTTAGTGCAAGACTTGAGCAGTGCTCTCCTGTGTTTTGTTTGTCATAGCTGAATAATTAGTGTCTGCAGCATCAACAAGCCTTACTACTGTTTCCTGGCTTATGTTTTCCTTCCAGGGAGATCCAAACACTGGCATTAGCCCAGTGACTTCATAAAAGACATCAACTGCCCAAGTTGTTTGGTTTAACTTTGTACTTTAATTGCTTATTCTGTTACTGCAACATCCATTTTTTAAAAATAAAAATGTAGCTGTACAGAGAGGAAGGCTTACCTGCATTTCTTGTGTGCAGTTAATCCAACATGGGATTAGACTGCAGCAGCAGACTTTGTGTGGTTTTGGAGGTGTTCTGTTGGCTGCAATTACAGAGTTCTTCAGTAACTCCTAACTTTACATGCATATGGAAATTTTTACACTCAAGCAATTCCTGTTTTCTGTGACAAGATAATTGAGAAAGTACTACCATAACATACACTTGATCCTAATTAAATACATCAGTTTTACTGCTACCAAAATTAGTCTAGTTCAGGCTTTTAGAAGGAATTCAGACCAACAGCCTTGTAAAGAAAACTCTCACAAAGGAAGAGATTCATCTCTTGTGCTGTGGCTTAGTTTGACTTACACGGGACACTGCCAGTCTGGATTGGCCAAAACTATCCCTCCACAGCCCCAGGATGTGCAGTCCAGCAGCAAGGAGAGCATTTGTAGGAAAGTGTCCTGCTGCTGCTGCTTCTGCCTCTCACAGGGCTTCCCACGGAGATGTGAGCATGCACCAGACAAAGGCCAGTTAGTTGGCAAGGGGCAAGAGGGTCTTTGGTCAGTGCTTTTTTTTCACATACTTTCCTATAACGCTTCTGATAAAATTAATGCTAATACCTAAGATAACCACTTGAGCAGAAAAAAACCCTTTTTTCCTATCTAAACAAGCCTAACAAAAACAACCTTATAAAATTAGAAATATATTGACTGGCTGGCGACCAATCCACCCATTCTGTTGAGTGGTAATGTCAATTACACCCATACTGTTTGAAAGAACATCTGAGTCACTAACTTTGATTAGCTGTTTTCTCCCTTTCTTTTTTCTCCCGCGGCTCTTTGCCCATGAGTTGTGACTCTGAGATCTTTGCAGTATCTTTGGGATGCTGAATTTAAACTGGCTTAATTTCCTTGTCTTATAAAGAATGTGTTTGCCTTTTTTTAATCTTCTGGGCCTTTTATTCTTTCCTGGTTGACCAGATTTTCTTAAACTATCCTAATTTTTTTTGCATTCCTTCAGATTACAGCCAGTATTCTTACTGCCTTCCTGCTGAACTTTCTGAACTCTAGGTTCTTCTCATTTACAGGGTTAAAAACTGTTTGCTTCACAATAGGATTTACTAGTTTCTTTGAACTGATCCTGCCTCTCTAAAGCCAGCTTTCTCATTTTTACTAAATATTGTTCTTCCCTTATTCTAACCTGGGGCTATATTCTGTTAAAATTTTTGTATGTCACAGTTTTCTGTCAGGGCTGAAGCAAGACTGCATGTAATACTTATTATTTTCTGTTAATAACGGACTTCTGCTACCCTTAGTTTTCCTTTTATACCTACCATCTCCAACAATTATTCATTTTTTAAATATATTTGCCAATCAACTTGTCATAGCACACATTTGTCAATTCAAGGTCACATTGCCTTCTGTTGCAATTAAATCTCAGTAGATCTAAATCTAAAATTGTTACTCTTCACTGGTTTTAGTCTTGTGAAATTTCATTCCCAAAAACCCCAAATATTTGATGAACTGCTTTCCTAAAAAGTATGTAATTCTGAAGATGTAATTAAGTTGCTAGCTCCAAGAGGTTTGTTAGAGGTTATCTTAGAAAAATAAGAAACAGTAGGATTTTAAAAATAACAGAAAATACAGAAAGATTGTGGGGACTTTTTAAAAAATAGTATTAAGTCATTTGGTTTCTTTTGAATTGTATTTTAGTTATTTGACCTTAGTTATTGACCTGTCCCTATTAAATTGCTTTTCAGAGCATCCACCCACACCCACCTACGTGATTATGTGATGCTTCAATGACTAATGAATTTGGTCACCCACAGGAGACACAAAAATAGTGGGACAGCAGACTGAAGTTTATAGAATGAAGATTGTAAAGAATGTGCTCTCTTCCTTTTGATACCAAAGGAGAGGATAAAGGGGTTGAAAAAAGGGCAGTAATAAATTGGAAGACAAGACAAGGCTTTTATTTGTGACCATTTATAACACCATATCTGAAGAAAATAGATCTGTTAAAAAAAATGAAACAAAAACAGTTGTAGATGAAACTGGATACTAAATATAACTACACGTCCAATGGCAAAGCTAAATACTTATCAGCCTTCATTCAATCTGTAATTACATCAAGATTTAGGTTTGTTAAGGTACTAGCTGTTGTACTCTATAGCCCTTGGTATGCAGGAGTAATAGCAATTTCTAGGACTATGAATTCTTTGGAATAATAATTATGTTAAAATAATTTGCAAATACTGTTGCCGTTTCAGACACAGTTCAACAAACACAAACTCTTTGTAATATCTGTAAATCTAGATAGAAGTTGATCTCTTAATCTTACTAAATGAAAAGATTAAATGTATCACTTCATTACTTTTCTGCTTCACATTTTGGGGGAAGAGTATCTCCCTGCTCCCATGTGAACCTTGTGCATTGCCTGCTCATCAAGACCTTTCTGGACCCATCAAAGTTTATTGCACTCCTGACATACATTGCACTACACTCACCTTGATGGCATCTCTGAGACCCTGTATCTGACAGGAGGGGGTCATTGCTGGTATGTTCTTGCCATGGTATAAGACTGTCATGATGGCTTTGGCAAGCACAGCACCCCCTTAACAATACTATCAGCACTCACAGCTGTACTACAAATCTGAAATATCTACTGGCATTTCTTAGAGTCCCTTAAAATTCTTCTGAGAACCCAAACTTGGTTGGGGTTTTTAAACATGTCACTGTAATGTCCAATGACAAGCTGGAAACAAAGCCGAAAATGAGAGAATGACGCTGTTTATCTAATGTTCATCTATCTAGATTTTATTATTTTTTAATCAAATTCTTTCCAAGCCAGACACAGAATCTTGTCAAGTTTGGTGTATCCAATAACTCATCAAGATAAACTCTTGTGAAAGGAAAAGCTGCCTCAAAAGTAAGGGCCAAACAGGGATGAGGGTCATTTTTCTAACTGTTAGCAAGTTCCAGTTGAGTCGTATATTTAAGCTCAGTAGAGATTTTGTTTAAAAATTCAGCAGCCGGGAGAGAAGTGAAAACTTAAACATTGCATCTGTTGCAATATAGTAGCAAAATATAAACCAGGCTGCTTGCTGCTGGGATGGATTTGCTGAACTTGACACACTGCCCCAGAAGATTCCCATCCGACTGCACTCACCAGGACTACACCATTCCAGACTGGTTATGCCAGCAGAGAAAACTGAGGAGTAAGAAAACTCTTCATGCATCTTCCCTGTTTAAGTAGTGACACTTTTCTACCTGGTTACAAATTGGACCTACCAAACTTAAAGCAAGGACTTTTCCCCAAACCTTTGGGACATTTCTTTCCTACTTTGAGCATGTTTATGCTTTTTGGTAATAAGTAAACTTTACTGGGGTAACAACTTATGCCAGTCTATCTGCTGCTTACAACCAAAGTCTTAATGCTTGGCAGAAATGAAACAACATCCTAAAAAACCTCACAAACAAATAAGCCCACAATCCAACTGTTTATGAAAGTCTTCCAAATTTAAACCAAATTCACAATCAGTAAGAGGAGGTTGCTATCCACAGACTGCTATACTACAAAATAAGTCTGTGGGATGGCTACAGGATTTGGGATCTATTCCAGTGTGCTGTAAAATTATCACTGGAAAAGGGCAACTTGCAGGGACTGCAGTGGTTTCAGGGGATTGAGGGGCTGCTCCTAGAGTAAGAGTGGAGTTCAGAAAAGTTGTTTGTAGGTGCTGTCTGGCACAGTTCCCTTCTGAGCAAGGAGTTCATATTGTAATTATCTAGTGTTAGAATCTAATAAAAAATGACTAGTGGTCTTAAGTAATTTTTAAATAGTAAAATAAAACAGCCCTCTCTGAAGGGGATGTTTTGTCACACGGAAAAAAACCCCAAACCCAGCTCACAAGTAAACATTGTGTTGGGTGTTCACAAGGGAACTGGAGCAGACACCTCAGCTACACCTAGGCTCTGGGCTGTTTCTCACTGCTGTGGAGCCAGAGGACAGGAATCAGCTCAGGTCCACTGCTGAGCCCTGGCTGGGTCTGTGTGTGTGTGGCACACAGATCTGGTGATGAACTCTGCAACAGGACAGATGTGCACTGGCATTGTCTAGTTCCATCTCAGCCCCAGGATGCAATGACACCTCAGCTGACCCTCTGCAGCCAGCTAAGATCTTACAAAGCAAAGTGGTTCTTCCCTGTGCTTTGCCAAAGAGGCTGTGCTGGACAGCTGCTGGCCCTGAGGGCAGAGAGAAGGTGGTGAGTGTGAGTGTAGCTGACTTCTGGCATGGTAAGGAAACCTTCTGAGAAATCTGGCTCAGGATACCTTAGATTTTTCTCCTATGGGATTCCAGCCACCACTAAGTTAAACTCAATAGCCAGCATTAGGTTTTTAGTTCAAGTGCAGATAAACAAAAAGTAATGTAATCACCCTTCCCAACATGTATAGATGTGCCTCTTGAAGCAACAGGTTGCTTAAAAGTAGTCATAAAGACTTCTCTGTTGTATCCTGGCTCGTCCATTCTCATGGCAGCACCTTCTAGAATTAAACTGAGAATAGTTAATCTGACTTCCCAGAGGCATTTCTAAACTCACAGAGCATCTCTGCTTTTATTCAGGCATACTATGAACTCTGTGCATCAGTGTTTCCATGTGGAAAGGATCTGTACTGGTTCTGACCCTTCCATGTAGTTTGCAATAAATCTCCAAGACTAGACAAAGTCTATTTCAGATTTCTGGAAGAAGTAAAGAGAAAATTCTGCTGAACTCCTACCAAAATACGCAGGAAACATTAATCAAGATAGCTGCTCTGTAAGAGCAGCACAGGAAATCTGTCACTGCACTCACCTTTTTAAAAGACATACGAAGTTGTTGCAATAACATTATGTATCAAGGTCACTAATTACAGAATCTAACCATCATCAGTGGACCAACTGGGCAAAAAGCATCAGAGAATGAAGCAGGGAGAGGGACAGGGAAGAGGAAGGGTAACAGGAACACAGCAAGAAAGGCAATCCTAAGAGCTACTGAGTAGAGGTAACAACAACCGCAGCAAACAGACATTGCACAAGGTCAGTCATAGTGGATGGAGTCTGTGACAGAAGAAGGGCTCTTACTTTTGGCTTCAGAGGGATGACGAGCACTGGTGTCATGCTCCAGCTTTCCCTGCCCTCCAAAGTTAGTTTTACATGGCCCAGTAATTCTCACACCCCAGGAGCTGGCTTTCTCCCAAACCCACAGCTTTGTTGAGCTTTTCCAGCCACACCCACACAAGGTCTTTCCACTCCACATGGCCAAGCTGCTGAGATTATTTTGGCCTGCCCCCACTCTGTGCTCACCCCTTCCCACACACACCGGCATTCTGGGGTCGCTGGTATTAATGGTGGCTGAAAGTGAGGAAATGTCCTAGGAACTGAGTGCAGCCTACAGGGAAAGATCATTTCTCACCTCCTTTTCACCTAGATAACTTTTGAGATAAACACACACACAGACACACTCATACTTGGAACAGAAAAAAAAAAGAACAGCAGCCTGGAAATGACTGAACTGTAATTCCTGCAACTTTCAACCAGCTGGGCCAGCGAGCCCCAGCTTTGCCTACTCACCTATGTGGAATAATCATTTTTGTTCCATGTGCCATGACCCATCCCCAGCTAACAGGGACTGCATGAGAGCTACAGGCATAGTGAAATCGAAACCACCTGCAACCTGGGGTGGTAATGTACCATTCCAGCCAACCTCAGACTCCCATAATGATTTATATGTTAATAGTGAATGTAGCATGAGTTAGAAATACAGGCAATTCTTTTTGTAAAGGCAATACACAAATCTTGTTTTAGTGAAGCAGAACGACACACCTAAATAAACACGTCAAATTGTCAAAAAACAAACACTGAGTAGCAAGCCAATTTTGTTTCCTTGCACATACACACAGTCTGTGGATTTAATTGATGCATTAGGAATAATGTAACATACCAAAATGTTTGTTCAAATAACTTTGAACCTTGGTGATCCCTCAGGTCTTCTCTTTTCTGGTCTGTTCCCCTCATTCACACACTGTGCTTTGTCAGCTACCCCTTTACAGCAGCACTGAGATATAACACCTCATTCTACAGTCCTCCTTTCCTTGCAAGAAAAACATATGTTAGTCACTCTGCCTTCACCATAAACGGGGATGTGAAATAGCTTGACTCCTTAGCCAGTTTGCTCTATTTTACTGTTTTAGTTTTCTTTAACCTTCTCCAGTTCAATGCTGGTGGTATACTGAGGAACTCCATTAACTACTCTGATTTGAACTAGTTCATATTCACTGTCTTTTCAAACTATTCCCCCTAAGTTATCTTGCCATAAAGCTGCCGAGAAGCAAAGGAACACCTGAGATTTATTGCTCAATGCCATTCAAACTTTCCAAAAAGCAATCAAAAAAACCCCAAACCCCCAGTCTTTCAAGTAAACAAATATGTTCTTTTCCTTTATAGGAATGTGTTATTACACTGCCTATTGCTCCCCTTGCTCTTTGGTCTGAAACCTCTCCTAAATCTGAAAATTAATAGACAGGACTTTCTAAAGCATGGGGAGGCATAATACCACTAAGAATCTGTTTATAAAATGAAATGAAAGAAGCCTAACTTCATTTTAAAAGCACCACATATGCTGTACTGGAAACAACTCAATGGAAAAAATGTTGGACATTTGATCATAGAAGAGCGAACCTATGCATGCAAGACATTTTGTGTTCCTTTTAGACAGTGACTGAATTACTCTTTTTGCTATGTAGGTTAGTATCTGGCATACAACCAATAGTCCATTATCAAGGGCATGAACTAGAAATTCTATATCTTAAGAAAGATGCAACAAACAAATCCCAAACCTTAAACCTGGGGAATGTTTCCAATTGAATTTTGATGTACCAACTGGGATTCTGGATTGTATTTGAGATTTTGGAGAAATTAACCTACTCATTCCAGAGATGTAGGGCTTTTCTCAGTAGTTGTAGGGTGGTGGTACTGGTTGTGAGGTGGCTGATTTGATTGTATTAAAGAGGTGTTCTCCAAATAGAAAACTATTTTTTACTCTTTTTCATTCAAATACTTGAATAAATCTGAAACTTTTAAATAGACAGGTTGTGCTCGACATTTACTTTTCTTCACTAAAAAAATTAATTCTTTAGTTTTAGCTAAAGAATTTTAGCTTTGTGTTTTAAATGCAGTAAAAAAACCAAAACAACAGAACTCAAATGTGAGAGAACTTTAAGATATGAGCCTCCATTGGGTTTATATATACATTTCTGTTAACACAGAACATGTGCTCATCTAATTAACAAAATCCTGTTATAAAATACTACAACTGTAAATAACCAGTACTGGACATAAACTCAGTTAACATGTCCTATTATGTTCAATCAACTCCCACTAATGTTTACACACAGAAAATTCATAAAAGATACTCTCCCTTGAATGTCTGATCCCACTGAGGGAAAACTAGAGTTCAGTAAGCTTTAAATGAATTAATGTTAATTAGTTATAACGTGAACATGGAAATGCCATTCCCTTTTGTACTCTCTTCCCACCCACCCCCCCTTCCCATTTCTAAATGCCTCATTATAGGTCTCATCTACCTTCTGTGCTCCTTTTTTTTTCAGGTATAGTCTGTGTTACCCAATAGGACAAAATAACTAAAGATATAATTTTATATTAACAGACATAGTAAAAGGGATCAAAAGTTAACATTTTCCTCAATATATAGAGTGCACCATCAAAATTATCCAGAAACATATGAACTCCTGCTGTGACTTGCCTGACTGTATTTTGTCCTTGACTTTCCTGATTTTTGTATGATTTGGTTACTGTAAAAATACAAGGGTGGGTCTTATTTTAAATTATTTAGCTTTCAGATCCATTGTCTGAATCATAATCAGCTTTCTGTTGTGTAATTGCATTGTCCACTCTTGTATTCATCTGCTTTTCTCTGGCTAGTTACAACATCTCAACAGACAATGAAACTTAGGGGTTCTGAACAATCATGAAAACTCTGTTTCTCCTTCTTACAAATACTGACCATGAACAGAATAGTTAAATTCTTATTTAAGAATGAAGTTAGGAATCACTTTTTTGCAGGCAGTCTCTCCCAGTAGTCCAGTGTCACACTGTCTGTGACATTGATGGCCACTATAGACTGCTGAAATGCCATAACTGGCAATCTGGGATTGCCTCTTCCTGCAGCTTTCTTCATAGCTGATTCATGGACAAAAGGAAGGTGTTTCTTTTGCCTCATCAAATTCATATCCCTTCATATGGGGTAATCAATAAAATCTGCTTTCACTGTTGATACACAAGAAAGGTGTGCACGATTTTTGATGGTGAGGCATGTGCTCACTGAGGGAAAACTGCCAACATACTTGCTGCAGCTCTTCCTGTGCAGATATTGAGCAGCCCACTTTAAATTCAAATTTTCTATTTTTTTAAGCATTTTGTTTTTCCTGTCAGGAGTTCCAGAAAATGAGGCAAGGAGCAGTGGAAAACTCTGTGGCTTCCTAGTCCTTTGAACATGAGAAAGGGATACCTACAACTAATCATAAGCATGTCAGTCTGGAAGAAAGAATAAAAATTTCATCTGGTTGTCTAGTCACTATTACTGCCTAAATAAACGCCATCTGACTAAAGCTGCTCTTCTGCACATAGTTTTGGGATGAAGAATGTTAAGCATTAAAACAGCTGCTGTTACTGAAAATAGTCTCTTAATAAGAAAAGGCTAGTGCCTGTGAATGCAGCCAGTGCCTGTGAATGCAGCCGATCTGCGTCTCTAGAGAGACCTCTTGCACTTAGCACACACAGAGTTAAAGTATAGGTGGAAGAGGAGGTGAGAAATTCCACTGACCTCCCAGCAACACAGTTTTCTTTAGCACCATTTCTGAAACTCTTAGCACTCCACCAGAGCATCTCTCACCCACTTCTGGTACACCTTCAGAGCCTGAATTCACAGCCCAATCTTCTGCCAGTCTGGAGCTGCACCCTGCAGCCAGATAGACCCTGACTCAGTCTGAGCCTAAAGCTAGTTTGCTTCCAGTCCAACCACCTTGAGCAGCCAAACCTGCACTGTTTATTCACTTGAGAAGGAAGTTTATTCACCCAAGCAAGGAGCTGCGAGATTTAGGCTACTGATATTCTTAAAGTCAGGGATATGTTTAGCTCTTGCTGAACCAGAAGCTCAGGTGTGAGCCTGTGCACCCACCCTTCCCAATAATTGGTTAAAGAGTAATATGATACAAACTAATTTGCATTAAAAGTTTATTTTTCCTGTTGTAAGGATCACAGACCCCAATGGCAAGAAATAAGGGGAGCTTGTCAGGAAAAGTTATAAACAGGAGCAGAAATCTGAAAATATTATCACTAACTGAAGCAAAGAAAACATCCCCGTGTCACTCCTATTACACTCATGGCAAAGTCAAACGTTCTTTGTGAAAATCTAAACAAACAAAGCATACTAATTTATCAGTCATGTTTCTCATGCTCTTCAGTTATTTTTGAGGAAATGCAGTTGATGTTGGTGAGTAACAGTGACCTAGCTCAAGCTATATTGGACTCTCTCTGTAACAAAGTACCAGATGTCTTTTGCACACAAAGTTCTTTACTAGGCCAGGAGAAGTGTAACCAACTAGAATAGAAAGCTCTTCTCTCAATTTCACTGACAGAGAAAGAGGTGGCAACAAAACCCCACAGTCACTTTCAGAGCAACATTTTGAGCACTTTAGCCTAGAAGTTATAAATGCTTCTCTATATCAAATTCAGCTGTGAATGAAATTCCTTCTAATGTTAAATAGAAAATGTGGAAACATAGTAGAAGTTTTTGCATATTAGCAGCAGTTACTTGTTTTGATTGCTGTGTGCAGTAAAAAATACGCTGAGATATTTCCCCTATTTCTTCTTTACTTGCTAAAGTCAAAAGTTTGCCATAAAAGACAAAACCCAAACTGTTTTCAATGACCTTAAAAGCACTCACATTTCCTGAGGAATTTGTGACCACTGAGGCTATGTGCAAGTGGCCAAAAATCCTGAGGAAATGCTCTCATAAGTAAACCCATATTTAATCTCAGAGCTTCAAAAAGTTACTGAAAAAGCTATTTCAGTAGCATAATATCAGACAAAGAAAAGTGTATTTTGTTTATTTCTACAGTGTATCACCAAAGCTTTTTGTAGAGCCCCAGACTGCTAAGTTCACTCAATAGTACACAAAGGCAGACAAGTAATACAACAGGGACACCCTCCTATACCCCAAAGTCCAGGATACGGGGTTCCCACAGCTATTCCAGACAAAGCAGACAGCTAAGCCATATATTCCTTGCTCTATCCAGTTCTTCTAAACTCTGTTTTGCAACATCCCTGTTGCTCCTCTTCAGATGGTCCTCAGACAAACAAACAATGCCACCTGCTAAGATCAGCATGCAGGACTCTGAGGGACCAAGTTATCCAGACCCTAGAAACATCCATTACCAGAAAGACCTAGGAGCCGGAGTCATTATAATGCATAGCAATGCTTCTAGGTAAACAAGGGGCTGAGGAGGAGAAGGGATTGGAAATTCAAAGCAAATGGAGTGACTTTGAAAAAGACAGAAGAGTCCAGAAATTACACTGAGGTGATTTCTACCACTGAGGTAACAGCTGAGTGCTTAAAAATCTGCATAAACACAGTGTGGACATTGTCTTTAACACAATTTATGCCACAGGTGAGTTAACAGGAACTGAACTTGATTTAGTATCTGAAGGCTGTGTCTTCCTACCATGGAGGCTGGCCCTAACACACCATTGCTGCAATTTTGTTTGAATTGCATTTCACATAGTTCCACAGTCAGCAAACATCAGACCTTAAGGATCCCTCCCCATCCGACACAGAGGGAGAAGGATCTCCCTGCCCCTATGAAGACAGTAGCTGGAAAAGGAGTTGGAAAGAGAGAAGATAAGCAAAGGGACACTGCTGCAGACAAGAGATATTCCACCCTCCAAAACAGTCCCACTATTCTATGCATGCTGAATAGCAGAGAGAGCCCATCGACCTGCTGCTGCTCCCAGCTGAAGGCTGCAAGGGCAGCAGCAGATCACCTCCCTCTTTTTAGCTGTGGGAACATTCAGGAAGCAATGCAAAATATCTGTGACTGCTCAAAGGTAGAAAGAGTGATAAAGAACCAATGATGGATGAAGAGGGGCAAAGAAGCTGGGATGATGAAATTGTCAAAAGGCAGGAGATTGAAAGGAAGGAAAAGTCTACAGAGAAAGGAGGATGAAATGAAAAAATTGCTGAGGAAGTAATGAGGGTGTATGGCCTCAGTGGAAACAAGTGCTGTGCAAGAGGGAATGAGTTCACCTGAGGGACTTCTCAAATGACTGCAGGAATTAATGCTTCCATGATGCTCACACACGTAAGATCCAGAGAAAGACAGCTCAACTCCAAACGTCTGCTAAAAGATGATCTGTCAATCTCAACACTTTCCCTTAAAAATGGACTTCTATACATTGAAACACAGACTGGTTAGATGAAACGATCTTACCAAAAGAACACATTTGCACACATCCCCAATACATTGAGGAAGGTTCCTATATGAGCCCTAAATTTGGATGTCATTCTTTGTGAAGGAGGTTTGTAAAATGAATGGTTTTATTACTGCTACTCTTCACCATTTTCTGATTGTTGCTTTCTCAGGCTTGTGTTTCTAACACAAAGCCTAATTAACTGACTTACTGCTTTTTGAGTGGATGTACTGCAACTGGAACACACTGAAGAGATCTGTTTGTGACAGATTAGAACAGACTCAATCAGAGAGCCACCTATGAAGCAGTACTTTGTCACACACACTGCTAAAGGTTTCCAGTTTGCCACATTCATCTGAGTTTTCCTTTTACATCCTTATCCCCTCATAATGATTTGAGGTGCTAAAAAAATACTATCCCAGGTGCACCAATCCTTTCTTCAGTATTTTACCCACCAAATCTGACAGTAAAGTTTTTATTAACAATCCTAAATTGTGCCTTCTTGGAATTTGCAGTGAAAAGAACTAACGACAAAAATTACCAAGGAATTAAAACAAAGGCAATAGAGAGGGACATACTTGTGTCTTCCCAGTGAGAGTTTGCTCTCACAATGGACTTTAAAGGGGACTGTGAAGAATTATTCCTCAAAGGCAAAGACATACACACACATGCACACACATGCACAGACATGCACACACACACACAAAAAAAAAAAGGTTGGGTTTTTTGCTGCTATTTTTAAACACATAAGTGTATGATCCGGGGCAACTTTTTAAAGTAATGTGATAGAACTCTCTTGGGCAGCACTGATTGAGAGATACTTTAAGTATTTCATCTCAAATGAGCACTTTTCTCTAGAGAAAGAATGAAAGGTGTCAAAGACATAAACTGATTTTTGGTCTGCCATTCACATTGGTTAGCTGTTAGAAAGGCATCCCCTTTCTGTTTAAAAGATGGTTAATCTGTGTTCTTACATCCTTTAAAAGTCCAAAACTTTGAGGTATGTGCTGTCTTGCTTTTTTTCATCCTGGTCACTTAATTTCTACAGTTTCTGGGTCATTTCTTTCGCTTTACACCGCACTTTTAATCTCACGCTACGTACTATAATGAAAGTTGAGGATCGGGGCGGGGGAAGCCAATCCCACTTTGCATACCAGATCCTTTCAAAATGCTTTTTTAAGGAGGCACCATCAACAAACGTAAAATCAATCTCCTTTCCTAATTACTGGTGGTTATAAAATACATAAGTCAGAAGATGTGTGCGATAGAAAGACAGAACCTGCTTTTCAGTTTGTTTCCATCACGTTCAAAGAAGGCAGGGACTGGGACATTCCACCTGGCAGCGCGGAGTCATGACCGACGTTCTCAACGTAAATGTGAGACAATAACAGATGGTAGTTTGAGCATTTTGAATTTCGCAGTTTTCTCTACATCTTGATTCAGGTTATAATTCGTGATGTTAAAAAATTAATTTCTGCTTGGTTTACCCCTGCATGAATAGGACTACATTTCCTATTAGAGGTTACGGCGAGTTTTTCTCATCCGAACACACTGGCGTACCTGCGCCTACCTCCTCAATCCACTCCTGGGTGAACTCGGGGAAAAAAAACAGCAGACTCACCAGGGAATTGTGACAGGAACCTGCAACAGCAGAACCTGTGCGCTGTGCCTTTCCCTGAAACTGTTTATATGGCGGGACAGCGCACAGTCGGAAAGTAGCCCCGAGGGGAGCTCCCTGCCAGCGGGGAGGGGCGCCGGGAGCCCGGGCGGCCGTTCCCGCAGGAAGGAGCGCTGCTTCTCCCCGGGCAGCCGCGCCGGCCGAGGAACAACTCAGGCGCCTCAGGGCGCTGCTGGGCCGCCCGCGCTCCCGGCGGCTCGACGGCGACCTTCGCCACCCGCGGGGGTGGGAGCGGCACCGCCGGCCGGGGCAGGCAGAGCCGGGAACAGCCGGGCCGGGAACAG
>VYXD01000212.1:690273-799559 GCA_013397195.1 Hylia prasina
GCTCGGAGGCCTGCCGAGGTGACCGGCGGGCGGCAGCGGGGCACGGCCGCCCTCCTGGCCCGCCTCTCTGGGAGAAGCGGCCAGGGCCGGGGACGAGCGCCCGGAGGAGCTCCCGCGGGGCTGCCGGCGGCCCCCGAGAGCCGCGCCGTGTGCTCGACGAGCGGGAGGCTCCTTCGCCACCCCCTGAACAGGGCGGGACCCCTGCGCCCTCCCGCCCGCAGCCGGCGGCTCCCATGGCTCTGAGCAAAGGGCTGCGGCTGCTCTGGAAGCAGGAGCCGGGGCCGAGCGCCCTGCTGGAGGCTCGCAGCCGCCAGGACTGCCTGTTGCTGGAGGCCGGCACCGTGGCGGCGCTCAGTAAGTGCGTGCGGGGGCGGCCGTGGGGCCCGTGGGTGTCCGTGGGTGCGCACCTCTGCTGCGAGAGGACACTGGGGTGCGACGGCAGCGGGCGATGCCCAGGAGCACTGGGGCACTTTCCTCTGTGGCAGGGATAGAAGAAGGGGAGCGCTCAGACCCACGTCCTGTGGGTTGTTGGCTGCGAAGAGCGTCTCGCCTCACTTACACCCCGACCTCCAGCACGGCCCTCTAGGCTTCTCCACTTGCTGGCCCATTTTGGTGACCCCCGGTACGTGGCGTGCGCGGAGGCTTGGCCAGCATCTCCCCGATCCGTGTCCCATCGCTGCTCTGGGTGTATTTAGCCTCCTCACCAGCAGCCGGGGTAGAAGAAACAGGACAGGCCACCCGGCTGCCTGGTGGCGGTGCGGTCTCGACACAGGGCACCTTTAATGTACAAGACTTTTCCTCTACAGCCTTGACTGCAGAGGAGGGCCCAGGTAAAGGAATGAGGTCCACTGCCTCTTGAAGAGGTTTCTACTCAGGTACATTAGTGCTAACCACTACTGAAATCAGCCATCTCACAGAGATGTTTTGGGATGACTGGCTTGGGATTTGTCTCCCCTAAAAAAAATCCCTGGCCTCTTGCTGTAGTGCCCCTGTGATTTTTGGTATTTGGTTACTTGAGTGTCTGGCTCTTACTGGAGGAATCTCCTGAAGGTGCTTAGGGTTGTCTCACCTTGTGTTTTTGATACTTGTTATACATGAATTAGTGCAGTGCTGATAGTGCTGCACCATCAGCACTGTTGAAGCAGACACAGAAAAATGAGGTGACTGAGAATGTAAGGGGCAAAAAGCAAAGTAGGGGAACACCTGCTTGTGCTGTGTTCTTAAATTGTTTTCTGCATAATACCTGTGCCTGCAATCATGCTGCTGTTCACAGCATTGTAGGAGCCTATGTTCAAGCAGCTCACACAGTAGTAGTAGTGTAGTAAGATCCATGTGTACATTGTGATTTGTACAATGTCAGTCACAATGTCACCTCAGGACCTGGGTCCACTCAGCTGAATCTTCCACAGTGTACTGGCAGGGCATGCAGACTAAAATGCTTGATTTTCAGGTGTTGGGGACTTTAGGAATGACAAAAGCCAGAAAGGTCATCAAGGGACTAATTTTCACAAGAATAGTTCTGATAGTGGGAAAATTTTGACCACTCATGGAAAAGATGTTATTGCCACACTTGTAGGGACTTCTGTTTGGTTTGCTTTGTTTGTTTTATTGGACTTTTATATTGTGCAATATTTAGGGGTTCTGTTTCTTGCTAAATTCTTTGGTAATAGTGGACATAAATGTGTTACATTTTCTAGAGGGGTTTTTTGTGTCAGTTTTCAGTCAACTGGCAAAGTCAGTTAGTACTGAGCAGTACTTTACTCACTTTCCCTGATTCTAAAACCTGTTGACATTAAAACTCTCTACTGCTCTCAGTGGGGTTTGGTCTGTATTTTGTTATTCTGATAAAAATCTAAAGCAGCTCCACTTCCTAAAGCCAATGTGCATGAATAAAACAGAGACTCCAGTATTCACCTAGCCAGCCCTGAGCCACCAGTATGACCAGTGGTTGGAAAGATTTGAAATCTCACTAATTAAAGGAATCATCAACATAGAGTGGTTTTTTTTATCCCTCAGTGTTTCCTCCTCATCTCCCATATGAATTGCTTAGCTGAAATGATTTAGTGGCTGGAAATTTGCCTGGCCAAAAAGGACCTGGTGGTGCTGCTCAGCTTCCATCTGAAGATGATCCAGCAGTGTGCCCAGGTGAACAAAGAGGCCAATGGCATCCTGGTCTGTCTCAAAATAGGAGCTTGTCCGGAGAAGGACAATGGAGCCGGTGAAGGATCTGGAGCACAAGTCCTGTGAGGAGCAGGTGAGGGAGCTGGGGTTGTTCAGCCTGGAGAAAAGGAGGTTCAGGTTAAGATAAGGTTCACCTTATCACTCTCTACAACTGCATGAAAGGAGGGTGTAGCCAGGCATCTTCTCCCAGGTAACAAGAGATAGGACATGAGGAAATAGCCTCATCTTCCACCAGGGGAGGTTTAGACTGGATATTAGGAGGAATTTCTTCATGGAAAGGATGGTCAGGCATATGGAAACAGGCTGCCCAGGGAAGTGGTGGAACTACTCTGCCTGGAAGTGATCCAAAACTGTGTGGATGTGGAAGCTGGGAAACATGGTTTAAATGATGAACACAGTGATACTAGTTTAATGGTTGGGCTCAATGATCTTAGATGTCTTTTCTAATCCTAATGATACTATGATTTTGTGATTTTATGATGATATAATTTATACAGTCTCTCTTAAAATGTCTTACAAGGTTCTGAAGTAGTGATTTGTATAGGGTAAAAAGCCTGTTTGCCATATCTCCTGGAAGTCCAGTGTCATGTCTTGAGATAACTCTAATCATGTCTGTGTTGGCATTCAGCCTACTCCATGGTAATAACTTTGTCATTTTATTTCATTTGATTCCTCTATTCCTTCCTGGGCCGATTCCTGTATTGTAGGAAAAGCTAGTTTGTCCAGTGGAGCCTGTTTAGATAACTTCTTCTGTTTATGCAGCAGAGGACCAGAAAGGGAGGGAAAACCAGTAGTAGGTATTGTGCTGGTGAATTTAGAAGAATTGTGAAGAGGAAGCTTCACAGCAGGGTGGTAACAGAAACAACATCAATTCTGTTTTGTTTGACTTGCCTTTAGGTTATTACTAACCCTACCACACAACAGTGGGAGGTTAACATAAACTTTGTGCATGTGTGGTTTCCGACATACTAGTCCTAGGATTGTGTTGGTTTTGGCCTCTCTGTCTAGTTTTCTGTTTCTAAAATAAAGTTCCTTAAAATTGCATACCTGTGGTGAGGAGGAGTTATGCAAATGTGCCTTGTGCAAACCCCTACACTAAAAAGCAGATTGGTATACCTGGAGCACTTAAGTTGTACAACAGTTTATGTAGTTTTGCAATTGCACCCTCATGTAAACAGAACCACAGAGAGGAATAATCATAGATGGACAGTGAAGGCCTGAGAACAAGTTTTAGTCATTGTTCATTTTTTTTTTTCCATAATTACCAAGTGTCTCTGCCCTTGAACAGGCATGACATCTGCACTTGCAGAAAGTTTAATTGCTTCTATAATAATTTTGTACTAGAAGAAACTTAAATGTTGAATTTAACCTAGTTCAAGTGCCAGAAGGAGTGGGAATTGTCCTAGAAGAAGTGGTGTTACAAAAAAAGAAATCTGAAAAACCACACACTCGTACAGACAGTGCCTATAGAGGCTATAAACTTCTGGCAAACTCCTCATCAAAATAAACACTTTCAAATATGTGAGCTAACAATTTGATGCTGTCTTGTGTATGAGTGACTTTATACTTTCTTCTCTCTTGATGTATTATAATGATGACAATTTTAGTTGCAAATCGATTGTGTTTCACAATTTCCTTACTGCATGCAGAGATTTAATACCTGAACAATATTTGCGTCCTTGATATCAGTAGTGGAAAAGTATTGTAAAGATCTTTAATTGCCTGTATGTCAGCAATTTATAAAGTGAGAACACTTGTCCTGTAATGAGCACCCAAACTAAAACTCTTTTGGAAAAATCAAGAAATCAAAAATCACTGTGGGAAACCTAGTTGCATATCCCTAAACCCCTTAATCTGTATAGTGGTGTGATATCAACAGAACAGTTTTCTGTTCCACCGTAAGTTAAATAGTATTTTTGAGGATAAGAGTTTGTCTTCCTCCTCTCATGATGTCACTGTAGGGTGGAGGGTAAAAGTCATTGTTTTGAATTGAATGACACATTTTGCTGGAGGCTTTTTTTTTTCTGTTTTTGTCACTGGCAATCCTAAAGCTTCAGTCATCTCCAGGAGGATGGGTGACAGCCTGAAACAGTTCTTCCAGGAATTCTCTGAACTAGAACATCAGTATATTCTTTGGAAGTAACCTAAAATCATGAAGGATGAAGAAAAGTTGTCATTGATTTAGAAGTTTTTGCTTAATACAACAGGCAGTATAGATACAGATGCTGTTCCTACTTTAAACACATTACAGTTTCAGTGGTTTACAGATGAAGTGAACTGCACAAGGTACTTCCAGACTGCTGTCAAGGCAGTTGCTAAACTAAACTAAGGCTGTAGTGCTGAAAATATGGTGATTTAACTTTATTATAGAAGGTAGTTTCAGTGAAAAGCTGTCAACAGGACTGCTCTGCTATTGAATTTCAGCATAGTAATATGTTTTCTCAAGGGCAGAGCCAAAGGGTGCAGAGATTTGGGGGTTTTTGCAAGCTCTTTGATTCTGCAGCTGCTCTTATAAAGGATGTTACATCACCTGTTATGTTAAATCCTAAATGACCATGGCGTCTGGAAAGTACAGAAGTTCAAAGCTGATACAGTGTGTGTTTTTGCAAATATGTCTGAGGTTTTTCCTGGCTTTTACCCACAAATCTGGGAAGTTAGCCTTTACTAGAGACAAAGTTATACAGAGTTAAGGTGTGTGTACACTCTGTGGAGGAGCTCTGTGCTTCCTCTGCTGCTTCAGTTGCTGGTGTGTGTGTGGTTCTCTGATGCAGCTGAGTGAAATCAGGGTAAAATCTTGCAAAAGCAGGAAGTAGCAGTTATTTACCTGTGCATCTTTTTCTTCTTTTTGTACAGAAAGCAGTCTCTGTGCTGTATGTACATTCACTGTTTATAATTAGCTTTGTTTTTGTATGGATATGAACAACTATGCTGCTGAGTGGGGCATGGAAATCAAACACCAGTACTTGTGCACAGCACTCTGTGTACGTATTTCTGAGCACTACATTCTGTCCAAGACAGTGAGCCCTCCACCATGACTCATTTCCACTCTTATGCCAGAATATTCATATAGCTAGCACAAACTTTTATGAAGTTTTTCTTCTTATGAAGTTTAGTGGTGTTCAAACTTTTCCATTTGTGGGAGCAGTCTACAGAGCAGAAGTCCTGTTGTCCTTGGTTATGATGGCAGTGGGCACTTGCAAACTACAGTTCCTCAGGCTGAATTTCACTGCTTTAGATTATAGGGGAAAATGTGTGTTGCAATTCTTTCACTATTGTGAAAATGCAAACTGGGTACAGAGAAGAGGGAAGATGTATTTGTGTAAGTGTAGACTGTTGATTACAAGTCTTTTTTTGTATGCTAGGAGACAAGTAGTGGTGAGGGATGAATTCTCTAGTGGTTATGTCTGTAGTGACTGCTGCAAGTTTCTATGTAAATATGAGTCATATATGGCAGAAACCACATAAAGATAATGGCCAAACTTCAGAGCAATCACTCTGGGACTTCCTTTCTATTTTCTAGACTGCCTGCAGCAGCATAGAGCAGGCCAGTAGAAACCTGGTCGTTTCTTTAATCTATTCTTCTTCAATTGTGAATTAATATATTCATATATGCACATACAAGTACACAAACTTAATCTCTCACTAGGAGGAGATTGTTCTCAATCTAATATAGAAAACCAGGGAACTGAACTTTCCAAAATGCCAATTTTCTGTTTTGTTTGCTGTGTTTTCAACCAGAAATGTATCTTACTAGAAAATTGGTAAATGCATTGCTTGTTTTAAATATTTGGATTCTCTTAACTGTAACTCTGAGCACAGACTTTTTTCCAACTCAGTATTGCTTGGCCTATATGGTGTTTCTGAATACAGTCTGACTTTCATAATGCCTGTGTAGCTTGGATTGAATGTGAACAGGAATATTTTAGTGGTGAAAGATACTGAAAATACAACAAGTACTTGAAATGTGTCTGCAGATGACTGAAGACACAGTTTGGAGGTAATTGTCTAAACTTATGTAATACCAGAACATTGGACTTATTTCTAGGTAAGATGCTCATGGTAATGTATACATGGGAGTTTTGGTATGAAATTTCTGTTTGATTATAATTTTCCTCTGTTTCTGGGGAAAGTTCACACCTCTTTCCCCCAAATGCTAAGTGACACAAAGTCATCCCATGACACCAAACCTATGTTTCTTCTAGTATTTAGAAAAATGCTTGAGATTACGTTTGTTTAAGAGTACTTACAGCCAAGCAGGTGACTATTTCCAGAATCAGGCTGAAAAACCACAAGGGAGAAACAGAATCCATAACCCCATCTCAGACTCTTTTTCTTTCTTCAAGAATTTTTCCTTAATTTTTATCTTCAAGTTGAAGGTATTATTGTGTCTGTCCTTAGCGTTGGACTTAGAATTATGGTACCTTTCTCTACCCTCTGACTCCAGTTGCTGACCTTTCTGGGGTCCATATGCTTAAGAGTTGTGCTGATCCTTGCTGAAGTCTGGGGGTTCAGCCCTAAGGAAGGGTTGAATGAAGGAAACTGCATATGTTTGGCCAGTTCCTGCTAGCTGGTAAACGGAAATTGCAGCTTTTACAGGCAGGAGGTCACACTTGGTTAAGACATATGGTATAATGCAGTTTGTATGTCTTGTCATGGTGTGGGGCTTTTTGGCTCTGAAATATTTTATGCATGGAAAAGGTCACTTTTAATTGATTTTATTGCAGCTTGGTTTCATTGACTTATTGCATGCCTCTTGTTTTGTGAGGGTTAAAGTGCTTCATAGAAATTTTTCCCTTTAACTCTCTTCATCCAACAAAGTGGCTCGTAAATTTTGCTCTCTGTGTAGCAACGCTCTTTCTGATTCTGACTCGTGTCCTAGCACTCCTTGAATGCTCTGCGAGATGTTGTAGACAGTTATTTGAGATTTCAGTAAGATTTTGAGATTTATAAATACTTCTTTTTAATAACAGGATATGAACCTGGCTCAAGCCCTCTGCAGTAATGTCCTTTGTGGATCACCAAGGAGTGTAACAGGACAGGAGACTCCAAATTCCATCGGTATCTTTACAAAGGGAATTTACACACACCACCCTCCCAAATGTGGTCCATAGGCACTAGAACATTCTGGCCTCTCTGTTTGCATGACCCACGGACACAGCTGTGTGTGTTTGGCATGTTCCTTTCCTGCTCCTTCCTGCTCCTTCCTTCCAGGCAGCTCTGCTGGTGCTGCTGTGTGGGCTCTGAGGAGTGGCCTGCCCGGAACGGCGGCGTCTCTGTACCACTCCTGGTAAAACACAGCAATTAGGCTGCGTGTCTGGAGAGGTCCTGTGCCAGGAGCCAACGTGTGTGTGATGCCACTGGCTTGACCTGGGAAACCCCACTGGGTTCCATACATGCCAGTGGCAGGTACTTCTTGCCAGTAGTGGACTGGGATGTGTGTTGCCTAATTCGATGCTGAAATAAATTCCATTCTTTTGGGTTGTGCTCTTACCAGACACTTTTAACAGCCAACTTTCCAACTTGTAATTCTATTTTGAAGAGTATCGCCATGCTGTCAAAGTGACTTTTGAAATGCTTTCAGGTTGTGCCTGGCCTGCAGCTTTATGAGCTCCCACATGTGTCTTAGATCTGAATCTCTTGGTGTTTCTCTTGTTTTAGATTTCTTCCTAAAGCTGGAATATTTGGAGCAAGAATTTTGGTTTTCCCTTTTTATTTTAAAGTAGCATAATTATTTTAATGTAGACAGCTTTTAAAGGAGGGAACAGATTTAAGATTTATTGTTGCTGCTCTTTTCTACTTAGTAAAGATGCCATGGAAAGTGATGTTTCACTTTTTTAACCTGTTGGAGGTTTTTTAATACTTAAGAAAGCCTTGACAGGGAGTTTTTTTCCAAAGACTGAAACATTGTTATAGTCTATCTAAATTGGTTTTGTGAAATTGTTTCTTTTTAAGTGCCTGAGAACTGAGCTTGCCGAGTCTCAGCCCTCACAATGTGCCATTACTGAGTATTTAAATCGTTATTGTGCAGAGATTTATGTTACCCAATAAAAACCACTTTGTCCTCTGTCTGCTGCTTATGTTTTGCTTCACTGATGTGTTTGGTATCAACATTTTGCTAGTTTCTCCTGATTTACTCCAAGTTCTAAGAAAGTAGTACCTAAGTTATGAAGCTATGATAGTAAAAACAAAATTAAGAGAAAATTAAACAAGTCGTCTTTTTTTGTTACAAGTGCAAAAATTTAGATGAACACATTTTGATTACTCTTGGGGGTTGCCTCTATTAAGGAATTTTGCAAGAGGAATTGTCCTTCATTTCACTTCTAAGTGTCAGCAATATATGGGATATTTATTTGTTTTCTGTGGTTCTCACTGAGCTCCTTGCCTCTTGAGATTTAAAAAGAGGAGTCTCTTTCTTTTCTCTTCTATCATCCATTGCAAGCAGTTCAGTTTGTCCTTTTTATGCCCAGAGGTTTCAGCGTTTTTTTAACTGCTGAAGTTAATTAGGAGCATAAGATTGCATATTATTAGCAGATCTCTGGAAGTACTATGTTGCTGTTTATATGTAGTTCAAGAACTAGAAGGACATTTGAGGGTTGCAGTCTATTGTCCTCATTTGGGAGATTAACCTTGCTCCTCATTGGGAAATATATACAAAATGCAGACTTACTCATTCACAAAGTATGCTGGCTTTATGTTAAAATAGCCAGTTAAAATAGCCAGTGACAAGTTTGTTCAGTGGTCTGGCTTAATATCTAAATGTTCAGTATGTGCCCATTGGAGTTGCTTGTTGCAGAAATGCACAAATATAACAAGCATCTGACCCTTTATTTAATTAACTAATCCTTACTTCACTAAAATATGTTAAATTCCTCTTGAAATCAACATCTGGTGTTATGTCTACATCAAATCACGTTATCCTGCATTAAAAAATTCCAGTTCTGTCTGAAATTAGACTGAGAGTCTGGAAGTATAAACTCTCTCTTTTTCTACATGAAGAAAAAATATTTTAGTTTAGCTTGTGGCAAGACTGATAGTTATTTTTGTTCTTATTTTAGAACAGCGTAAATTTTACATGTGCTCATGTATTTCTTTATTCTGGATCTGGTGTGGCATCTGTATCATAAAATAAAATTGCTACTAATAATCAGGTTGATTTGAAAATAAAATGAGTGCTCTTTTTGCTTCTAGGGTGGTGTGTGGAGATGTGCATTCCTGGCCCATCATGTTTTTATCTCTATGGTTTTACAGCATTTTAACCTTTGCACTTAGTCTTGTTGACTGAGGAAAATCAACCTAGGTAGCATTGGTTCCTATGCAATAGGACAAATATCAATTTGAAAATTTTATGAAGACTGGATAACTAAGCTTCCTGCCTTTCTCTTTGTTCCTTAGCTCCAGAAGAAAAGGATGCAATTAAAGGACAGTATGAAAAACTCATGGATGCTTATGGCTGCTTAGGAGAGCTTCAGCTTAAATGTGGTAAGTCACCATCTGTATGATTGAGATTATAAAATGCCCAGACAATGCTAAATGACAATAAGGGGCTAAAGTTGTCTAATTCCTTAAATTGTGAAAGCTAGTTGCACTTTGTCATATACAGTCTGGAAAAGATCTGTTTCTTTTTCTATTTTGGGCCAAAACCGTATCACTGAATGATGGATGGATTTTTTTCTTAATTTGTTTTGTCTAACATTCTTAGCTGCCTGAAGATAATTTGCATTCTTCTTTCCCTACCACATTTGTCCAAGGCAAGCTATGATTTCTTAGTTTTTCTCCTCTTTTGGATCATGTTTAGACACTGATTTATCATGGTCATCTGAGAGTGCAGTACAGATTGCCAGTTCTTGCTATAATGCCTAATTGCTTTTAATCATTCATACAGATTAGGATTTGCAGAAGAAGGTCTCTGGCTTCAATTAGTATAGTAAGGAATGTTTATTGTCATTGATGTAAATTTTTGTACAGTTTGGGAATCTTGATTTAGCAAAGAACTTGTTATTACACTGCTTGCAGGAATGTTAATGGAAATAACATGTTTTAAGAGAACTGCAGTGATTGATTTGAAGATAATAGGACCTTACACAGTACTTAAAAATCACTGATTTGGATGCACGAGTAGAAAAGCACTGTACGTGTTGTTCCCAAGCTGTTAAAATGAGCCTTAATTTTCACTTGGAGAAATGACAAGACTTTTTTCATATAGCTTGGTGCTTGGTCAAGAAGTCTACCAAAGGCAGTGGTGGTGTGAGCACTGGTGTGTTTAGGCCAGTAGATATAATTGTGTCTTTTTATACCCATTTGCAACCTGAGAAATATGACTTGAAATTGACCTGAAGAGGCAACTGCACTCTGAAGGATTTTTATGTCATAGTTTAAAACTGTAGGTCCATCTAGTCTTTTAAAATTAATATGGACTTTTTGTTTGTTTCTTGTGGAGTTAATGAGACATTTCTCTGGAGATTTATATCAATTTGCTAATGTAATTTAAAACTGAGGACTCGGGATTAGTTTTTCTTGGCACATGGGTCTGTTTTTCTTCCTAGAAGTCTAATGAATCCTGTTGTAGTAAAGGAACGTAGCTATTGAATTCAATCTCTTCAAGCTACAGATAAGGGTAGTTTTTGTATGTGGCAGGAACCAAATATATCCAGTTTTTGTCTTCGTGTTAAAAGGTGAATGATTTCAAATGGGGTGTGAAATATTCTCAGCCTTACTTTTTCTCATGTCCTTATTTCTTCTTGAACAACATATGCTTAACTTCAGTGCTCCAAAAGTGTGAGGTTTTTCCTTTCTGAGCTTTGTCACTGTACCTCTGCCTTGTTCTAGCATTAGATTACAAGTTCTGGTACAGGACTTGCTTTGGAAGGGATTGTTAAAATTCAGTGAAAAGTCAGAGGGTCATGCTGTAATGGTAAGTGAAGGTAAGCAAACATTTTCTGCTTCTCAACATGTTTAAAAGAGCAAAGATGCATGTCTGCTATCTGACTGTTCAAGATGTAGCCCAGGTTTTTTGTCACAGTCTGATTTAGACCTTCCATCTTACATGAGTTCCACCCCTTTAGCTGTTGCTTACGTAAAAGATTAATGCTACAGAGGAATTGTACTGAGTTTGTGTAGCAAGGTTTGGTAGCAGGAGGGGCTACAGGTGTGGCTGTAGCTGCTGAAAAAGCAGCTGAAAAGCTGCTGGAAGCTTCCCCTGTGTCCAATGGAGCCAATGCCAGCTGGCTCCAAGACAGATGTGCTGCTGCTCGAGATTGAACCCATCAGCAGCAGTGGTAGTGCCTCTGGGATAACAGATTTAAGAAGGGGGAAAAAACCTGCCCAGCTGAAGCTGAAGAAGAGCAGAGTTAGAATATGTGAGAGAAACAGCTCTGCAGACACCAGGGCCAGTGAGGAAGGAGGGGCAGGAGGTGCTCCTGGTGCCTGAGCTCAGATTCCCCCACAGCCCATGGTGCAGACCACGGGGAAGCAGCTGCGCTCCTGCAGCCCATGGAGGTCCATGGTGGAGCAGAGATCCACCTGCAGCCCATGGAGGTCCATGGTGGAGCAGAGATCCACCTCCACCACTGGAGGTCTCCATGCTGGAGCAGGGGGATGCCTGAAGGTGGCTGTGATCCTTTGGGAGGCGCATGGTGGAGCAGGCTCCTGGCAGGACCTGTGGACCCATGGAGAGAGGAGCCCAGGCTGGAGCAGATTTGGTGGCTGGATTTGTGACCCTGTGGGGAATCCACCCTGGAGCAGTTTGTTCTAGAAGACCTGCACCCTGTGTGAGGGACCCACGCTGGAGCAGTTTGTGAAGAACTGCAGCCCGTGGGATGGAGCCATGCTGGAGAAGTTCAAGGACTGTCTCCCATGGGAGGGTCTCCATGCTGGAGGAGGGCAAGAGTGTGAGGAATCCTCCCCATGAGGAGAAAGGAGTGGCAAAGACAATGTGTGATGAACTGATCACAGCCCCTGTTTCCCATCCCCCTGCACCTCTGGGGAAGAGAAAATTTGGAGTAAAGTTAAGCCTGGGAAAAAGGGAGGGGTAGAGGAAGGTGTTTTACTCATTGTTCTACTCTGTTTTGATTAGTGATAAATAAAACTAATTTCCCTAAGTTAAGTCTGTTTTGCCCATAACTGCTAAATGAACTCTCCCTGCCCTTACCTCGACCCATAAAAGCCTTTCAGTTTGTTTTTCTCCCCTGCCCAGCTGAGGAGGGGAGTGACAGAGCAGCTTTGGTGGGCACCTGGCATCCAGCCAGGGGGAGTCAAACGACCAGAGGAATGCAATGTAACTTTTTCCTTTTTTGTATAATGTATTTTAGCAGCTGCAAACAAAGGCATAATTGGCTAGCTCTTCACTGAGCTTCGGTGCTCACATAGACTTTGTTCAGGAGTACCAGCATTTTTTCTTACTACGGGAAACATGCAGACCATAAGTATTAAATTAACTGGGAGTTTATTTGTGAAAACACATTCCACTGGGATATTCAGAGTATATTTGTAGAGCAGAAGGGGAAATTTTTTGCCAAGACATGAAAGATGTCTCTGAACATTTTAATTAATCTGTAAATATCGCTACTTAGAAATCCAAATAAATCACATTGTATGCCTGCCAAAGTAGATCATGCTTTTTACAAGAAAGTAGATGAAATATGTGAAACTGACTCACAAAGTTAATGTTTCCCACCAGTAATAACATTCACTTCCATGTACTTATGTCTGTTAACATGACTCACAAAGTTCTTCTGCTTTCTTTTGTGAGATGGATGGCAGCAGAATGAATTGTACAGTGTCTGTGAGCTGTACCTCAGCCAAGATTTTGCTGCCAAAGAAGATCTAGCAGTGACAAATACATCTTAAGCAAAGTGTTAGAAGAGCTGGCTTTACAGTGTTTTTTTCAGATACTGGGGTGTCAGGAAGAGATGCATACATAAGGGGAATATTTTAACACCATCACCACATAGGTTGTTTGCATTAATACAGCTGCTGTGTTTGGGGAGGCGTTCTGAATTCATTTGATTGTGTATATACTCTCTCACTCTTGTACATATACAGTGTGTAGTTGAAAGGAAGAAATTTCAAAGGCAAAAAGGACAACTAAGTAACTGTCTTCTGTTCTTTTTGCACATTTCCTAAAAATGTAATTGTATGTAGAAGAAGGAGAAAGAGGAGTGTATCTTTGAGACTAAAATGGTAGTTTGGAAAGTCTTGGTTCTTTTTGTAATTCTGCTGTAGATATCCTCAGCATTTTTCAGCTAGGTGGCTAGAATGTACTGCTCTGCTGTGTTCTGTTGCTATTTTTGAAGACAGATGAGAGGCAAAATTGGCTTTTAGTGGACTATAAAATGGAATGGGCTATGTGTGGAGTGGAAATGGAAAAGTCTAAGGGAACACAAGGCATTGGCATGACTGTGATGGAATGGAGAAAGCAAAAATTGGAGAAAATCCTTTTTGGAAAGAAAAGGCAGTCTTGAGTGAAATAGTTAAGGACAAAATAAGAATTGAATATTGACTCCTTTTCAGCTCAAAATAGGCAACATTGAAATCATCCCCTAAGCTGCAGGGGAAACAATTTCCTTGAGTCATGCAGACAGGTCAAATACAGAAACTGCTGCTTTTTATTGTGTAGTGTGGCGTACCAGAATTGCATTTCCTGCTCAACTTGGATAAAGGCAGTTGGTTTCACAAGAGCACTTGAAAAAATGGATGGAAATTATTATTGTCTTGTTTCTGTGCTAAATATTCTTCATCCTCTGCCTCTTTTGTGCAGCCTAATAAAAGGGCATTCAGCCCATATCACTGTGAGCAAAACATTTCTTACATTTCTTCAAAAGTGTTCTTTATAGATTGTAGTAGTGGTTGATAGCTGTAATGGGGCAAAATAATGATCTTGGTCACAATGCATGAACATTTTTATCCCTTTATCTGAGATCAAAGTTTGGTCCATAAGCTTTGAAATAATTTTTTTCTTTAGTACTGTATGCAGGTATTGCTTTTTCACAGATGTGTTGCTGTAGAAAGCATGGCCACTAAGGAACACTTCACTTCTTGCTCTGAAATGATTTCAGAGATTTCTTTAGAACATTCCAGATTCAAAGGACAGGAAGGACATTTCTACAGTTGTGACCTTCAATTGCAGTTCTTATATTCCTAAATGACTTTCGTCTATGTGTACAGTTTAGAAAGGCTAATATGAATCAGGACTGTACATTAAACTACTTGTGTTAGTTATAGGGGAAAAAAAAGATTTTTATTTTCCAGGGTGGGGTATGGTAAATAGCCTACAGCTGATGTGGTTGGTGGTTGGTACCAAGTGAAATTGACCTGAAGAGGCAACTGCAATCTGAAGGATTTTCATGTCATGAGTTAAAACTGTAGGCCCAACTAGATGTTGCTGGTAAGGAAGGGAAAACAGGGAAAGCCTTCTCTGTGTGTAGCTGTACAGCTTAGTGGTAATTTCTTACACCTTGATGGAGACATGACTAAAAGATGAATGGTGGAGCAGTGTTTTGGCAGCATTAATTCTGCTGTATGAGGTTCTAAAAGGGTGAAAGGTTGACAGAAGCATTACCTCTGTTCAGAACCCTATGGCTACATCTGTGCTGTGAATAAAAATGGACAGGACACAGGCACAGATCACTGTCAATAGGATATTGTGATTAGTTTGTTCCCTGTGCCAAGAGGGCATGCACATTAAGCAAGGATCTTCCTCCTGCAGACAGTGTAGTGATAGCCCAGACCTTGTTCTCAGAAATACTGTCCAAATGCCACCTGGAATGAAAGTACTACCAGAGGATGGGGCTTGGGACGTTTTTCCAAGGTACAGAGTCAGAGAGATTTGTGTTAAGCTGGGACTGTGGTGTTACAGGTTTTGCATATCCTGAGTGATTTAAGCAAATAAGAGAGGTTAGAGCTGGTCTGAAGACCACCTCAGCTCACAGAGCAGCCTGGGAGGGCCAAGTGGCAAAGCAGGCTAGCTTTATCATGCCATAAATCTCTCTTTTCATCCTTTTCCTCCCTTTTTCTGGGCTGTAATTGTGAGCTCCTTTGCCAGTGTGTCTCTGTTCAAAAGTATCATGAAATGTGCACGGTGGCAGCTCTCTAATTCAGAGTACTGTAGAGAGCTTATTCTGTGTATGTAGAACTGTAGAATGGCACCTTTATAGACCATCTACTTCCACCGCCCCTGTCATGGGCAGGGACACCTATCTCTGGACCAGATTGTTCAAAGCCCCTTCCAACCTGGCCTGGAACACTTCCCAGGGGTGAGGCACCCACAAGTTCCCTGGAAAATCTGTTCCACTGTTTCACTACTGGCATTGTAAAAGATGTCTTCCTTGTATTCAATCTAAACTTGCCCTTTTTCAGTGGAAAATTCTTGCCCCTTGTCCCATCACTGCAAGCCCTTGTGAAGAGTCTCTCTGTCTTTCGTTATAGGCGCCCCTTTAAATACTGAAAGGCTGTAATAAGGTTTTCCCTGAGCCTTCTTTTCTCCAGGCTGAACAACCCTGACTCTTTCATGTGGAGTTACTGCTCAGTGGCAGAAAAGTATCACAGCTTTAGAAAGCCAATCTCCTTATACTTCAGGGAAAATGCAATACCTTCTCAGGTGTGATTACTCTTTTGGAGCTTATTAGTTAGTGATTTAAGGGAGTAGAGAAGCTGGACCTTTGAATGTGTAGATGAGTAACCCATTTGGGGGTGAGTGGTTGAGTGGAGGAGGTAGTAAAAAGATTTTATAGTCTCTGGTAAGCAAGAGCAAGTTTGTATGTAAGGCAACTATTCCTACGCAATGCCTTCTTAAACCAGAGGATTATTCTGTTTAGATTCAATGATTTTCCCCTGATTACAAGCTCCTCGAAGGACAGAGGTAACAAGCCCTGTATTATTAAGTTTTTGTTCTCTTTGGCTATTTTAATGTTGACTTTCTCATTTGATCTCTTCTGAACCGTTTAGGAAAGCTTAAGGTCACGGAAGGCGATGAAAGTACTTGTACTCTTTGTCTCAGCACTGCACGCAGGCAGCTCGCCAAGTCCTTCACTACTGGTTTTTGTGACTGACAAAGCTGACTGATATTAAGGCACACTAATGGTGTTTTTATATATTGCTTCCAAAGTCTCATGAGTGAAGTTTACTTTGAGCTGATCAGTTTTGCTTGGTTTCAGCTAAGTCACAGAAGTTTTTAGCTATCCTGAGAGACAGCTAACTCCTCCTAACCCTTTCTGGAGGCTGCAAGGCAGTATTTGGTCAGTTATGAACTCTTGTGGTGATAACTGATGTGTCTCCCACTCTTTATTCTTTATAATTACTCAAAGTCATGTGCAAAGGAGGAATAAACTATCAGTATTTCTAGCTCTCTGTTGCGCTATCACAAGCACAGAAGACACACTTCTTGAAAGCACTCAAGAAGGAGAACACAGCACAGTTTTGTTACAGAAAGAAATGTGATGAACAGAGCTTTTCAGTAAATACCACCTACACTGGCCTTTATACAAAACAATCAGCAGAGCAGAATGAATAAGATCTAATCTCCCACCTTGTCCTGCCATTCCAGTCCCATGTGCCTACACAAATATTCTGGCCCTGCTGAAACCCACCCCTAACTCTAGTCTCTGTGGCCAGCCTGTTATCTGAAAGCAAGGACTCCCCTGCTGGTTTTTCAGAAAAAGAATAGTTGTTGTGTGAGAGCTGATGTGCATTTTCGGACAGTGGGTCACCCTGGAGGGTTGAAAAGTGACTATAAGCAGTGTTCCCTTTTGCTGTCTGAAACCATACTGTCCCAGATTGTCACTGTGCCCTTAGCTAATTAACTTGCTCTTGGCAGGTCAGCTGTTGGTTCTGCTGTGCGAAATTAATAAATCTTGGCTCATTTCCACCTTTTCTTACTAACTGGAGTGACTAAGATGACATTGTCTCCATTACAGGCATATTTAAGTGAATCAAACAGTTTCTTTGTAGCAAAACCAACATTTCCAGAAAAATTGTCCTACTGTTTCTTAATTCATTTCAGAGAGAGTGAACAGAGGTTGAAATGGTTCTGTGTACGAGAGATCTGATTACAGTGATGTTCTCAAGCTCCAAATTTATCTTTTAGTTTTGAGGCCCTTAAGTTCAGCTACTTCATGATTTCACAGTTATGGCAGCTGTAATTGTTTTAGTGATAACTGAGGTTGTCATCCAATCACGTACACGCTTTAGTGATATAAAAAGAAAAATCTCAAGAATTGGTAATACTAAAATTTTACAAGTGTCTGAACATGCCCTGTTTCAGCTGAGGCCAGTAAAGAATCTGAACGCTGTATGTTCTCTAGGGTGGTGAAATTGATTTTTTGAGTAGTGTCCCAATAGTAAGCACATTGTTCTTCATAAAGTCAGTGGAGAAAACAGAGTCTAGTGAGCAAAGGATGTCGACGGATAAGTGTTGTGGACTGTTGTGCAATTGCAGCCACTTATCTGCAGTGAAGAGGAATTCAGAAATGTAAAGAACGTGGTCTGTGTGCCTGTTGTTCCTCCTCTCTTGTGAAGCAAAGACGCTGGCCTCTGCTGGAGCCCTGTCGGCGTTGCATGTGACAGGACTGATGAGAAGCTGTGTCCACCTGGAAATAACCCTTTTGTAACTGTCTGTCACTTTCTAGGTAACACTCGGCTGCACTTCCTGGTCCTGGTGACAGGCTGCACGTCAGTGGGAAAAATCCTGGACGCTGAAGTTTACAAAATTACTGCAACAGATTTCTGTCCTCTCCAGGAAGAAACCAAGGAGGACGAGCGCGTTACTGCCTTGAAGAAAATACTGAACTCTGGGATGTTCTATTTCTCCTGGCCTAACGCAGGCTCAAACTTTGACCTGACTGTGCGGGCTCAGAAGCAGGGTGATAACAACTATGAATCTGGTAACTCGTTCTTCTGGTTAGTACTGCATGTTATACCCGAGTCTTCTGTTGTCCCCACCTGTATCTCATTGGTCAGACATTCTCAGAGGGAAATGAACGTGTGCATTTCAAGTGCATCTCCTTTCGTTTCATTGACATGTCCTTTTACAGGGCAGGTGGCTTTAATGAATTCATGGTAACTTGTGTTTAATTAAAATTCATCTGATAGTGAAGCTCAATTATAAAATGACATTTTATGCATCAAAGGGGGAAATACAAGATATGTCTTGCTCATACTACAGAAACATGTCTCTATATGTCATGAATAGTTTCCCCTCCAGTCCTTTATAATAGTTTTCTTTGGAGTTATCTAATAGAAACCTGCGCTTGAACTGTTCATAAATCCCATCATTTGCACTGAAGTATCTGTTATTTTTTAAAAGTATGTGTTTAAAGTCTGCAGTTTATTGTTGCAGTAATGTGCCCTAGTTTTTATGTCAAAAACATTAATATTAATATGTTTACAGCTCAGTGCAAGCATAAGTTGCACTTATGAACAGAAAGAAAACTCCCATGATGCACTGTTCTGTGCTTTTTACTTTCTTATGCTTATAAAGCAAAGAAAAATTATCTCATATTGTGGTAAGTATTGGTTGAGAGGAAAGGAGAAAATACAATGCTGGGTTGATGTTGATGTTTTTCAGTTTGTTTGCTTTGCAAGTTTTGGCATAATGCTTGCATTTCTATACCCTTCCCCCTCCCCTCCCCCGCTCCCTTTTTTTTAAACAAAAAGATAGTCACACAGCAAGCATAGCTGTTCTGGAAGTAAATGAGGGTAGGTGGAAAATAACTGGCGGGGTTAAATGTGGATGTGCGGCTGCAATGTGCAGTGAGTGAGGCTTGGGACCCAAAGTAGGTGAATATTAAATAAGCAAAAAATTCATAATGGGTGATAAATTAACGTGAGAGAGCAGTTCAGTTAAGCTAAATAAACTTTCTAGCTATGATGTGATTTTGACTGGTAAGATCTAGTGGTTTGAGTTTAAAACTGAAGAAAGATACATAATACTTGCCTTCAACTGTGCTAATGATACATCCTTCTCCAAAAGTTCACCACGCATTGTCAAGCCAGATACATGACAGAAATGAGTTGTATTCCAATGATGAGACTGCTAAGATGGCAATATCCCATAATAAAGGAACAACATTTAAAGCAACTCTTTTTCCCTCTACTGTCTTTTGAAACTTTTCCTCTTGGAAGAAAGGTATATTTGAACCTTTCTTCTTTGCTGCTTCTGGCTAATCTAGAAGTAAGTTCTGAAGAGTTTCCATTCTCCAATATGTTGTAGAACGGGAAAATTGTGACAACATCACACTAAAGGCAAAAAAGATGTTCCAAAGAAAATTTATCTTGAGGTAATTAGGTGACATGGGAAATTTCAGACCAAATAATAGATGCTTGAGGAAAGTAAGCAATGCGATAAATAATTATACAATGCAAAGTGTAAGATCACCTTAGTTACTTAGCACAAACTTACATACTTAGCACAAACTGCCTGTTTAATGAACTGCAACAACAACAGAAAAATTTTACTGGAATTTGCCTGCGTGATGACTTCCTTTGCAAGTAGAACTGGGAGAAAGAGGTGGAACAGATAGCAAAAATTGTTTTAGAGCTGCTTTTTCCATCACATAGTTAGATTAAAAAATGTAATAATGGCCTGCACCTTTTTCAGGTAAATGCTGTACTCTAGAAGAGCAATTCTTCAGAGGTTTCAGTCTCGTTTACAGATCCTCTACTGAGCAATGCATGGCCATAAAAGATATTTTCCTGGCCCTCCTTATGTGACTAAAGGCACATTTTGAAACATGAAATAAAGAAAAATATCATAAGAGAAGAGACTAGCATCATTGTTAAATAGACATTACAGGTTTCTTGAGTTGTTGATCTTGAAGGTTAGAGCAGATGTTCCTCTTCATTTTAGTAGTACTTTTTGCAATATCTCCAGTGACTTACAGATCCAGTTTCTGCTTGGAAATTTTTTTTCTGAAAACCCTGGTGGATTTTGAACCAGTTCTTCATCCTGTAGTGAGTGCTAAGGTCCAGGCAGTACTCTTCCAAAACACCATAATTAGGTTGACAATACTGTAATTTATGAAAAAGATTACTAGAAATAAATTTCTGGAGCTGAAAGAAGTGGCATTTGCATCTGAATTTATAAGGCAGGTCCAAGATATAAAGACAGTACCTTGGTGGTAGCTCTGTGGTTAAAATTTGCCATGTTCAGTTCACTGTAGTAGTTCACAAGGGTTTCTTCCTGATACTTCCTCAGTTTGGGTAAAGTACAGCAGAAAAGGAGTCATAAAACATTAATTGATTACTGATTGTTGTCATGTGGCACCCATGCCTGTCTGTTTTATCCAGTAATGTGTCTGTTTGTTGTCGAACCTTTCAGGAACCAGCTATTGCATGTGCCCTTCAAACACTACCAGGTGAACTGCTCTGACTGGCTGCTGAAAGTGGTCTGTGGAGTCGTGGACATTCGCACTGTTTATGCTTCCCACAAGAAGGCAAAAGCCTGCCTCATCTCTCGCATCAGCTGCGGGCGAGCTGGGGTCCGCTTCCATGTCCGGGGGGTCAACGACGACGGACACGTGTCGAACTTTGTGGAGACAGAGCAGGTGAGTGGATCTATCCAATGGCTCTGCATAATTTCATTGGGGCAGAATTTTCAATGAGAATTAAAGGAGCTCAGCAAGTGGTTTTTTTCAAGAATATTTAAAATATTATTGCGTGGCAGGTCTTGCCCATTAAGCATTTCTTTGCAATCTGCTCTTTTTCTCTGTTTCTGACTTTTTCATTCACACGGTTTTCACTAATGCTTTTAATTTTTTTTCCTGAGTGTGAAAATCTGGCCTTTTGAGACTGTAGTGAAATGTAGACATGGGGTTTTAAATCATTCAGGAAGGTGTCTAGCAAAGGTGCTGGGACCTCATCTTTGACAAGTAAAGTTCACTATCAAATCATCTTTCTCTAGTAAAGAAAGTGTTGAAAAAATAACATCTTCCCAGAGTCAGGCAAATTCCAGTTCAACTAATTTTGGAGGAGACTGCTTTTATATTCCCCACTGGTTTGTGGGGGATTCTCTCCAATGTGAGGTGGTATGACAATTTTTATACATATGTGGTAAAAGCCTCATTTCCAGCTGATGCTGAGACAAATTATGTGTGTGAAATGCATTCAGCAGGCTCCCTTGATTGGCACAGCCAAACAAAACAACAGACTCACTTGGTTTTATTGCACATGATTTAGCTTGCTGACTTGGAAGTCAGTAAAAAGCACTGAACCATGGAGAATCTGAAGTCTTCTGTGCCTGCTGAAGTCAGTGCTTTCTTAATCAAGTACCATCACCTTTTCCTTTTTGAACTGAAGTAGTAATTACTAGCAGTCAGAACCATCATACAGAAATGGATCACTGTATAAACAGAACAGACAAATGGCTGGTAGTTTTCAACAAAGAACAGGGATTTGCTCCTAGAATTTGGTTTGCATCTTCTGGACGTATCTACAGATCTGCCTATGTGGCATAGATTGCGTTTGTGTGTGTCTACTTTCTACAATGAAAGTAGATTTCTTATGTGATGCTCCTAAGGGAAGCATGAAACACTGAGGGCAGCATAGAGATACTTCAGCTGTGTCATTGAAAGCCTGCTGGCCGAGGTTAGCACCCTCTCTCAAAGGAGCCCACACTTTTGTGGGCTGACACCACTAGTATTTCCTCATGGCAATGTGTGAATGTAGCAGCTCTCACCCAGTGAGCTCCTTCCTGTAATCCCACTGCATGAGCCAGACATGCCTTCAGGCACCAGTTTGTCCAAATCCAGCCGTGTTTGGGTACTTTCCATGTTTCCTCTAAGATGTTGTCTTCGTAATAAAGCTTTAACCTTTTCACCTGGTTCTGCCTAAAGACCCATGTAGTGCTACCTTAGATTTGACAGTGCTTTGATCCTCAGGAGGATGCCTGGAGGAGTTGCAGACTGGAATTCCCCAGCCTGCTGCTGAGGTTTGATTCCCAAGAGGTGCTCAAAGCATGCACAATGTTACACGTGTAACTTTCTGCCCAGTGGACAGAGTTCTCTCTGGGGATGTGGGTGACTTCTTGCTCATGTCCTTCCTTCTCCTGGTTTGCCTACATTTTCAGCTAGGCTGACAGCTTTCCACTCAGTGTTCAGGCTCCCACAAATTCTGCTTGTTGAATGTGAAGCTCTTCCCCTGCTGTGCTTGGGTCTCTAATGTCAGCCTCCAAATTCTCTGCTAATAATTCTCTTGTGTGCTGCTGCTCCAAAGCAATTGCAAGTCAAGTCTTGCAACATTTACACCTTTCTAGAAAGTCTGTCAGTGCATTGGGAGATACAGCTATGTCTGCTTACTGAAAAGTGGAATTTTCCCCTGGAACCTGGGAACAGAAGGGAGATCTGCCATTTTAAGTGATACCTGGTACATTCTGCTATTTTAGTTGAGTATCTTCTTATGAATATTAGTGCAAAGCACTAATCCTGTTACTCAGGATTTTAAGAATGTTCTCTTGCTGAAATGCAGGGGAAAGAAAACATTAGAAAGGGTTGTCAGGTCTTTTTCAGTGAGTCTCACATTTGTGGCACTGCAGTTAGCAGTTGACTTATTATGGGAAATACTTCTGCTATCCTGCTCACTAGGTGGGTCAGAAGTAACTCATTTTATTTTGTTATATTCCTGGAGTACATCATGTTACAATTGATTAGCTGGAAAAATAAGGTGGCCTTTGCATTCCAGCAGAAAACCTGAGGATTGGTTCCTGGTGAGTGGCAAAACAGTACTTGGTTGCTGATGCTTCCCTTAGCTGGGTCTGAGTCAGGCTCTTCACGCGAATTGCTGTGCTTTGTTCCTGTTCCTTCAGCCAGATGCTGAAGTGGGAGAAGGCTTTTGAGTGTTTTTTCAACTGGCTAAGCAAAAGTGCAAGAGTGAAATGGTTTTAGGGTGAAAGGCTTTAGTGGGTTCAAAATTATAGCAAGAGTTTGCAGTTTTAAAGGTTGTGTGGTTTTGTTTGGTTTCTAAAACCAAAGAAAAGAAGGAAAAGAAGGTTGCTGTTACTAATGGTGCTAAATGCTAATTTTGCTGAGCTGCATGTCCTAAGAAAGCAAAGTTGGGCTAACCACTAGGATGCCTGAGGTCTAGTTCAAGCTGGCATCCCCCTGCCTTTAGGAAGGAAGAGTCCAAGAATAAACTCTCTCCTACTTTCATAGTAAAAGACTGACTAATCTCCTATGAGGTAATATCTTGGCTGAATAACATTTTGTTTCCATTTGCTGCAGCCTGTACAGTATAATGGCATGTTGGCTATGTGCTTTCATGGATAAATAGCACCCTAGGATTCTGAAAACCCAGGACTTTTCCCCTCCGTAGGAATTGCTTCAAACATTTTTCTGTTTTTAGAAGAGGGAGAAACAATTAATCTTATCTCCAGGCAGCTCTTTTATGCATAGATGGTATGCTTTTGTCTCCCACTGAGTTAGCCTTGTGGCATTTCAGCTCTGCAATGAGTCATTTTTTTGTGGGCTCACTTAGCTGTGACTCAGTGTTTGAGAAGGGAGAAAAAGTAAAATATCTTTACTTTTTCTTTTAAATTTTTTTTAAGAAAACTTCTAATATATCTTTAAGCTTTTTTATCATTTGCCTTGTGTCTTTATGAAGAAAGAAGAAAGAAAATGTTATAGGAAGCCTTTAAGGAAAAAACAAAATGAAGGGGAAAGAGAGCAATCCCTTCAATGTGTACTTTCAGATTTGCTGACAAATATTTTGTAATGGGATGGTAGCCCTTTCTACTTGCAGTGTTTGCAGTATTGCAGATAATTCTCAAGTAACTTTTAAATCAGTTTCTGTTTCTCAGTTGTAGCTTAAATGTTTCCCTTCACTTTTTCTTCCTCCCCTACTAATCCTTTGAAGTTGAGACTGTGTTGCATTTTTGTAATGCTTTTCTTCTGATAGCTTTGAGGAACTAGAAATTTTTCATTTAGTTTGTGTGCCTGTTACTGTTTACATTTCACCTCTTCTCTCTGTTATCCTCCAAAGAGTTTTGCTAAAATCTTAGTATGTGGATTACAAGGAACAATTCTAACTAACACTTATCAAAGACACATAAATGGTTTCAGCTTTTTCCCCTTCATGGAATTATTCAGTAAAGAAAATTGAAACCTTGAGAAAGCATTAAAAGGAAATACCATGAATTTGAATTAACCTTCCCTTTCTTCCAAATTCAAAAAAAAAAGTCAGGCATGGATTAAGGAAAATTATCCCTATTTCACAATACCTCCTAGACTCTGTTGGATAGCTCTCCAGGAGAGGAATGGATGCAATCATGTGGTTGATTTATTTTCTGGATCAAGTTTTAGTATGACTCCAGGCAAGACAAAAAGGATTATTTTGGCAAATATATCCTTGGGTCGCATGGTCTGAGCTAAAGGGACTCACAGAGAGGTATGTTTAGGCCATCTGCTGTCCATGCTCTTTCTGTGGCAGAGCTGGAGACCCCCAAATAAGCCATCTGAGTATCCATTACATCAGGGACTGTGTCTCCTTGAGTCTGTAATGAATTTTGCTGTTTGACGTTGTGACCATGTGATTATTTGTTTCTAATGAAACTGAGTGATGGAGATTATTGGAATTATTGGAATTATTCCAAGCAATAAATGGGCACAGCATGCTGGGATTAGAACACCAGTGGGTTGGCACAGATGTTTGCTTCTTGCCCAGAAGCTTTCTAGCAGTACCTGTGCGTGAAGCTTTTTTACCAGGAAAGATCCTTGGATTGCATGGGCAAGGTCTGACCCTGTGCAGCAGAAGAGAATGATTGAAAAATGTCCACTTTAACTGTCAGTACTATCACCATTGATCCTGAGTTGGAGAAAGAGACCACAAAGAGAGTCTAAGACCACAGAAGCTGAGAGAAAAACATGGCAAATTCTAACACCAGAAATCAGAAGCCAAGTAATCTATTGTTAAGGCAGATAGATCTTCCACATGGGTTAACTATCCAGTTGCTACAGTGCTGTCTGATGGGAGACTAGCCTGAAAGTTCATGCAGCTGACTGGATTGGATTGTAGTATGGGCCAGAACCCTTGAGATTAATGAAGTAGTCCTCAAGTGTTTGGAGGATTTGATAGGAATTAACATTCTTCCTGGGGTACATAGGCACCAACTTGCTGTCATTTTGGATCTAAGACAGAAGATAAGACTCCACAAAGACAGAGATTTAGCAGTATGTGTGAATCTTAATGACCAAGTGTTGTCCAAAAAGTAATTGATTGTTGTTGAACTTGTAGAAAAAAACCAGTATGATCTTCTTGCCCATGAGAAGAGGAATACAGAGGACAGGAAAACTCTGGACATAAGGCATTTCACTTTTCTTTAAGTTTCTTTTCTTAAATAGCTGTTTATCTTTTGTCTAGTACCTTAGAATAAGGGAAATGGCTCTGCCAGAAGACAGGGTAATAAAGTCAAAACTAGAACAAAAAAGTGGGACAGATATGTGCTTGTAGAAAACATGACATTTTGCACAAAAACTGATCAAGGCTGTGAAAAATATGAGGAAAGAAACTGTATTTGTCCATGAAGAAGCAACAAAGATGGAATCTTTTATTTATGAGTGTAATTTCAAGCTAAATGTATTATCAGTGCTTATTTATGATTTTAGCAAATAGGGTTTCTTACAGTGTATGTGGCTGCTAAGATTATATCCATTCTTGATCTGGAAAGTTGTCCTAAATCTTTAAACTTGCTCACTTAACAAGTCTGCTGGTAGGAAGTCTGTTGCCACTAGTATTGTAAGATCAAGAGAGACGTGCACTAAAACACAGTGTCAAGATCAAGGGCCATGTTCCTTGGAGTGGTGAATGAAGGATAGTGGATATTACTGAAATTGAGGGAAGATTTGCACAGTTATAATGCTTAATGAAATGGTTAGAGTCTGTTTAGGAAGGAGTGACTGGCAGAAAAGTAATTTTAATGAGTCTCCCATTCATTAAAAAAGTATTAGGTCTTTTTCCAATTCACTGGCAGCTTGGAAGAAAATAATTTTGAATTCATCTGGGTCATAGGAATGAGGTGAAAGGATTGTGAAAGACCAGAGAATTGCTCCAGAGAACAGAATGATGAGTCCTGTAAGCGAACAGGAAAAAAAAGTACTTTCTTGTGAATGACTATGTTGGAGAGGCTGTGTTCCCAGTTCAAAAACCTCATCTAATTTCTAAAAGCTACATTGGCAACGTACATGCAAAATGTCAGTTTCTTTAAAATGCTCTGCCATCATAGGAGAGTCCTGTATTAGACCTCAGCTTGACAGAGGATGCCCCAGCCCATCACATCAAGGTTTAAGTATCCTGTTTAGGTTACAGGAATGATCAAATAGTCTGAATATTTTCATTGTTGTTCACGTCTCCAAATGGACAGCTCAATGGAGCAGAAAACAGAAGAGGTAATGGGTCAAAACTAGTGAACAGAAAATATGAGTGATACTGGTGACAAACATCTGTTAACTCACTAATAAGTGGAAATAGAGCATCTGTTAATGCAGAAATAAATGTTTGGTCAGGATTTTTTTCTGTATTTGGCAGGAAGAAAGTAGGTTATATATTCATGGTCTGTAACTGAGGAAATGCTTTCCATGTAAATCAGAAGGATGTTAAACTGCAAGTACTGAAGTAGAATTACTACCTGTTAATCAGTGGGTCTAGAGGTTTGCAGCTAGATGTCTAAAAGAGCTGGTCAAAGAAATACTTGAGCTGTCATTTTTGCAGTTTGGTGTGGAAACAGGGACTTCCCAGAATTCTGTACAGAAAATTGATCCTCTGTAGCAAGCTGTTTGAGTGGTCACCTTGTACTTCAGGTAAAGCTTTGCCTGTATTTGTCATCATTAGATGTTTCATTTCTACTCATTAGTTGCTAAGATGATGATTGTTGTCAAAGTAGGCCAGTCCTGAATCTTTTTTTGCACAGATTCAGGTCCTGATCTTCATTTAGTATTAGTCAGGATAATTCTGGGGCTGTAGTAATGCTATTAATTTGCTTTACCTTGGAATGAGCTTCTGTGGGTCCATGGCTGTGAGTGAAAAGGTGATTCAGTGTGTAGAGGTCTCTGGCTCTTCTTGGCATGACCAGTCTCAGGGAGAATGTGATAAAGAGGAAGAAGGTGAGGCTGTTTATTTCTTTTGTAATCCAGCTGCAGGAGGAATGAACTCTTCTGAGCACAAATGTACAAAGAAAAGGAGCACCAGTGTGTTGCCATGGTAATTAGCTCCTGCACTCAGGTGCCAATAATGTTCAGAAAACTTTGCTGGGAGAGCATGTTTTAGACCCACATTACTCAAACTGTGACACAGGCCTTGCAAGAAAGCTTCTCTGAGCAACCCCTCTTTTGCTGGGGGTTGTGCTAGGATGGAATGTAACAGAGAAAAGGGTTCTTAATGTTTTGGTGAGAGGTTAAAAAAGATTGAAATATAGTTTTGCACTAGGTCTGGGCTGTCTATCCTTCTAGCACTGACATTGTGTCCATGATGAAGCCACTTAAATCTTTCCTCTTAGTGATATGGAGACAGTTTTAAGTGCTCTGCAAAAATACAGTAAATATTAGATAAATGTTTTGTCACCAATTTTATCTAAACAGCTCTTCCTTTTTCACACACGTAGCTCTAAAAACTGTACATGGGTAATGCTTATAAAGATGAGAGGTCAAGGTCAGGCACTTCCCCTGAGCCAGCCTTTGGCCACATTTAGTGGCAAATCTAAAAACACAAAACACTTTAAAGCTGTAGAGAAATGCATTTTCATATTCTGTTCTATTTTCAGAGCTACTAGCCAGCTGGCAGCAGCTGTGCCAAATGATAGGATGTGGTGAGTGCAGCTACCTGGATAACCTGGATACCATTCCTCCTGCAGGGCAGTCATTGTCATGCATGAGATAACGGAGATGTGTATCATGTGTATCAAGTATCCCCCGTGGAGAGCAGCCAGGATTCCACTGCTAAGTATAGGCCAGAGGAGGGAGCTGGGCTTTGCACAGTTGCTCTGTGGTTGTACTGAGTCTGAAGATAGTACCTTTTATGCTCAGTTGACATAATGTAACACTTAGATTGGGGACTGTGGAGGGGGCAAGGCAAATGGGGAAGGCAGTCTTTGTACTTCATATGGTTTTGACCCAAAATCAGCTTGTTAACAGTGATCATAGGAACACATAAAGGGAGAGTTTGAGGTCTGGTTGGCAAAGGAAGTGGACAATTTGGAACCTCTTACTGTAAGCCCCCTGGAAAAGAAGTAGATCACACTGCTGTTCACTGTACCTCAGGATGGGAGTGGCAAAGCTGATGGTTTCACAGGGTTTTATTTGGATTCTCTGACAAGGCACAGCATGCAGTGAAATAAGAAATGGTAAATACAGCAGGAGATAAGCTTATCCCCCACCTGACGTTACCCATCATCAGTCACAAGGAGCAATGACATTTTGCACAGTTAAGTTTTGTGAGAGGGACAGCAGGAGAGTATTTGCCTGATCTTTCCCAGTGTCTCCACCAGTAGATCAAATCCATCTTGATTGTGGGTGAAAGATGTGGTGGTGTTTTATGTTTTCTCTTGTTTCTGGTGAGAAGTGAATTGAATCTGCTGTGATGACATGAAAGCAAATACGTTGTGCTTTGTTCCACTGCCTGTGAGACTATGGAAAAGAGGCTGAGCAGTAAGTGGATACTGGGAGATACATGGTTTACTTTTTTTACCCTTTGAGTTCAGTGTCTTTAACTGTCAGCTGATGAAGGGGCCACAGGCTGATAGATCTAACTGCAGAACTGCTTTTCTTTATTTTGTTTTCGCAGACAATTTACTTGGATGATGATGTCTCTTCCTTTGTGCAGCTCAGAGGTTCTGTTCCACTGTTTTGGGAGCAAACGGGGCTTCAGGTAAACAAATAATCAGAAAGCCTTCCTTGTTTCTCTCCCTTGCTACTTATAATTTAGAATTAACAAAATTTATTTTTTTTTAATGAGCTTCAAAGCTCATTCTGTGAAATTGCTGAGTTCTTTCATTTTAGGTTAATCTTGTAGGAAATTTTATGTGTTTAGATAAACAGACAAATGGCTATAGGTGACCTAAGTTTAACATTTTTGTGTGTTTGAATGCCTCTACAGGGAACTGTTTGTAAGGGACTGTCCCCTAATGTTATAAAATGAAGCTTATAGCTATATCTTTATAACATTTTCAGGTTTTTTTGGAATAACTTATTCCTGTGAAATGCCTGGTTGGCTTGATGATATTGACCTCCACAATACCATTGGAGTGTCTAGGGATACCAGTGCTCTAGAGGAGCATGTTACCTTGAAACAGAGTAAAATGTCTGGATGATGTGTTTTTGAGATTTCAGTCAAAAGGGTGGTAATGATCTAATCTGTTCTTTTGTGAGGCAGAGATGTAGGATTTCATCACGAGATTATTGCATCGAATTTATTGGTTACATATGGTCCATGACTTGCAGTTTATATACAGCTGTAAGCCCAAATAAGAATCTTCCTAGCACACTCTGCATTCTCTTAACAGAGGGATAAGGTACTGAAATGGGTATGCAAATATATTAGTGTGTGTTAGTAGAGAAAGTACATCACATAACTGGTTTTTTTAAGATACTTTAAAGGTTGCATGAAACATTTTTAGCCATTAAACTAGAACCTATGCAGTATTCAGAGGCACTGGATTTAGAGGCACAAAAGGAAATGACTAAAGGATCTCTGTTGTTTGTTAACACCATCCAGTGCAATACTTGCTTCTTTTAATAAAACAAGTTTGTCCATATGATTGTGCATGTCCTGCCCATGGTGCAGCTGTATCCAGCACTGTTGTTCTGTATGTTACAGAGCCATTGAGCATTCCCTCAGGTATTTTTGCCTAGTGGGTAATATCTTTAGTTAAACAGTATTTTCTATTTTTTTGTAGGCCTGGGGTTTTTTGCCTAACCTGGATTAGATTATGTACTCCTACTCCTTGGGTATGAATGTACTGGCACTGGTATTAGAAAGAATTGCAGAAACCAACCTCATGAAAAAAAAATAAAGATGATGAAGTATAGGAAACAATTCATGATCCAATACATATTTAGGAGTGTGTTTTTTGGAGAGGAAAGAAGCCCTCTGTAATTGTGTGGTAACAGTAGTTACCATTCAAAAGGGACTTGAGGCTACTGTTGACATCCATATCAAAAGACCTGTTAGTTTGATAGTACAGGATTTCATCCTTCATATCTTTGAATCCCTGTTCTGATACTTTTGAAAGAAGTCAGAATTCACAACCCATGAAACTGGCATAAATGCAGCCCTTTCTACCAAGGCAAGGGCAGTAAGAATGCTAAGCTCACAGAATACTCATGTGAGGCAGTGTGTGCTGTTTGCAAGAGGAAGCTGGCAAAGGGATGTGATTTGTTTGGCCATAAAAACATGTGTAGGTATCCCTTTGCTTAATGGTAATTGTGTTTTCACTTGTAATTGTAAATGTTGTCTAATAAAAGCTGGGGCTTTTGTGTTAAGGATATAATGTGTGGGGGTGGTTGGAGTCTGTTCGAGATGTCTGGTGCTGTTAAAAAAATGTTTTTCTCTGAAGGAAAAAGGGAGACATCTAGTGACTTAGGACTTCAGCAGTTTAAGAAGTTTTTTCTCTTTCTTGGTCTTCTAATATTTTATTTTAGGTTGGTTCCCGCCATTTAAGGCTTAACAGAGGTCTGGAAGCCAATGCACCTGCCTTTGACAGGTAAATTTCATTCCACTTTGGCATCAACACAGTAGCCTGGCATGTATCCAAGGTTCCACAACTTTGTCTTCCTAGAAAATCTTGATATGTGAAACATCTCTCAGTTGATGTGGCAAATCCCCCAGGTGTGGCAGATTATTAAATTGGTTTACTTAATTTAGTCACTTTTTTGGGTGCTTTTTTCCTTCTTCTTTCCAATGGTAATTGAATTAATTTGTTTTTCCAGCTTGTTTCTGTAAAAGTTTAGAAATACTGAGTGATATGCAAAAGAAGGGTTTGTGCAAACCTTCACAAGCCAACAGGTGTGAGTTTACACTTATGGTACACAGAATATGTGTGCTTTACCACTCTAACAGAAGTAGTTAAAAAGTAAACACTGCTTTCACTCCATTCTAGATTTGGTCTTCTCTTCACTGTTTTACTCCTACACAGAAATAGCAGTGCCTTATTCTATGACCAGTGTTCTATGATGCTGTTATGCTGATGTTTTCTACTTTATGCAACGACTGGCTTGTAAGCTTTTTTAAACCATTAAGACTCTGTTTGTCAGCTGGAAACTGTAGAAAAAGATGTGCATTATCTTGATTCCTTTGGATGTCTGACTAGGAAATGCTGTCACTAAGGGTATATTTCTACTGATATCCATGGGAACAGTGCCTGATAAGCACATGAAGAATTTGGTCTGTGGGAAATATTCACCTTGTAATTGCAGGTCAAGTGATTAATTTCTGTTTTGGTTTGGTTTTGGCAGATCAGGTTGTATGTTGATTTTGAGTAAGGCCTTCTTATTACCACAGCTGTTAGCACACAGGCATTATTGACTGTTAATGATTTTGCACTGCTGGAGACCCCAAACAGGGATTAGAATCTAAAGGGGCTATGCACCACAGCAGTTTCTGCTCCAGAGGCTCTTGGCCTACATTCTCTAACCTTTTAAGGCTCTTAAATCCTACTGAATTCAAGTCCCTTTGAGACTCTTGGTCTTGTGGCCATCTGGTGCCGTGATAACTTGCCCTGCCAGTGTCCCTGAAGCTCCATCCTTAGAGGTCTGCATTCCACAACAGAGATGTTTCATGTAAGAAGAGAACAATAATTTATTCAGCATCTTCTTGTACTGCCCATGAAATTGAGAGTACCTCAGGAAGGAACAACTCTGTAAGGCCTTTTAGCCCTGATCCTGATACAACTGTTGAATAGCTTTCTCCTAAGAAAGGTGAACATAAGGGCAAACTTGCACTATTCCTTCTTTCCCTTGCGGCTGTAAGTTAGATGAACCTAGGGATCTCTCTGCTTACCAAATCTGCAAAAGACAGTCCTTTGAAAATGGGCAAGGAGTAAGTGACTGCTTATATGGAAAAGCACACTGGAATTCAACAACCTGCTACAGCTTTTCCAAGATGTTACTTTTGCTGGTTACATTTAACCATATGAGAAATGGATGGTAATCTTGTTAGATATTTTTTTCATCCTCTGTCTCTCTCCCTGAGAAATCCACAGGGAGCTTTGCTTACAGTATTCAAACAGGTGACTTGAGCTTCAATAATTTTGTTGTAAGGAAGCAACACTGGCAGAGAGTGTTGATGCTGGGATCAGAGGGGTGCAACTATATGGGGTGAGCTGGCATAAAGAGAACGGGTTGAAGAGTCAAGAATGCACCAGAAAATATATTTAGCTGTGTTTTCTGAAGGCAATGCCAATGACTTTTCTCTTCTCTCCTTCCATGGTTTTCTGTGTAACTTATTTCTGGTTAAAGAATTTAAAGAGTAATGCTAGAAGATGTGTGCTTGCTGTTTTTCTCACACTTTGCCATTACACACTATTTTGCAGCATGTAATAACTTCTCATTTTGTGAGTGTTTAATTTTCTTGTCTATTTTTATCCAGCTTCCTCTTAAGTACTACTACAGCATTGTCTGTACATGATGGAAATCAACTTCAAGATCTAGTTCTTTCTTGATGAGCCAGCACAGCTTCTGCAGACTGTGCATGCCAACTTGAAAAAGATGTGTTGAGGGGAGAATGGGTGTTTCGGCATCTAGCTAAAAGCTCTTAACTTGGGAGTCCCTAAGTGTCAGGCTTTGAGCTTTTCAGGACATAGACCAAAAAATCCAGCCCATTTTATACTTTTCCTATTTTGTGCTTTTCCTGCAGAATCTGGGCCAAACATCTTGGCTAAAAGGACCTTTGTTCTGATCCTGTGCAGCACTTCTTATGATTACTCATCTTCCTGCTTCATTTGAGTTCACAATGAATGTCTCCATGTTGCAGTAGCTCAGAGACATTTGAACCCTGTCACCTGTGACATGTTTGCACCTCTCTGGCTTTGGCACTGGAATTGTAGGCCCCATTGCTGCTGCTGACACTTAGTAGTCTCAGCTCTGCAAGATGCCAGGCAATTCCTGTTGAAGTGTAATACAATTTCCTCTCTTCTTGTCTTTCCTGTGTAGTTCCCAGGCTAACAGCCAAGAGGTAGGAGTGTAAAGGGCAATGTTCAAGCTAACAGTGACATAAAAGATTTGGGGCTTTTCCTAAGGCACTTCTTTCTTTAAGTTCAATAGAGAATACTGTATCTGTCAATTGCATACTTTCACCATTTTTACTTTAATAATTGATTGCAAGGAAACTGAGAAAGATGTCTGCAGATGGTGTGGCTAAGACTTTCTGCTGGATGAAACAACCAGTCATCTCTACTTTGTATTTTGAAAATGGCAGTAGGCAACATAACTTAGTTTTGTTTAGTGCCTATTATGGTTACTTTTGCTATAGGCATATGATGCTTCTGAAAGAGCAGTATGGAAAACAAGTGATCGTTAACCTGTTGGGAAGCAGAGGAGGAGAGGAGGTGCTCAACAGAGCTTTTAAGGTAAAAGCAATAATTTTCATTTTAACCGCTGATTTCCCTTGAGCCTCCATGTTCTTCTGTTTTCCTTCTGGCCCAGGAAGTGATGAATAGTATTTCTAAAGAGATTATGTTAACTCTTTACCACATGTTACATACTGAGAGTAGTGCTTCTTGGTTTCATGGCTTAGTTTCCAGCACTTCCTTTCTGCTTACTTCTTCATATGTTTGCATACGCTCTCTTTAACCAAACTTAGAAAGAAATTGCCTGAATACTCCTAAGGATAGTTCACATTTGCAAAAGTGAATCGTAGCCAGCTTTGACATTGTATGTAGCCACCTATGCAGTCAAGGGCCTCCTGGGATTGCCAGAGCTGCCTGGGGGCTGGGCCCTGAGCCTCGGTCACTGAGCGTGGTGACTCAGCATCACCAACCTGTCGTGCTCAGATAGGAATAGGAAATAGCTATCTAGCACTGATGGTATTGGGAATTGGCTGCCTGAGCACCAGGTGACAGTTTGGTATAGGAAGAGAGATTTTCCTGGCTCCTAAGTGTCTCCAGGCACAACTAATGCCTGAAAGCGAGGATGTCAGGCATTGTAGAACTAAAGCTGTGCTTCTTTCTAGTGCGGTATTCTTTTTAAAACTAGTGTGAATTTAAAGCCATAGATTAGCACTGAGTGGCATTTGCAGCAGTGCTATAGCTGCCTGAATCTGGCTGGGGGTTGATGGAAGTCTGCTTCCTTAAGTGCCCATTGCTTTAGCAAACTGACATAGATAACTTCAAAGATTATGTTCCTAAAACTAATGATAAGATGATTTAAGTACACACCTGTAGAAAGTGCCATGTATAAATCATTGGTAAAGAATACCAGCAGTTCTGAGCTGAAATGTTTACTATGTGAAACTGAGCAAAACAAAAATTGTGGTTAAATAATAGTGCCTAATTTCTATCCCCCTCTTTTGCAATAGTGAACTATTACAGGGAGTGTCAAGCTTTTTGTCAGTTGTTCTGTGTGACGTTTCCTCCTCCTGCAAAGGAGCTGGCAAGGACTGTCGACTTCCCCAGCCAAAAATGATGAAAGTCTCCCCTTGTACAGAATATGGCCAAAGAAAGTGTTTAATGATTGAAACTTGCAAGGCAGTGAGGAAGGCACAGGTGTGAAGTCTGGTCCTGGTTTCTGTTTTTAGCTTCTTACTGAATTTCTGCATGACATGGCTAAGCTTCTGTAAATTTTTGGATTCCCTCTCTTTAAAATAGCTTTTCTAGCTTGTTTTGTAAACCCCACTAAAATTTAAGGTGAAAGATAACCAGTTCTGAAATGCTGAAATAACTTACATGGATAAAAATATGGCATTTGTTGATAATTTGAAACTGCTATTTTCTCAAACTCTCACGTTCCTGAAGATCATGTTCTAGCCAATATCATTCAACCAAACATTAAGTCAGAAACTGGGTAACTCTAGAATAAAGACCTTGCATTTGTTCATTTAATTTAAATAAATTTTGTTTTGTTTGAATTGTTACATTTTTTGACTATTTTAAAAATAAATGAACTCTGAAAATACCCTGTGAGCACAAAGAATTTAGACTGACATCACTGAAAACCAAAGTTTTGTATTCATTCAGAATGACTCCTTGGTCATTTCTTTCCCTTTGTGTTTTAAGAAATGGATGTTAAGAAAGAATATAGAGTTAATTTTACTTTCATGATTTTAAAGGGCTTGAATTAAAAATAAAGTAATTCATAGGAGTGTGATTAGGGTTGCAAGCTTGTCGCTTGTCTCTTGTCATTAGATTCTCCATCTTTTTTTTGCTATTATTTCTTTCTCTTCTGTCCATTCTTGCTTCAACCTTAGTAATCCTTATCAGCGTTGGTTCAAATTATTCTTGTAATTACTGCTGCTGGGCTCTCTTAATCAGAATGTCATGGGTACCGTTCATTTACCATTCATTATGCATTACCTGAATCAAACCAGACCAAAAATCAATACTGTTCCCAGGAAATGCTGTTCCTTCCATAAGCATTCCCTATAATAGATGTAATTATGTTTGCAGTAAAAGCAGGGCCGTAGTGTAGAGTTGCAAATACTCTGACAATAATTTACACAGCAGCAGTGGGTAAAGGTCATCCTCAAGTGCATTACTACTGCCAGCATCTGTCAGGGCACATTGGGGTGTCACCAGTAACAGTCTAATGAAATACATTTTACAGGTCTCTTTCCAAGCACTGTCTTTAAATTTCTTTCTGCAGGAAAGGCTTAATGTCTTAATACAGTTATGCTGGTATAACTGCTCCATGTACACTTTTAATGTAATATCAGATTTGTTTTGTCCAGTGTGTGTCACAATGTAAGTGAAGAAAAGCATCCAACTCTTGGGGTGAGAATGTGCAGCAGGGAATAGACAAAGGCTTGCATAGTTTGAGTTGATGTAATAGTTCTCTCTGCCTTTCTTGTGGAGAACAGGATGTATTACTGTTGTATCTGTTGCAGATACCTTAATGAAATTTGTGGTGATTATGGAAATGTGTGTGAGGTCATTGAAATAGGAGATGCAATAGTGAGGCTATTTGTGCCTCTTCTTTCACTTCTGCAGTTTACCACAAACACTTTATAGTGCATTTCCTGGGATGTAATTCCTTACTTACTTCCTCCTCCTGATCCTGCCTAGGGCATTGCTTCTGCTGTTCACCCTCATGCACAGGGGGTAGCAGCAGCCCATTGCTGCAGGGCTGCCACCAGCCAAGGCACAATTCTGATGTATACTTTGCAGTTACAGTTTGAGTTCCCCTGCAGGAAATTTGGGTTCTAATAGTCAGGTTTACTTCTGTGAAGAAAACAAACGGGGAACTTCTGTTGCTTTTTTCATGTCTGGCCTTTCAAAATTCCCTACGAACTATGTGATTAAGAGTCAAGGCTTATTAATGATAAAAGCATGCTGGTATCAATCCTTTCATGTGGCTTGAGCAGGATTTGTTTTCCTTCATTCTCTTATCCGAACAGAAACTGCTATGGGCCTCTTCCCATGCGGAAGACAGTCCCATGATAAACTTTGACTACCACCAATTTGCAAAAGGTGGGAAAACTGAGAAACTGGAAAATTTGCTGCGGCCTCAGCTGAAGTTGCACTGGGAAGACTTTGGAATCTTCACAAAGCGCGAGCATGTAAGTCCACGGTGAGTGTCTCTGCCCCTCTGTCCCAGTGTAGCTGGGCACTGCTTGTCCTGGTATTCCCAGGTTTCTTGCTGTGTTTGGACCATGACCATAAATTCATCTTGAAACAAAATTTTGAGAGAAAGTGTAGTCTTGGTGCTAAATCAATGATTTGGCTTAATTGCATCTCCATGGTTTCAAATCTGCAAATGTACGCATGCATGGATTTGCTAATACAGTGTTGCAGATGTAGCCAAGTAATTAGATGTGTTAATAGAATATATTGTGCACGGTGTGCTTGCACCGTCAAAATGTGGGTGGGTATATTCAGGCTGAACATTTGATGATCATGTTCAATCAACTCATGATTAAATGTTGTTTTAAAATGTACCATTTTCTCCTCCCTCCTCTTGTGTTTGGTTACCAAAGTCTGCAGACAGGTACTTTTCGGATGAATTGCTTGGACTGCCTGGATCGTTCTAATAGCGTACAGTCCTTTGTTGCACAGGAGGTGAGTTTGTCAGAGGATCTTCCATGGGATATCTGTAGTACATACATTGGCTGTTCCATGGGAAAGACAGGAAAGAGGCTGTAAATCTTGGTTATGTGGGTCTGTCTTGCCAGCTCTGTGATACAGAATGGTGCTGGCTGGAATACTCGGGATAAAAAGCAAAAATACATTTAAAAACAATATTGGTTTCTTTTTTGTGTTTTTCTTTCTCCTTCTGCACCTAATCCAGATACTGTTTGCTCAATTAGAGAGCCTTGATTTGAACTCTAAACCTATAATTGAGCGCTTTGTGGAGTCTTACAAGGAGATGTGGACTCTCAATGGTCAAAACCTGAGCAGAGTATTTAGTGGCAATCGTGCCCTTGAGGGGAAGAACAAGGTAAAGAAAAGGCAAAACTCTTTATTTACAAGTAAAGAAAGACGTCCTGTTTATGCCTCAGTGTCACTTGCATTCATAATTCCTGTCTGCTGTAGGTTGGGAAGCTCAAGGATGGTGCCCGCTCTGTGTCTCGTACCATCCAGTCAAGTTTCTTTGATTCAGTAAAGCAGGAAGCCATCGAGTTGCTGCTCATGGGTGACTTCTACCGTGAGGAGTATGCAGACAAAGGCAAGATGCTCATGGACCAGACTGCTCTGCTGGGTAAAGCCAGTCTAAACTCTTCCCTTTGCTTTTGCATCTGCTTTTAGCTGTCAGATATAACCAATTGTACCGTACCCTTTTGACAAAAAAAATCAATAAATAAGGTGCTTTTGCACAGATACGTTGTTTAAAGCACCACTTTCAAGTGATCATAGCACAACTCTTGTGCTTATTTCTCATATTTTATTTTGAACTTTTGATTATGTTTTTCTGCTCTTTGATAGTGATAGTCTCTGACAGATTAGAGTTGGACCAGAGGGAAGGATTTTAGGGCTATATTCCCAATCTGTCCTATCTGAATTTGTCTTGAGGAAGTCTCTTGAGCTCAGCCTTTTTATCTCCTTAGTCATGTCCTTGATGTTTGCACATGATTTTAGCCATCTGGATCTTTAAAGGCATATCTCTTTTATTTTAGTTAATTTCCTGCTTTATTCCTGGCCCCTAATAGTCCACAACATAGACACATTTGTTTGTACCCACCTAGAATAAAGTCACCTCTTTCTGAGAAGATATTTACATGCAAAATACAGGATAATTTCGTCCACAACAAGTATTGGGTGGTCAGTTTACTCCAGAGAACCATTCAGCACCACTTCAGTCCTGGGCTTGTTCCCTGATCTTGGCCATAAGGAAAATATAGATTACTTTTTTATGTCTGACTGCCAATGCAAGTCGGGTACTTAAAGATTAACTCTGCTTCATTTGCGTAGACAGCAGAAGCACACTGCTTATTTTCTACACTCAGCAAAATAAGTGAATTTAGCGGGGTTTTTTTGAGGAGTTCTTACCAGGCTAGAGAGCCATGGCAGTGCTAGATTTGTACGGATGTGAGACTGTGCTGCTGTCCATATTTCCTTCCACATTCTAAACTTCTAAGGGCTTCTGTTTAAGTTGTAATTTCTGACATGCTTGATTGCTTGTCCTGGTCCCAGGAATAGAGTTCATTGGCTTCCTAGTGTGTGGTATAATGTTGTGTTTTGGATTTAATATGAGACTAATGAACGAGCGAGTGCTTGTGTGTTGTACTTAGTTGCCAGCTGGGTTTAAACCACAGCAGGTTAGTAACACACTGAGGGGTTTAGTTGTTGCTATATAGTGTTTGTACTAAGTCAAGGACTTTCCAGCTGCTCATGCTCTCCCATTCAGAAGGCTGGAGGGCTACAGGAAGCTGGGAGGGGATGCATCCAGGACTCCAAATGGCCAAAGGAATATTCCATACTAAATTATACCATGCTTGATATATAAATTGGAAGAGGGAAAAGCTGACTGAGGTCTACTGCTTTGCTACTGGCTAGGCACTGTGCCACACTTGTATATTCTAATTCTATTATCCTTTTGCCACCCCCCCACCTTTTCTGTCCCATTAAACTCTCTTTATCTCAATCCATGAGTTTTCTCACTTTTACTCTTGCAATTCTCTCCCGCATTTCACTGCGCGGGCAGGCAGTGAGCAGCAGCTGGGATAAGAACTTTGCCCATTGGGGTTAAACCATGACACTGCTGTAGACTAAACTGAAGAGATTGCAGGAAATAAAAGTATTTTTTGCTTATTACTTGAAGTACAAAAAATGTAAGTTGAAAGTGAATGACCAGCCATTCCCAAACTTTCAAAGGGTACCTGGTTTCTGGAAGAGAAATTGCTGACATCAACCCAAGTTATCTTGTAGCTATTGCCATTGCCATAGGAGTTATTCCCTGCCTTTTGTATTGGTGCTGCTAGGGTAGTGTTTTTGTTTCAGAGTGACTGTGCTGCTGCAGTGTGGATGGTTTCTGTCCTTTTACAGCGCATTCTTCTTTTACACACCATCTTTCTCTCTCCCCTCTTCTGTCAGTAACTCCAAGTATTTTGAAGGCCATGTCAGAGCGTCAGTTTGAATTCACAAGCTCCAAACGTGTTCGTGTTGCCACGGGGACCTGGAACGTGAATGGGGGAAAGCAGTTTCGAAGCAACATCCTTGGCACCAGTGAGCTGACAGACTGGCTGCTGGATTCTCCCAAGCTCTCAGGAGTTTCAGAATTTCAAGGTAAGACTTCACAGTCAAAATGTGTAAGAGGTATTTGCTGGCATCTCTAGAGACAGTGTCTGACACAAGATTTGACCAGTACATTTTGGAGGACACTTTCTGTCAGTTCTTAGGGGTGTGTTCAGTTCCAGCATGCTTTTGCTGCTACCCTGCAGAAATGGAATGGTGTGTGAAGAGCTCCTGACAGTCAGAGTTCTTTGAACACTTTAAACAGCCCATGTGAATGTTTCAAACCATCAGCAGGTCAGAATCCAGAGTTCTCTTTCATGCCATTGTGGGATGTATCTGCCTGTTCTGCACCCTGTATGTTATTTTCTTCTTCCATACCTCTGTTCTTTGTTCTTTATCATGAGTGGGAGCTAGGTGCTTAGGTGCCATCAGAGCATCTCCTTGGTCTCTCATCTGGAGCTAAACATATCTGTACAATCTGGACTAGAAGCTTATCCAGAAATGTTATTATCAATGCCTTCAGACAAAAAGATTTACTTTATTGAAGGCGATATTTCCTTTCTTTAGCAGTATAGAAAGCTCTTATGCTTGTGGCTTGATGAAATTGACTGCTGAATTCCTTATTCATGGAGCAAGGTCAGGTATTGTAATTGATTTACGGACTTTTTATTAAGCTAAATGAAAAGGGAGCATTCAGTCATTTAAAAATTGAGTAGTTGCAAAACTACAGCAAAACCTACACTTCTGTTGTTACAGTGGAACATTTAGCTTCCTGCAGGCATCACAGGTACACAGTCCTGTACCTAACCCTGTAGCTCAGGAATACATTCCTCCAGTCCTTGGCTCCCTTATACAAGTTGTCTCATTTGAACCCTTAGTTCCTGAGTGGCATGAGGTTAGGTGCAGACCACTGTATTCTGAGTAGCCTAGGTAAGTGATTAGTCCAGTCTAGTCTGTTTCAGAAACACTTCAGCTGTGTTAGCACATGACTGTGCCAATAATACTAAAATTTGTTGAGAGCCTTGCCAGACAGTCCCCTGAGAGAACCAGAGGAGCAGAGCTATGTGGAAGAGGCAGCTGTGACATGGCAAGTCGGAGCAGCTTCTGGAAGAGAGCTGAGTTATGTGAATGGGCAGGGCTAGGGTGCGAGCATGCAAATGTCTGCGTCCGTGTTAGTGTCAGGGCAGTGCCTACACAAATGGGCAAGTGTTCAAAGACAGATGTCCAAAATTATTAATGGGATATACATGTGACAGTGCCTGTCTGGCTAAGCTAGTAGAGGAGGCTAGCTGTCATGCTAGTTTCACCCTTGTGTCTGCACAGAGTTGCTGCGTATTTTAGTTTTTATTTGTGATTTCTGGGTCAGATCTTATTTAGGTTCTTATGTCTGTCTGTATTTAGATTTTCATGTTGAATTAAGTTACTGTTACTGTGGTCATATGACATTTTTAAAAAAATAGAAACTCTTTAGGCAATGGACAGACCTAACGGGTCAACAGATTTGCTTCACACTATTTTATGAGAGTATCTGATCTTTGGTGTTTCCTCAGAGTCATATCCACAGAGCCAGGGAAGAGAGGTTGGGAGTCACTGTGCTCTAGGGTGATCTAGCCTTAAATACAGGTGATCTAAGAAGGACTTGGAAGAAAGGAGGCAAGAAGAAGCTTCAAAAGCATCCTTAAACTAGATAAATTTACTAGAGGCATTGAGGTGGAGGTGACATACTGGTGTGTATGTGACACATACATAATTAAGGACAATTAAGTTGTTGAATCTATGTCAGAAAGGAAGAGCATGTTGGGTAAAATGACAAGCAGGGAAGAGATGGTGAGTAGCGAGATGTTGTGGCTTTAGTGATGAGTGGGGTGGGGGAGAGAGGTCTCATCACTGCTACAATATAATGTTCTCTTCTGAACTGCTTCCTGCAAGAGCAGTGGAGACCAACTGGTGGGAGAAAAGCAGGAAAAAATTTCAGAGGAACTGCAGGGGATGTTTTATGAGATTAGATTAAAGGAGCTATGAATATGTATAGCTTGGCAGGGGATACACAAGATAGAACTACAGGAAGGATCTCTGACAGAAATTAGAATACAAGTCATTAGAAAAAACAACAAAATAGTAATTCTGTTATGACTTTTCCTTCCTGCCAACAGATGATGATAACTGCCCTCCTGACATATTTGCAGTGGGATTTGAAGAGATGGTTGAGTTAAGTGCAGGGAATATTGTGAATGCCAGGTATGTAAAAAAAAAAACCAAACAAAACCAACAATAAAACCCCCTAACCAACCAACCTAGAAGACCAACCGACCAAACTGTAAACAAACCAAACCAACCAACCAAACAAAACCCCAACAAAAAGAACATATCTTCCCCAAAGGAACTGGCCATGTTCATTTTTATGGTCACTTGTATTGGATACTCCCTTCCAAACGTGTTGCTTTCAACAATAGCTGGAAATATGTTTCCCATTAACAAATGTCACTGGGATGGTGTTGAAAGTGCTTTCTCTGTGAACCTCTGTACCGTAGAATACACTGTTTGCTAAGTCTCTTAAGTCTTTATGTTGGCAGAGAAGAATTCTGATGGGTGAGATTGATTTAACACTTGTCCTTAAAGCCCTGTTTGATGTTGGAAAAATGTGCTCAATGAATACAAACCTAATTGCCATTCACGTGGGAATTCTAAAATTGTCTCTGTGGCTAATTGTATTTGTAAAAATTATGGCTAGAGAAGAAGTTAAAAGCAAAACCTAAGGCTGGCATATCAGCATGTGCAGTAGGCTGTTGTGTTTACTGGTCCTTGTGAATCTGAATGGAGGTGGAGCCCTGAGGATCATGTTTCCAATGCTGATTCATCAGGCTGGCCAGTTAGTTCGTTTTGGGAATGACAAGTTACAGCAGTGCGTAGTGTGGCTGCTGGGCTGGTGGTATATCTGCATGGATATGTTGACTCTGGAGAAAAGGAAAAACTAGATCAAGTGAAGGTATCTACAGCTATTCACAAACCTTAGCTAAGAACAGGCAACAGCTGTGAGTAGCCAGTCACCTTCCACTCAGAAAATCCTGAGATCTCTCCACCGTGAGCACAGGAAATCTTGCAAGTCATGAGATTGACATAGAAATTCATTTTTATGGTTATGATTGCTGTAATCAACTTCCAGTTATCCCCAGTGAATGGGTGTATCCAGTGTCACGTGTGTAGATGTTTCTAAGCATAGTAGACAAAATCCCTCACACATCCAGAAGCAAGATAATTGTATTTGTGTGCTATGCCTGGGCTCATTGACCCTGCTAACTCAAGGCTGGCTTACAAGGAGGTATTATCAGTCTCTACCATGCATTCTACAGCACTTCAAGTTCTACAGCCTAATGGGATGTCCATAAACCTAAGGCACAGTTAATCTGTTCATTTTATTGACTGTATGTGGTTTGTTTTGATTCCATTAAATGATTTTATGTTTGTTCCAGTACAACGAATAGAAAAATGTGGGGAGAGCAGCTTCAGAAAGCTATTTCCAGGACTCATCGCTACATTCAGCTGACATCAGCACAGCTTGTTGGTGTTTGTCTTTTCATCTTTGTACGACCATATCATGTCCCCTTCATCAGGTAAAAAAAAAAGCCAAACCAAACAAAAAACTCCCACATCCAAAAACCCCAGTAAACCAAACCAAAACCAAAAAAACCACCCCAAAACAAAACTTAACCTAACAACAACAACAAACCTCAAACCAATCAAACAAAAAAACCCCAAACCCCCAAACCCAAGCTGTGTCTTCAGTAACATCTGGTGTTGGACTGTGGCCAGAGAAGAACATGGCAGGGGGGTTGCTCATCTTGGTAGGAGTCATGGATTGGGTTCTGGTCTCTGCTCAGCATGGAGAAGAATCATCAGGGTGCTTCCAGACGGCAATAGGCTGGAGTCCATCTCCCTAGGTAGCACAAAGACCAGGCAGCCTCAGTGCCTTCCTCCAGTTAGCTGAAAAGCCAGGCATGCCCCAGATGGGCAGGCAGGGTGGAGCAGCTTGTTTGGGTGCTGTCTTTCTGGGAATGACCTGTGCTAGTAAGTCCAAGAGTGTTTGATGCACCAAATGAAGGCAAGTGCTTGCCTCTGCCTGAAGGGCAGGTTTTTCTTCTAGCCCTGTCCATGCTGTTTCCTTATGGAAACAAGGTAGTTCTAGACCTGAAAAGAATGGGTGAAAGAGGCCTAATTTTGGCCCCTGACATTTTATAGAATTGAGGGGTAAGAGAACCTATGAAGTGTTTGTCTTTCCCAGATGTCATGAGAACCAGAACTGTGTGCCCAGTCAAGAGGGGGCAGAGCTGTATATGCTCTGTTTACTAGCTCAAGCTTCCCTGGAGAGTGACCAAACTCCTCCTAGAAAATTATCAACCCATGGAAATACTTGCATTAAAATGCCTTTGCTGTGGGCAAGAATTATGCAGGCAAAGTGTAAAAGAATTATGCAGGCTAAATGTAAATGGTTAGGAAGTGAATAATTAGTCAAAACTATCTTTGGGCATCTGTCTGACCTTAAAGCCCTGAGATCCAAAAAGTCCTCTTTACCCCATATTAGGGCACTGATTGGCCACTGCATTTTGTGATTAAAATATCAAAAGTTGCCTCTTTCTTCCCTGTGATCTCATATCCACTGAAAACCTCAGAGCACAGCTTGTGCAACATCAGGTGCTGTAGGGCAGACAGAGCAATGCAATCCAGGTAACTCTGATGGTCTTGCATTGCTGCTTTCCAGTAACCGTTCTTCAAAATTATTTTAAATAATACTTCTTTGCTGCTGTGAAGCAGTCCAAAGGAGAAGTTTCTCTCAGCTTTTGATTTTCACCCAGCTTACAAAATATTTGAGTAATCCAGTAGGAAATTCATGGTTTAAATGGAAATCAGAAGCAAGACAGCACAGTGGTTCTGTTGCAATCGTCAAACTGCCAGAAATTGGATGTAGCCCTTTCAAACTCAAGAGGAAAAGAGAAGGGTTTGATTTTAGTGACTAAGTTTCATCATTTAATGCAAATGTGCTGCTATGTGAGCATAGTCAAACCTAACCTGTATGCTTGCATATTTTTTCCCCTGTCTAGAAAAGGAAAGGAAGAAATGATCACAAGTGCAAAAAATACCTCTGTGCCTACAGATATTGAAGAGATTTAGGCCGAAGATAGAGAATAAATAATGAGAACAATAGCTGATTTATACATCAGTGAAAAGATTGGTGAAATACAAGCAGTTGAATTTTCAGTTCACATAACCTTTGCCATGAAAGAAAATCAGTTGAATTCCAGTCAGGAGATGGGTAGTCAGGCAGCAGGAAGGGAGAACTTTAGAGTGAAAATGTGCTTCTGTAAGAGTGCTTGAAACCCATTGTTTCACAGAAAGCTTTGATGTTCCTCCTTGGCCTCCCCGAGGGTGTCTTCTGGTGGTGTTCTGCTGTCTGGAAAAGACACGAAATTAAAGAGGGAGAAAAAAGGTACAAAAGACGGGTGAGGAAGAGAGAAGAAAATGAATGAGGTGGAGAAAGGAGACCTGTAACATCTTGCCTCATTTAGATCATGAATTTCTGAGAATAACTCAAATAAGACTTAGCAGTTTTCTGCACATCCCTTCTGAAAATCAGTAGTATTCTAGTTAGATCTGCTTGACGTTTTCTCTGGAAAGTAAAATTTTCTCACCAGGAAAGACATGCATGGTGCTGGGGTTGGCTACAACAATGATCTCATCATTTACTTATCTGATCAGACAGCCATGCTTTGTTCTTGGCTATTTGGGAGAAATTACCCTGAGAGCAGGTGGTCTGCTTTATCAAGTTATCTTTCTGTAGTGAAGTATGTGCTAATCATCACACTGAAATACTAAGTAATTAGCAACATGGAGACCTTAAGCAATTTGTCATCAGTACAGAATTCATTTGAGAAGTTACATAAAAATAGTTGTATCCAATAATCTCTGATTTTGTCACATCTGATTTAATGAATTATGGGTTATGATCTGTTGCTCTTTAATTAAATGAAAAATCCATCATGAACTGTGAATTTGAATTTCAACACATATGAACAGAAAATTGTTAACTGTCTGAAAAGCAGATTCCCATATGTTCAAAAGTAAAAGGAAGCACAATAGTAACTTTAGTTATTGTCAATATTTTAAGGATCATGGTAGGGGTAAACTTGAAAACTATATTCTATAGCAATTCCTAATATTTCAGAAATAAGGTCTTGCTGGTCTGTTTGGAAGGGACAAGAAAAGGAGAAAAATATTTTCAAAGAGTTTTATTTCTGTATTATTGTATTATATTGTATTAATTTGAAACATAAGTACATGAACATCTAGAAACTAAAAGATGTGCCTAAAAGCAGCAAACTTTCTAGAGGGGAGAAGACATGGCATTGTAAACTGGCTTTTCCCTTTATGTTGCAGTCAAAGTTAATTGAATGTTTGTCCCTGAAGCCCTTTACTCTGTTCTCTTTTTTTCTTTTTTTTCTTTTCCCCCCCCATGATGCAGGGATGTAGCAATAGACACCGTGAAGACAGGAATGGGAGGAAAAGCTGGTAATAAAGGGGCAGTGAGCATTCGTTTTCAGTTCTATAGTACCAGTTTCTGCTTTATATGCAGTCACTTGACTGCTGGGCAGACTCAGGTGAAAGAGAGGAATGAAGATTATAAAGAAATCACACAGAAACTCAGCTTCCCAATGGTAAGTGTAGATGTGTGTGTGCTAAAAACATTGGAAATAAAGTGGTATCTTTACATCATGAAAGCTGGTCTCGGGCTGCCTTTGATGACAGGTCATCAAGGAAGAAATCTCAATACCATGAAAGAAAATGTTATCAAATAAATAAATAAAAAATAGAGAAGCATGTTTCACAGAAGATTAGATGCCACCCAGTATAGCACTTGCTTTACAAAAATACTAATCCTTTCAAAAAATAGAGTTGCTCCAGTACTTGAAAAGTCCTTGGCTTTGTGCAGTTAAGCTCTAGATGACTGATGTTAGAACTGGAGGGCATGATATTGATAGCTCTTGCTGGCTCTAGTTAGTGAGAATTCCTGAAAGACCATCCATGCCATTCAGTGCAGCAGTGCCTTGGCTGCTTCTGGTCGGGTATGATAGATCAGTCCTTGGGCACCGACATGGTACCCTCTGTTCCCTTCGTTTTGTCCTCGGGAATGTGTCACTCTCAAGGAACTGCTGGCTTCTCTCAGAGCATGGCAAGTAGCCACCTCTGGTCTGCATGAATAACTTTTCCCCTAAATTGTATCAAATCAATCACCCTAGTGTTTTAATTTCACCTTGTCCCCTCAGGCCAGTAGATAACCCATGGGATTTGGTAGCAGGGCTCCTTTGCTTCCCTTAATGTAGATTGCTTTAATTTCCACAATACCTTGTTTCTCAGACCTCTCTGGAAGGGCCCTAAGCCATGAAGGGATTGGAACAGTTTGTGTATTCTGGTTAGTCAGCAAAAAATGGCATTTAGGTTGCAAGGCATAAAATTTTACCTTCCTGTTGTTTGTAAGGCTTTGAGGCTTGGCACGTGCAGTGTATCAATCAGTTGGTTTATGTAGGAGCTCATACTGACAGACTGGATGTCCTGCAAAGGAAATCTGTTCCAAATGGCCATAAAGTTGTGCTTATGGTAGTTTTTCCTTCTAATACCTCGTTAACTGTTTGATGTCCTTGACACTTAAAACAGCTAAAGGTACCTTGTGTGTATAATGCATATAAAGAGTGCCCTCTAGTGCTGTGACAGCCACAGTCTGGAACGTTTCCCTTAGGAACCTCTGGGGTGTAGAGATTTACAGCTGAACTGAGAAGGAAAAGATGAAAAAAAAAGAAAAAAAGGAAGAAAAAAAAAAAAGGAGACTGGTTAGAGGATAGGATGCTAAATTTAGAACTGGAGTGGATTTTCATTGACGTTTGATTTCAATACCTTTACAAAACTGTGACGTGCACATAAGGTCGAATTTGGAGCTTGTTCTTACTCAGGAGCTTGTTGCTAAATTTGCCTTGGTACCAGAAGCACATTTTGTGTTATATTTAGAATATGCAAAAATATACATGTGAAATGTGTTAGGGAAACAAACATATTTTGAATATTCATGACAGACAAATTGTGAATATAAAGCTAGGTTCCAGCTTAGACATTACCTTCAGGAAAGAGAGGTCAGAGTCTGACATTCCTGTTTACAAAATTCAGCTCAGTGGGGTGCCAAAGACAGTGAAAGAACCATTCTATTTTAGCACAAAATGAATTTTGACAAATAAATTATGATGAGTAGGTCCAGTATTTAGTAATTCGGAGAGACTGAGTGCTACATTTCAGTGCATTTTAAAGGTGTTTTCATGAATGTGATTTAACATTAACAGTATTCTGTACCTCAATACCAGGGGCAGAACATGTTCTCCCATGACTATGTCTTCTGGTGTGGTGATTTTAACTATCGCATTGATCTAACATATGAAGAAGTCTTTTATTTTCTCAAACGTCAAGACTGGAAGACACTTTTGGAATTTGATCAACTACAGCAGCAAAAATCCAGTGGAAAAGTAAGGCAGTGTGTCTCATTTTCTTGAATAACTGCATGTTGGCTGGGTCCTTCTTGTTCCTTGACAGAGTGAAGAAGTTGTGTTTTCAGACCCTTGTTTGTAGCACTTGAATGCAGCAATTGGTTTAAAAATCAGAACGTTTTTTGTGAGGAAGCTGATACATCACAGTGGCACCTTCCTCATCTGTAACTTAAAGAGATGCTCTTTTTTTAATTAGATTTTTAAAGACTTCCATGAAGGGACTATTAATTTTGGACCAACATATAAATACGACGTTGGCTCAGAGGCTTATGATACAAGTGACAAGTGCAGAACCCCAGCATGGACTGACAGAGTGCTTTGGTGGAGAAAGAAACTGCCCTTTGAAAAAACAGGTGCGTAGGATCCTTCTTTAGCTGAAAGTTTTTTAGAATTCATCTAGAACTCACTTAAGGGGATTTAATCTAGTGAATGCTGCTTTACTCAAACAGATGTTCTTTCAGCTTCACTGGATTAAGTGTCAGAGATAAAGAAGGCCCTTTCTTCTTGAACAAAAGCTTCATGCTTCATGGAAAAGGTGCTGGGAGCTCACTGAGGAACTGAAAACAGCCCAGCTGTAGTAATACAGAAATAATTCTGTCGTTTTTCAACAGAATCATTGGTCCTCATGAAGTTCCTGTATTACATTGGCTAGGTTGTTAAAACTGGTGTTCTCAGTAGATGTAGAAAGAGTTTTCTGTAATTTCTTCTCTACTGGTAATTCTTAGTAGTATTTCTGCTGGTTTATAGAATTGGGGGAGGTTTCATTAATTAGTGCTTATAAAGTACTTTGAATTCATGAGTGGCCAACACAACAGAAAGGCTGTTTTCACTTGTTATTCAAAAGTTACTGTTAAGAAATAAGAAGTATTTCTTTTCATATCCAGAGATAGTTTTCATAATCATTTTCTCAGTCTGCAGGAACATCTATCACCCAGTGTTTCTAAAATTTGAACAAATTCATATTAAAAGTGTAATTGCTGAAGAAATAATTTGGTCTGTGCCTGCAGATGTGGTTTTTCACATGTCTGGAAATTTCTGTTTGGAATCTAAGTCATGCCATGACTATGTTAAGTGTAAAAACTACAAAGCAAAACTAGGGCAATGAGGGAATACACGCCATCATGATACAGTTACTCACTTTTATCTAAGGAATGAAAAACAAAGTAAAATTAGGAGCTTTAACCATTGATAGAGATGCAGTCCAGGAAAGAAAAGCTGTATGAGACATAATAACAAAGTTAAAACACCCCTCTTGTCCTGACTGTCTTCATTTTAGGAGAAAGAACACCCTTCAACATTTCTGATGCATATTCCTTATTTTGCATGGCAAAACTTGCCCCTGGGGATCTTTAGCAGTTGGGGTACATACACACAGCACATAGGACCTAACTAGCTGGTCTTCAAGAGTCAAGACAGCCCCTTTCTTTAGAGTTTGTAGGCTTCCCACAGCTGGCTCACATGGGTCCATGGTACATTCCCAGCCCTGCAAAGCTTTCTTAGTTTGCTGCCAGAGTTCCTCTCCTTTACTGCTGGTGGCAAGGCTCTTCTGCCTCCCAGCTCTTACTGTGTTGCTTCTTATTGCTGTTATAGGCTTTGCAAGAAGAAAGTGTAGCCTCAGTGTGAGTGATTGGGAAGAAATGCCATATTACATATTAGCTCATTTTCAGCTTCACAGAAAAGAGGGACAGTGTTATCATTTATTCAGATAGTGACCTAAACACTTCCTTGTTGCTAACAACAATAGAGTGTGTCACTCTTGCATAATGTCTGGAGCACTTTCTGTCACCTTAATGGATTGCAATGGGATTGTTTGGAGGTTGGTTTTGCATAGGCTTGGTTTCTTCTATCTCTTGTGTATTATTTCTCCAATCCCTGTCTAATATTCAGATTTGCAAAATTATTTCCGAGTACAGTGTCTGGTTTTATGCTCGGTATTGAGGTAGAAGGTAAAATACTAATATGACTCTATCAACCCATGTTGTACAGATAATTAATTGGGCAACATTCAGGTCAACAGTTTTGCAGGTGTCTTACTCTACTGATCAGCCATCTCAGTTGCACTCCCAGTCCTTTCTCTCTTTTTCTTTCTAGTCCCTAATTTGTAAATCTTGTGGGATACAAGCTCTTCTTTGAATGATATATATAGAAGAACAAAAGAACCCCCCACCCTCCTACTACTAGGGTTTGTGAGAGCTTCCTAATAAAATAGTGTTTAACTGTTAGTAAAGCTAGATTTGAGTGAGCTTTAAATCATGTTTTGTGCTGCACAGCTGGAGAGATCAATCTTCTGGACAGTGATCTGAGTGCTGATACAAAAGTCAGGCACACTTGGACCCCTGGAGCCTTGATGTACTATGGGAGAGCAGAGCTGCAAGCATCTGACCACAGGTAACTAAACAATCAGAGAGAGGTTAAAATGTGTCATGCTGAATTACACCTTCAGAGTGAGGGACCAAGTCTGATTAAAACAGGAATTACACCCTTATTCCATGTTCAGTATCTGCTTGATGGGTTTTTTCCTCTCATGGTGAGTTATATATAAGAGTGGCAAGTATCTACAGTCATGTATTTATTTTTCCTGCACAGTGGTTGCAGCAGGGGTTGCATAAGTTGCAGCAAGAGATATAGAAATCAGAGCTTTCTGTTGCTTGGTTTTGGAAAAGCTCTGATACCTAAGGAGGGTGCTCTGATGGATTTCCACTCAGCTTGCTGCGGGACAGGAGGAGGTTGAGACTGTGTGGCCTGAAGAGGTGTAAGCCAGGCCACACAGGGACAAGTTTGGCCTCTTCACAGTACTCAAACGTGGGGCTTCTCTGCCTCCTTTAGAAATAGAAATGGGAGAAGATAGAGAAATCAAAGCCCAGTTCTTCTGGTTGGTCTATATCATCAGCTTCTTTTTAGGGATATGAATGACCTATCTTTGATAAACTTGTTCTCTGCTTCACTTCTGAGAAACAAATTCTGTAGTAATACACTTTGAAAGGTCCCTTACATTCAGAATATTTGTCTCACCCCTTGCATGCTTTGTGGAAATGCTACAGTATTGCTCCTCCTAGCAGTGCTCAGTGACCCCCAGTAGCTGTCTGTGCTGTAGCATGCTCTTGCATGCCAGGACTGTTCTGTATTCCTCTAGCAATGGAAGAACATGCCTCTTGCAATCAATTTCTCTGTGTCAAGGCTCTGACATTGCTGTGTTCTGCAAAGCACAGTGGAGCTGCTGCTCTCATTATATAGGACCCTGAGGATGCAATCTGTGAAACATGACTGTTATACATGGGTTTCTATTTCAGCAAACTTGACTCCAAAAGCTGCTTTTTAATTACAGTCAGCAGGTTTGCTTTCCCAAGGTTTGTGCTAGAAAAAGGGCATAGCTGTATCTTTGTGACATATGGAAATGCATTATGATTCACAGTGCTTATGGAAATAGTGCTTCCTATACATTTTTCCCCTTTATTATCCCTTTCTAGCCCTGCTGTTGTTGCTTTCATATGTTGTGGTAATGTGTATTCAAGGGCCAGGCCTATTGCAAGTAGAAGGCAGCACTTTTGACACAGTTGTAAGAGTAGCTGACCCAGTCACTGCTCTGTGTATGTGCAGGTGAAAATCTGAGACTGTGGATTGTACCCACTGAGATGAAACGAGTTCTGCTTTTTCAGACAGCTTTCTCAATTTTATTCAGATCTAGCACAGAGAGAAGTAATTTGTAAGAAATGGCTCAAGAAGCAAGTTTGCAGTGTTGACTGCTTATAGTGTAATGGATTGGCACATTTGCTACATGACAACATTACACATCTAAAATACCTTGTCCTTAGTTTTTGGAAGAACCTATGTGGCCTTGTCTAACAGAAAATAATATATTTCCATCCTGATTTATAGATGTTTGGTGGCCCAGCTGTTTGATAATGAGTGAAGTATCCTGATATTTTTGGTCTGTGGGTTTGCCATAAGGGCTACATACAATTGTTATTTCAAATCACTTACATTGTGTCTTCACTGTTACATTCAGCTAATGCAGGACTAGTAAATATAATTAATAGTGCTCAAGGAATGATGTTGATCACTGCAGAAAAAATGAAGTTTACCTGTCCTCCTCCTTTATATAGATTTTAATTTTATATAAGCATTTCTTATTTTTAAATAAGTATTTTTCCTTTGTTTTGTGTAGGCCAGTGTTAGCTATTGTAGAAGTGGAAGTTCAGGAAGTTAATGAAGCTGCCCGTGACAGTGTTTTCCGAGAAGTGTCATCTTTCCAGGGACCACTGGATGCCACAGTAGTGGTAAATCTGCTATCACCAACACCTGAAGAGAAAAATGAATTTCCTGAAGACCTGCGTACAGAGCTCATGCAGGTGTTTGAGGACTATGGCACTGTTGTTCTGGTCAGGTGAGTTTGGGATCTGAAATGACACGGCATCTATTAAAAACCACAGGCTAGAAGATCCCTTTTGTCCTGGCAGAGTTAACTTTGTATTAGGAGGAAGTATGTAGAATTCCTTTACTGCACTTTCAATTCTTCATTAGGAATTGAATGCAAATTGAATATCTTATACCTCTCAACAACCTTTTGAGGAAATAATCCAACAGCTCTCTTGTCTGAGTGGAATAGAATTTTATTCAGTACACGATAAAGCAGAGACTTGGATGTAAATCATCATCTTTAGATTCAGGCCTCACTTCCAAGCATTGGCTGCTTCTGGTGGATCCTTGGGCCCTGCTTCACCTCCTCTGGGGTGAGGTCTGCTCTCTTCCACCACTCTTTCACACTTGGCAGGATTTCCTGGCTGGCTCTCCTTCCTGTTGGGGGTCATTTTGCTTGTTTGTTAACAGTACAGCTTCTCACAGAGCTATCACCCACTGGGTTTGAGAGGGAGAGTGTGATACCTTCTGGCAGAGCAGCTTAATTTCATTTTGATTGATTCTCTACAGGGCTTCAGCACAGCTGTGAGACTTCTGTTTTGAGAAATACAGGCTATCACCAACACCAAAAGACCTAACAGCTGACCTCTGGGAAACACTACCAAAAACTTGTTCATGTTTATTTGATTCATTTATTACTGGATAAAGCTGATGATCTGTTGTTGTATAGTTTTATGAAGCACCAAAATAAGCTGAGGGTTCAAAAGCAGCTGGAAAAACAGCACCACCTTGCTTCTGAAGAAAAGGAACAAGAAAAGAGCATGTTTTGGTGGACAGTTCTTGGTTTATTTTGTTTTTAATTGCTTTAGATCTTGGTGGCATACTAGTCTTTGGGAACATCACATGTCCTCTGAGGTGAAGGATATGCAGAACCATGGAAGTTAGTCCAGAGGGAGTGTAGATCTTGGACTGGATATCCTGTTAACATCTACTGAGATATTTGTCCTGCTGTCCCAGGGGTGATCCAGAAAAGGGCAGGGTGCTGGGGTCACACAAGGAAAGATTAGAGAGAAGAGGAGCCCAGCTGGAGCCCAGCTGGGATTCATAGGTCACCTGCTTGTCCTCAAAAAATAGAATTGTGAAGGAAAATACAATTAAAACCAAATGCATGCCATTGCATATGTATCCTATATGTAGATCTACATGGTAGTTTTCTATCATGTTAGCCTTCAAAGGGTTTTTATTCAATGGTGAATTGAATAAAATTCAATTTTTTCAATTAGTTTTTCTCCTCTGCCTTTTTTCACTAGGATCTGTGGAGGTCAAATGCTGGTGACGTTTGCAGACAGCAAGTCAGCTCTTCGTGTTATGGATATAGATGGTGCCAAAGTAAGAATTTCTCAAACCTATAATAAAAACCATTTCATAACAAATTTCTCAAAAGTGGTTGCTTAGAATGAGGTACTTGATTTTCTACCTAAATCAAGTAGCATTATTTCAAAGAAAGTTAGTACTCATGAAGTCCTTAACTTTCACATCTGCTGAGCCTATTAACGCAGTATTTTAGTTTCAGGATGGCATGAGGTTACTTTTCATGCATCCCAAGCAGCGCTTAGGATCTGGCTTCTGGCACCACTGCAGAACCCCTGGATTTGTTCATAGTTGTGGTTACTTGAAGCAATTCTCGTGACATTCTGTGTGACTTTATACTGTTGCCAAAGCATCCTCATGATTGTGGTTTGGAGATTTTTTGTTTCTCCAGTGTATCAAGTAGGCTCCTTCTGCTAAGCTGTAACAACATGATGCATTAGCTTCCATGGCAAATCCAGCATTAGCAGTAGGCATTTACCTTCCAGTCCCCTGCTTGTCCTTCCCACACACATACTCTACAAATCATCAGCCCCCTGTGGAAAAAACCTGTTTGTGGGGCTGCCCTGTAAACTTAATACTGAAGTAATGGATTTAATTCTCATTCTTCTTTCATATTTGCAGTTTTATCTTCTAATTTGACTCCTGCCATTGATGTAATTTATAGCACAGACTGAAACACAGTTGTAAACACACAGTAGGTGAAGGTGCTGGGAATCTGAATTGGGAACTTTTCAATCTGATTTTCCTGTCAAAGCTGCTGGCTTGTCTTCATTTCACCCCAAGTGTCATAGAACAACACACATAAGCAGCTGAAGTCCTAATCTTTTTGAAAATACACCTTCCATATATGTCATATATGAGGTTTTCTGGTCAGAGTCTCCTTCCAGGTGGCAGCAGGTACAAAAGTCTTAAAGCTGCTGACTCAAAAACGGCACCCTCCCATGCCAATATTGCTATTCCAGTGTCATTTTGATGATATTTGATGCTTCACCTATTTCATCAGTTATTTCCCAAATGCAGCAGCAGTGCTTTTGAGCTGTGAAGCACATTTTCTTTCAAGAATATTATTACGGTCTGAAAACTTGGTTATGGGGGTAGTAAGAGTGTTTCCTTTCCATTTGTCTTCTGAAGTGAAGCTTTAATCGCATCAATTCTGAAGCAGCTGTACAACTTGGTCAGAGCACGGTGCTATTAACATCAGGGTCCTGGGTTCAATGCCTGCATGGGCCATTCCCTTAATGGTTGGACTTGATGATCCTTCTGGGTCCCTTCAAACTCAGAATCTGTGATCTGTGTGATTCTGAACAGGCTGGCAGTACTTGCTTATTCTGTTGAAGCATTCTCGTTCATTCAAGCACTTGTGAAGGTGCTTGGCAAAGGGAAACAATTCTTTCTGTGCTTAGGTTAGAGGCAGAACAGTGAAGATTCAGCCTAAGACTAAGGACTGGCTAAAGGGCCTCCAGGAGGAAATTGCTCGAAAACGGGACAGCGTTGTGCCCATGTCCCCCACGGCAAACTCCCATCTTCTGGAAGAAAATTTTGACTTCTCAAGTTTGGACTATGAGTCAGAAGGTAAGCAACTTGTTTCTAAGCTAAGTGGTGAGAAATTGCTTTGCTGACTTTAGTTGCACAGAGAAAGTATAGTATGAGTTTCAGTGGCACCTTAATTTGTAATGAAGCCACACTTCTTAAAAAGATGACTGTAATTAAAGCCATGACCTCACTGTGCCTGGGCACAGAACTGTTACTTAGATCATCCTGTCAATTTAGTTGTTATATGTTAGCAAATCCAATGTATGATACAGCTGTCTGTAGAGACACGCTGTAATGAAACACATGGGGTGGTTACACAAGAATCTTGCCCAGCCTGTATATTAAATTAACTGATGGTATAGATTAATTAATTGGTAGTCTAGAGAGACAGAGAATGAATTTGCTCATTAATTCTTTGTTGTCTAATATTTCAATCCAGGTGATATAGAGGATGAAGATGATTATTTAGAGGATGCTCTGTGTCAACACCTAGTAGCAGACACAGCAGAAGATATATCAGAGCGCCCTGGATACTGCACATCCATAGCTCTTTCAAACAAATCTGGACAAACCCCCCGCCTGTATAAAGGTAAAGTATCCACATTCCTTAAGGTAAGACCTGAAGGATTGCTGTTTGCTCTCCTGTTGTATGTATTTCCCTGTTTATTTCCCTGTTCATTTATATGTTCATTCCAGGTTCTCCTGTAGTACCTATTCATGTTCTACTCCCCTTGAGCTAGTGACTGTTACTGAGGTCCTCAGGCATAACATTTCATCATTCAAATGATGAAAGTTAGATTCTCCTTCCCTCTAGGCCAGGGCAAGGTAGGAAAGCTGAAAAATGCTGGTTTTCCTTTTCTAGCCAGAGGAAATTAAATCTTTTTATCCATTTGATATTGTTTTGGCACCAGAACATGCAACAAAAAAATTGCATGCTATTTTCTTATTGGTGGGGGCCAAAGCAAAATCAAACCAAAAGAATCCTGTTGATTCATTGATAGATTCAACTCTGTCCTTTGAGCAGTAGCAGTGGCAGATCAGTCAGCTGTAAGCTGGGAGGTTGTTGTGTTCAAATTACTTCAGACGCCTCAAGTTTCTCCTTTGTTCCCTTTTGATTTATTTCTGAAGGAGTCAAGGTTCATAGAATATATATATAATCATTCTTTAGGTTCTTCATTTTACCTTTTTCCTCAGTTACCTGGCTTGTTTGCACATTATTGTGAAGTGACTTGGTAAAAAGAAGATAGAGCTGTGGAGAGAAAACTGATAAAAACTGTGGCAAGAACTAGCCAAGCCAGCCGTGGTCTTACAATGGGATGTGATCAGGATGTACTTCAGTGGCGAAGCGTTGACAGGCTGGGATATGTACTAAACACCTCAGTGTGACAGCAAGTGATTCAGTAGCTGTCATTCTGCACTCTCTCCCAAGTGCTTTGTCTTCTGACATAAAAGTGAAAACTTTTAATACCTTCAAAGGTTGAGTCAGAAGTAGAGTTCAAAAAGATTGAATGAAATTCGTAAGCTTACACAGACAGATTTTCCAAACAGAGTGATTTATGGCTTTCTTGCCCACCTTGAGTCATAGGCTGGGTTCAGCATGGCCAGACCCTAAAGCCTATCCCTGAGTCAAGGAGTAATCAATCATTATTAAATACTGTGAAGTCAATCACTTTGTATTATAGGGTGCCTTGCCCTCCAAGCACCTCTGACCTACTGTATGATGATTCATTAAGCCACAGAGAATTGCAGTGAGTCTTGTCACCCACACTAGCTCTCCTCCACAAAAAAATATCACAAAGTAAATAGAGGTTATGGAGTATAGTTTGAAGGAGGTCAAGGTGGGGTCATGATCTCACATAACTCAAAATATGATATATTCAATTAATCTTAAAGTGTCTGCAATTTCAGATTCCTCCATAAGCTTCCAATTCTGCCTGAGTAACTCCTAATTGAAGGTAGGATGACTGTGTAGCTGGTGGTAGACACAGATGGAAAACAGTGACAGGCACAATAGTGTGTGTGTATGTTTCTGAGGTCAGGGAAGGGTGCAGCTTCACGAAACTGATGTCCCTGCCAGCAGCCTTCCAGGGACGGACTTGAGTGGTAATGGCTGGCTTTTGTTGTGTTCAGTTTTACTGCCAGAACTTCAAACCATGCCTCCATACCTGCATGACTCCTTGGGTCCTACTGATGCACCCCTATCTGCAGCTTAGAAGTACTGGAAATGCAGAGAGCATGGGGAGGGCAGGCTGGGCAGACCACAGGCTCTGTCTCTGTGGCTGCCATCTGCTGCTGAGTGGGAGCAGGAAGCTGTGAGGCAGCTCGTGATTCCCTGCAGAGCTCAGCTCTCTGAAAAACAAGAACTTGTTTACAAATGCCTGAAATGCAAGCGGTTGCTGCTGCATAATTCCTTCCCCATGTCTCCAAAACAGAGGAACAAAACTAAACCCAGTGAATCTTGGAGCTCTAAAGAACAAGAGCTGCATAGCTGGGCAGCCATGGCAGGGTAAGAGGACTGAAATGAAAGTCCTCACTATAGCAGATGGGGAGAATAAAGCAATCCATACTTCTCCCCTGTCCAGCTGTCAGAAAGGCTTAGATGGGATGAAAGACTGAGTAATTAGTGATGTAAAGTGGAGCCAAGAACTAGCAGATTGAGTCAGCTGTACCTGTTAGGAGATGTTGCTGGAAAGCAGAGATTTTTCTCTGGTATAAAGACTGTTCTCCTGTGCAAGAAAAGGTGTCTAATCCTCAGATGAAATTCCTGTGTTTGGGATGGAAAGCAAGGAATTCACCATGACTAGCCATGACAGTTTGAATGGGAGCAGGTTGCCGCTAAGTCTGGCTGTGAAAATCTCAGAATCTAACAAGGTGCCCAGTAACCCTTGTGTTGGTGCAAACAGCTAATAAATGGTGGAAAAGGAGAGAGAGAGAAAGAAGTATTTGACAAAAGGGTAGATGTTTCCTGCAGTGGGAGCAAGCGGACATTGGGGGAGAGCAAAAAATGTGAATGGAGCTGTCATGTTGCTGAGAGACCTGGCTGAGGCTTGCCACTCATAGTCACCTCTCTCCTGACCCCTCAGATCTGGCACACCTCATCCAGTGTGTGTCTAATACAGACACTTTCTAAAATGTCCCTAGATGATGCAGACCTGGCCAATTTGAAGCGGGAGCTGGAGGCAAGTGGGGAATGTAGCCGCCGGATTCCAAGCAGGTCTCTGTCCATTCCTACCAGGCCTCGGCCACTTCAGCCACCACAGAGGCCTCCCCCTCCTGGTGAGTTGAACTTTCTTTAACAGTTTTTTCCTGCCATGTCTGGCTGACAAAGAAAGTAATACCTTGTTCTGAAATGTCAGGTTGTGGAGGGACTTGTACTTGCTTCCCAGTCTGTTTCAGCCTGAGTATTACTGCCATTAGTTATAGGAGAAGTTTGTCTTCAGGATGACAGATACTCCACAAAAAAAATGTCTTTAGTAAGAGTAGAATAGCCCATATGTTTCATAGTAGCTCACCACTAAGGTTGGCGAGTTGAGCAGCCACTTTGTGGCAATAAAGATATTGGTATTTATGCCTGCTGACTTCTGACGTCATGGAGTGTTTTCTTGCAGTTTTTTGATTCTGAATAAATTGTAATCAGAATTTTTAAAACCTTTAACAAAATACTTATTCTGGACAGTTTTTGTCCTTTCCTTCTTTGCAAGCAATTCTTGTGTTTGTGAAAGAAATGCAAAGTGGATTATGATTTTCAGTGAGGCACAAAGCAAAGTGATGCTCTTTACCTAAGCTCTGCCCCCCTGAGATGCCATCCAGAGCTGCACTGTTCCTCTTTTAATGGCTACTTCTGGATGAAAGTTGATTGCTAGATGAGCACAACCATCTTTGCCTCCTGTATTAGACAAGCTATACATCATGTTTTTCTTGCAGCCCAAAAGTCTCTCTTTTGTGTACATTTTCCAGACTTAAGTTAGAAGTTCTGTGATGCTCACCTGATAAAAGATGAGTTCTTTAGGATTATTCCCATTCATTTAGAGTCTGCTGCACAGAAGTGCCAACACTGGTATCTGTATTTCTATGCCTAGAATGCATTGTTAATGCTCAGCTGAGGTTATCTAATTAATTAAATGAAAGAAAGTCTAACTACAAAACTGCTTCCTGAAACAGTTCAAGATTTTGAGGGGGTGATGTACGCGCGTTGGTTTTGCTGTACTGCAGATAAAATTTTGTACTAGCTCTTGCATGTAAAAAGCCATTTTTTATTCTTCTTCCAGCCGGAACATCAGGCAAAAAGTCCCCCTCAGATGGTTCCCTCTCTCCAGGAAGCCATTCCACCTGCTCCATCCTGGCAACGGCAAAGCTGCTTCCCGGAGCCCCTCAGCAGCCCGTGAGTCCTGCTGCTCAGCATGGCCCCTTGGCATTGTTCTGATCCCTCCCCTCCACACTGAGAATCACATACAGGATGCACCTGTCACACAAGGAAGGAAGTCCGTCACATGTCTGAGCCAAAAATGCCAAAATACCTTCTTGTACTGTAATACTAAACTGTAGGTCCTGTTAGGCAGCAGAAAAATGTTAATAAATTAACAGGAGTTAAGAAGGCCAAAGAGGCAGAGAGAGAATGAGTAGAGTAAGACCAGAGTACTGTTGCTGCTTTCTGACAGATGCTAACTTGCATTTTTAACACCATCATCATGTGGTTTAATTCTTTTCTCACCTCTGTTTTGGTGGGCCATGCTAATGCCCAAAATGCAGGAAAAATCTTGACCACTGCCAGCAGGGCTGTTAGTCTCCTGAGGAGACCAAGACCAGAATGTGGAAATGCCTCCCCACTCCTGTCTTGTTGGATGAGGACCCTAATGCATTGAACAAGGGATGGCTGAGGGACTGGTTGTGGCACTCAGGCACTGGCCTTCTGTGAGCTGGCAGCAAACATGTACAATTTGCTAAAAGATTCTCATATCTTTAGTATTTATAGATCACTGAATAGCCACTTGCAAGAACAGGATTTTACAGGTGTGTGAGCTTAGCTGTAAAATTAGATGTGTACAAGAAAAACCAGTTCTCTCAAGATGACTTGTTCTCCTCTGTTTTTTCAAGCCCAAAGTCCGGACTGGAATAAGCAAACCTTACAACGTCAAGCAGATCAAAACCACCACAGCTGAGGAAGCAGAAGAAGCTATCAGATGTCTTATGGAGGCCAAAGGAGGTAAGCACAGCTTTCTAACTGACTTCTAAAAATCTTTAAATAAAGCAAACTGTAGGTGTATTCATCTCACCTTAGTCCAGATGCACATATTCCTATTCAGATTTTGAACACATTCTTGCAAAATTGTATATGGTATTCTCTATCAGTTCTGATAATATTAACCTTTTTTCAAGATGAATAAAATTTTATATTTTGTAGTAGAACCTGCTACTAGGAGAACCTTGGGTTATTTATGCCCAGATTTGGTCAGAAAAATTAAAATATAAAGATGAGATTTTACTAAACTGGTGGTGCCTGTGTTAGCTCAGAATTGCATAAAGGATATTTGCTGCTCTATTTACTGAATGCTCACTATTCCAAGCAGAACTACGGAGCAAATGCAGCTGGAATAACCTGGATTCTGTTCACATTTGGACAAATATAGCTGTAACCTAGATAAAAGCTTGCACTACTTCAGCTTGAATAGCTAAGCTAAAGGGCTGTGTTTAGGCTCTCTGTGTAGTCCCTGGAGAAGAGAGCTTCTTGCAAGGGCAAGTTAGAGCATAAAACTAGCTTAGGTACTGTGAATGTACCCCCCAGGGTTGCATGTAGTCTTTCTGCTGATGCTGTGTGAATGAAAATGGCTACCTGAGTTTGCAAGGCTCTCAGGTTAGGAGAAAACCATCCCTTTTCATTTATTTGTAGAATGAATAGAGCCTGGAATAATCCAATTTATTTAGAAATATCATAAAGGCATCTTGATGTTGATTCCTCAGTGCTGTTCATTTCATTTTGAAATCTGATTTACTCTCCATTGATTTGGAAATTCACGTGCAGTTGTTGTGGGTAAGAAAACCAGTCTGGTCAGCATCACTTCCAGTCCCTTATATTGTATCACCAGTTGGCATTTACAGCTCTTTCCAAAGTACTCTACAAGACGCACTTGGTATCGTTAACTTGGTTTTCCAGATAATGGCAAAAGGATGTTCGGAGCTTGAGCCCAGTACTCCTGAACCCCTAGCCAGTGTTTTCTTCACTTGACCAAATGGTGGCACAGCACTGCTGGTTTGGCATGAAATTATTTCAGGCAGGGAAGTTTTTCCCTAAAAGCCTCTTACAGATATTACAGGATTGCAAAGGTCTGAACTTAGTTCCAAAACCTACCTTCTTGGCCTGAGTTGCCTCTATAGGCATGAACATTTTGGGAAACGTGGTTGTGAAAGAAATTGTTTTGAGTCTATGTTCCAATCAGGCTGAGATGCCATATTTGGTTTTGCTTTTCAGGGGTACAGGAAGATGCAGTAAAGCCTGTTCTAACCAGAAACCAAACTTCCTCCAAGCCCGAGGCTCTCCCCAGCATCACGAAGTCAGCGTCATTTCAAGGGTCGCAGGCAGGAGCGGTGCCTGTGCCTCATCGTCCGCCACCCAAAGTTCCAACTCCAAAGAAGCCAGTGCCCCTGCAAAGGACTGGAGTCAAGGTGGAAAATGTAAGAGAGTGACAGCAAAATGCACCCAGCTTCCATTACACACTGTGAATGATGGAGGGGTGGGCTGGTTGTTTTTTGCAGGAAGTCCTGTCATGTCAACAGGTGCCGGAATCATTTTATGTATTGCAGTCACCAAGGGATAAAAATGCAAGATTGGAAGAGAGCCATATTCAGATTTTCTATTTGTCAGTCCATTCTCTTGTTTTCCTTCTGTTTTGTCTAAACCTTGTCACCATTTAATTTGCTGTTTATCACAGTCTCTACTTTGGACCATGAGTGGTCTGCTCTGTAAAGATTTGAGGCAGCTTCTTCATTGTTTCTGTGTCCTGTGTCCTTTTTTGCTTTTCTTGCACACCTTGTAATGGGATTCAGTCTTTCAGGTTGAATTCTGGAGTCTACTCAAGAGTTTATGCTCTCAAAAATACACAGCTATAGGTTCAGGTTTTAATATATGTCCGGTCTCTACAGTGGAGACAATAGTTCACCTCCAGAGCTGCTAAAATGATTATCTAATTTGTAAGGTAATTTGAGTACAAGAGAAATACAAATATAGCCTTTTATATTCTTCCTTTGACAGAATCTCTGCTAAGGAAGCTCTCTTCTAAATTGTGAGGGCTCCTGCCTTACCTTCCTTTACTAAAGGCATTCACCCCTTCTCTATAATGGACTTTGTGCTATCTTCACTTAGCAGATTCACCAAAAAACCCAACCCAGACAGCACAGCCTGTGCCAAGGAGTGGTCAGTTTGTTTTGTTTAAGTTGTCTCCATTCCCAGGTCACTCTTGAAAGGGGCTGAGAGAGATTGCTATTTTGGTGTTGGTTATGTGAGAGCTTCTACAGGAATAGATCTATTTCAGTTTGACTCTGCCCTGGAATTCCACTCCTTCCTCCATCTGAGGGAGGTCAGATGGGAGTTGTGTACTTGAAAACTTCTACCCATTCCCCCTCTACCACAGTCAAATGTAGGCAATGTGACAGCACATTGGAGGAAGTGGCAAGGGATATGTCCAGCATGCGACACTGACTAAATATTTTGCCTGCATGAAAAGCCTGTATATTATTTTTAATACTGTGCAAGAGTAATAAAGAATTTAAATGCCTTCATTCAAGCACACAGAGTGTGAGAAACCTGAAGCAGTCCTTGCCCTCCTAGACTGAGCTGGGCTTGTTACTTATATACCTTTAAATGTTGGATGTGTGCTAGACTGGACTTCAAGAGCTTTTTTTTATCTTCAGTTGCCAGCATCAGTGAGACAGGACAGAGACCTTAATGCATTTACTGGGTTAGCTTAAGCTAATTCTCCTTCAGCCTTATCTATCCAAATAAGCTACACCTAAAGGCATGGGCCCCCTTATGCAATCTTGCTTAAGTAATATTAGTCAGCAGAGAGATGTAACAAATAAATAACTCCTCAGAACTGTGTTTATTTGGCCCAGAGCAAAATCCTACCCTGTAGAGGGAAGTAAGGGCTGTGAGTGAAGAGGCTGTAGGGTCCTGGTCCTTCACTAGCTCTCTGAAGGTGAGTGCAAGGCACAGTGCCTGAGCCCAGAGCCCAGCAGGTGCAGTGGAGAACGGTGCTGTCAAGCCTCCTCTTTGTACTGCTTTTTTTTCTTCCAGGACTGTCAGCTTTTCTTAGTAATGCTGTCAATTAGACTTGCACCAGTAGTGACTCGGAGTTTAAGGTCCCTTTTTGTTCTCACATTTCCTCTTCCATTTCCTCCTCAGGCCATGTCTCCAGAAGAGCAATTTGACCAACAGACAGCACAGTCTCCTTTTGGCTTGTTAGAGCCCCATCTCGAAGCTGGAGCTATTCTTAGTCCCACCAAGATCACTCCAGTCCCTAAACCCAGAACACAAGCTGGGAAGCCTCAGGAGAGCAGGGGGAGCAGAGAAAGGCAGCCCCTGTCAGCAAGCACAGCTGAGAGCATTGTCCTGCCTCCCCAGAACGCTCCCTTTGCCCCAAAGGTGCCACCACGAAGAAAGAAGTCGGCTCCTGCAGCTTTTCATCTCCAAGTTCTCCAGAGCAGTGACAGCTCCCTTTTTAGTGGGTCACTGTTCAACTGCAACAACAACAACCCCGGGTGCTGCCCCCAGACTCGTGGCCCTGCTCGCTCAGGTCCCACCCCAGCTTCTGCCGGCCCAGAAAACAGCACAACTCAGCCCTTGGCACCAAGTGCTGCAGAACTGATGGCAAAGCTCCAGGGGCCTCCTGCACCAGCAGGCCAGCATCCACAACGACTGGATACCAGCTCCCTTCCGGAGAGCACCAATCTTCTGGACATGGACATGCATTCTTCCTTCCCTCTTTCCATACAGGCCCCATCAGCTAATTCAGAAAATTTAAATCACCCCAATCTGAAAGATTTCAGTCACTGGGTTACGTTTAGTGATGATGAAGACAGCAGTGCAGTGGCAGAAGGGTTCAGCAAACTGCTCCTCTTAGAACAAAACAAAAATACCTTAACGAAAACAAATACTGATTCAGAGTTGTAAATTTTTGCCCCCTTAGTGTTCCAAAAGAAATCATAATTGTGATGCAAAATAAAAAATAAATCTTTTTTTATTTAATGAAATAGATCATCTGTCCATGCTACATTTCATTTTCACGTTTAAAGATACGGCCCCTGGAGGGAAGTATATAAGAGTACATACAACCTAACATTACCTACAGTTCATTTGAAAACTTCCTTATTCTAAGTTATTTCTTTTTATTAATCCATCTTAAGATGTTTTATTTCATTTCAGGTACAAATCATATGTAAGAACATGTAATGATGTATGGAAAAAAAGACATTAAGAAAAACATTTTCCTGTGAAGTGTATATTTTAATCAATTTCTGTTGTTTGAAATAAAGCATCTTTACTTAGAAGACTTAGGCTGCCGCAGTTATTCTGGGATGAACATCCAAAGGGGGAATGTACACCAGTAACAACAGCAGTAATACTGGTATTGCTCTGCTGCAAGTTTCCAAAACTCACCCTGGTTTTTGTTCCCAAGCCCATATCCAACAGCATACTTTGAAAATGGACTGTAGTTTTCCACATGCTGTTTCACTGCAACGAAATGCTACAGGCTGCTTGTGCACTGTCTGTGCAGATCCTGAGGAAATACAGGGAATGGTTGAGACCAGCTGATGCCACAGGTATTGGCTTAGGCATGACTTATGCTAAACTGCCTTTAGCAATTCAAGTTGTGTCCCTGTTCCCACTCAGTGTCTTCATAAGCAAAGGCCGTGCCAGTCCTCTATTTCCACGGTGCAGACGAGGAACGAGCTGGTCCTTTTTGCCTTGCCCCTGGGGTAGAACTGTGCATGATGCCATTTGTGCAAAGCAGGCAGTTCATAACCAGATTGCAACTTGTCACGGTCGCTTGTTAAGAGAAGCATCAAGATCTTTCCGTATTAAAGGAAGGAAAAGCAGGTGGTGAAGCTGAAAAACAACTGATTTTCAAAAAAAGGTTTTAAGATGTATTTTTAAAGTTAAGAAGGTTTTTTTCCTTTTTCCGTAGGAAAATTAATGGGCTTGTTCTGAGCTTCCCAAACACTGGAAATTCAGCCATTTTCTCCCTCACCATGCCTACCTGTTTCTCTGCCACTGCCAAATTTTGAATACAAGACATCCTGTAAGAAAGGATGCTGCCTTTGAGCACTTGTCATTCTCCTCTGCTCTCTCATTTGCCAGACACTTTTAAAAAATCCCCAGAACCTTCAAAGGCCAAGCACATAAAGCCAGTGCTAAGCTTCTCTTGTGAGTGTCAGTTTAACGTGGTTGCAGGCTGGTGAATAATATAAGGTACTCATTTCCCTACAAGATGACAAAAAGCCTTTGCCTCTTGTTCCTCCTCTTAAAAAAAAAATACAGTGAATATTTATGGGCACATTTCAGTATAAAACATTAGCAGTAAAAAAAGAAAGAGTACGGGATATGACCACATCCAACATTTTCTGCAAAGATAATTAACAGCTCTAGGACAGCTAATTTACATGTTAATGAAAGTGTTAGCAGGAAAGCCAATTAAACTGGATTTATACAAGTCAAATAAAATCTGCTTTATTACTCTCCTTGAATAGGAGACGGATGTGGCCTTTAGCATTTTATCTTATGTCTGTGTCTGTGGCAAGCTGCCCACTGAAGGATGAATCCCGGCAGTTTGCTAGTTTATGCTATCAGTGACAGCAGATAATGCTCAGTCGCAGCAAATCAAGGGAAGGGGACAGACAGTCCAGCTGAAAAGGTTACAGCACGGAATGAGGAATCTCCTGTCTCAATAAATTACCTTCCACACCGGTGCCCAACGTCCCAGCCAAGTGTTTTCTCAGAAGCAGGAGCTTGTGACCTGCTTGTGACCTGGTTCTAGTTTCAATGGTCAGAGGAAGCAAAGCAGAGCCAGACTTGTTTCATGTTTGGGAAATCAATACGGAGAACGCAGACTGCAGGAGACAGTGATGCTTCCCTTCTCATTTGGGATTAAGCCAGGCCCCACCATGTGAAAAGAGGCCAAGTAACCTGAACCCTTATTACCTGATGTCCACAACCAGGGAAACCACAGCACAGCTCTGTTTCAGCTCTGCTGTCCATCCTCACTGGGACATACTCGATGGAAATCAGTGTCCTCAGGGACAGCTGTCAGTCTTCAGGGTCATATAATGGGTTCATTAACCCAGCACTTGGCAAAAATTGTTGATGGCAGCTGTGAAGCCAGGTATGAATGACTTACCAGACACAAGTCTACAAGAGTCTGCTTCTTTAATGTGAGAGGCTTTGGCAAGACACCAAGTGAGCTTGCCCAGGGCCTGCAGTATTGCAGCTTCAAGTTGCTATAGGCACCCTGGTTGCTCTGCTGCATTTGTTTTTGGGGTGGGTAAGTGATTCTCCTTGGTGGAGCAATTGCCTGATTTAGCTTTTTTAGGCGGGTTACCACTGAAACAAACAAAAAGAGAGAGAACCAAAACATTGGTTAGAGTTTTCACCCTGACAAACCAACATTTTTGCTTTTCCCTTCTCATCCAGAATTACCATTTTCACCAGATTAAAAATTTCTCACTTCCAGCTAGCTGCTCTGGCTGGCACCAGGAAGCACAAATCACAGCAAAAGCCAGTCCACAGCACTGTAATCACAGAAATTGAATACTTGGTGGCTGTTGCTGCTAGAAACACGAACACAGTTACACCAGACTGCTGGACAACAAGGGCAAGAGGACTGACCAACCCCTTTTAGCCCTCTCTTCCCTTATCACTATTTTACTCTTGGATGCCACAGTGCAGATGAAACATCATCTCCTCAGCTCACACACAACCTGCCTGCCACACCTGCAGCTGAGCCATTGGATGGGATTAAAAGAGTAGTTTGAGACCTGAGAATTTACAGAAAGACACTACTCTCAATTAATGTGACACCAGGAGGCATAAAAGCATCCAATTCCTGATGGGAAGCAGACGTCAGTGCTATGCCACAGACCTGCTCTAACTAATGTCTGTACAAGCTTTAGAAAGCACTGCTGCAAAATCCAAAAGCACAACTGACAAACTGCTCACTTTGGCAGAACATGCCTGACCAGCCGCCCCCCAGCACTCTGCCTCTTACCAAGTGAAGGGTAATGTTACATTCTCCCAGCACAAGACAATCACTAAAAAATAATGCAGGTCTTTAACAAGAATAAACATGGTCCAGAGTATTCAGCTGGCAGATCTTTAGCCTTTAATACACTTTGTGACATATCCAAGACATTTTTAAAATCACATTTTATTACTATATTCCAAAAAATAAACCCCAAACCCAACAACCCCACCACCAAATATTAGTTTTAGAAGTTACACATATATAAATACAGTTACAAAAAGGAGAACATTGCCTTAAGAATTCCAGTTACAAAACATAGATGCATTTACTAAGATTAATGTTTAATGTCGCTGATCTGAATCTGTGCAAGCCAAAGAAGTCTATTAAAATCAATATATTTGTCACATGAAACAAGCATTCAGTTATTAGAAGTCTTGTCTATTCACCATGAATTCCACATAATCTACTCTGTGAATACAAAGTGTACTGATATATTTACACTCTGAAGTCTAAACCACAGTGTAAAAAATATAAAGCTCTTTAGAAATTAGGACATTTCTGTTACATTTTCTATACAAAATACTGCCATGCAGTGTTCTTACCTACATCTCAGTTAGGGGGGGAGAAATGCTCTTTCTGCCAGTATAGTGCTGTACAGTCTGTGTACTGCTCTTGTGAATTTTACTTTGCAACTCCCTCAATTTCCAGAAGTGTATTTTGAGCTGCAATGTCCTCCTGGGCTGCTCCCAGGCCGTGGCAGGACTGCAGTGCCCAAGGCACTAAGCCCATGCAGAAGTGCAAGGTGCATCCCACCTCCTTGGGAGCTTTCACAGCCATCATTTGAAGGGCAGTACTACTGGATCCATCTCACAGGAGACACCTCAAGCCTCTCATCAATACAGACCTTATTTAACAAATGATCAGCAAAAGGCAGTACAGCCTCACACAGCCAATGTTTGTTTTCAGGAAGGGATGCAGGTGTAAGTAAAGGAAGAGACCACAATAACATGAGGCTGCTTTTAACCACAGTGCAAATTATCCAAGACTCAAAAAAAGTGACTGTGCACTGGCATTTTTTAATCTGTCTAAAAATACTGATTTCTTATCAGTACTATCAGGGTATCTTAAACATAAACATAAACTTAAATAAGACACTGCTGTTTTTCTGTTTCTATACCAACAGATATATTTGGGCCCTAAGAATTCAAAACATTTATGGTAATTTCCAGTGAGGCCTTACAATCACCTGATTTTTCTACCTCAGCTCCAAACTCTAAGCATTAGCTTTCTTATCAGGGCCTATATTTGTTGTGCTCCACCTGAGCATTTTTAACACTCTTCTTAGAATCAGCTACAGAAAAGTTTCTATATGAGTAACACATGCCAGGGATTTGAATGTACCAACTTCTTGGTGTGCCCCAAGAGCAAAGCAGAAGAGCTGAGCCCATCAAACACATCTTCAATGTGAACGAGCACAGAACTGTCTGACCAGGTACACACTGTCCTAAGGAAAGCAATCTCACAAGTTGCTAAGATTAGGAGGGAAATGTACAAGATGATGAATATTTCTTTTCATTAATACAAACAGACTAAAACAGCAACAATTTTCCAAGCAAGGCAAGCTACCAACCTGACTTTCTCATGCAGAAAAACAGATGCTGTGTCTGCTGACCAATGTGGGTGATCTATTAAATGGAAAGGCAAATGACCAAACCTCCTAGAACTGAGCCACTAGACCAAAATGCCACCTTCAGTCACTTGAATACTATATTTTCAGGCTCCTGTCAGGCTACCCTAACATGGACAGTAAACCAAAACTTTGCAGTAACCACATGCTGCTTATCCCCTTTGACACAACAAATAACCACCTCATTTAATTGTTTCTAATCCTTTCTATAAGACTTTATCCCAGGTGTCTATTTACCTGCTTTCAAAGCAAGCTTGGGTTTGTTTGTTTGTTTGTTTGTTTTGCTAAAAAGAAGATACCCTGGGCACACACTTTCTTTTTGCCAAGTTTGTATTTGTTTTGAATGCATTTTGAGAAATAAATTGGACAGGTGTCTAAAGTTCAAGATGTACAGGAAATTATTCAGCAGCAGATACTATTGACACAGCACCCTTATAATTCTGCAGATCCCCATATAAATGTTGCAAGTTTCTGTGTTACACCAAACACAGGACACAAGCAGAAAAGGATGGCAAAACCTCAGTCTCACAGTTCTTGGGCTAAAACATCCTGAATGAACTTCAGTGTACGTTGATACAGGAAAGCATCCTTCTTCTTTGGCTTGCAAACATTTAGATGATTAACATCCACTGGTATAAGGTCTCCAATTCCTATGTCTGGGAAAGGGAAAAAAAAAAAAAAAAAAAAAGAAAAAAAAAGTAAACTATCAGAGTTCATAAGATGACCTAGACTGAAAAGAACATCTTGCATTAGCAATGTCTCTCTCAAAAGCAACTTCACCTATCTTCAGTAGAACTCTTTGTTCGCCATTATTTTTTCATGTGCTAAAAGCATCAGAACACACAGTTATGGCCTGACAGAGCTCTGTGTTGCCACAAAACCCACACTGGCATCCTACACCATTAGGTCAGAGTTCTACTGTCTTTGTTTGAAGTACACAAACGTACATTTCTCCATACAGACAACTTTGCTGAAACCAAACTTCTTTTACTGACAGCACAGTCCTGACTGAGGTTTAAGAGTTGATATGATCAGGGATGTAGTTTAATGCATGGGATCTTGAACCTGATCACCACTAATTGCCCATCTTCCTTACACAAATACTTTGACATGGACATTAAAATTTGGACTATAATGAACCTGAAATATGCTGCAAATCACTAAGCACATTCCCAGGTAAATGCAATATTTAGATTGCTTAATTGTAGAATACAAATACTCCATTTTTAGCTACTGATTTTGGGCACACTACAGCATTTATACTTTCTTGCTTTGATTTCTGTGTCATTAACCATGTAAAATTACTCTAGAGCATGATGAAGCTCTGCTGTCATGTGCCAAAGCAGACATGCAAGAAACAGGGAGCTTCCTGCTCATCAGCCTGGGTTTTGAACAGAGTGAGTAGCCTGCTACTGAACCGCCATGTGCCCTCTAAAGGTTTTCAAGAGCACTCATGTGTGGCACTAGGTGTTCTCCCTAGAAGAGGAGAGACATGCTACAAAATTACAAGTGCAGCGCTCATCTGGGCTGTTATTCAGCCCTCTTTTTTACCTTTTGTTGCTAAATAATAACAAAAAAAGGTCCAGTTTTTCAGTCCTGGAAATGTTGCTGGTACAATAAAATTGTACCAGCAACATTTTAGCAAAACATTGCTACTCAAGAGGACATACTGCAAAAACACTGCTAAATAGTGACTCAGAAAAACAGGGACATATAGCCCAGCTTTTCCTTGCACTCAAGCTAGTGGATTTAGCTGGTGGAAAGCCTGGTCTAAAGCCTAACAAAGCAATGGTTTCTGGCTTTACAAATACCTTGAGCAGTGCAAAAGAAAGACTGAAAATATAAAACTTAAAACTGTTTTCCAAGTTGAACACACATTAAAAGAAGCAAGGGTAAAAAATGTCTGGTTTCCCCTTCTTCAAAAGGCAAAAAGATGGAAGGAACTCTTCAGGAGGCAAACCCTGTTGCTGGAGTTCATGAGATGGGGAGGGTAAAGGATTCTTAACACTGAAAACCAGCTTTGTGACTTTTTCCTTCCATTAGCAGTTTATTAATTTTCTTTCTTAGTTTTTTAAAGGAGAAAATAGCTGGAATTTGCAGAAGCATTTGAGCCACTATGCAGCCTACCTATACAAAGATAAACCACAACTAGTCATAATTCCAAAGGAAAGGACTCCAACATTAGACCAGGGTCTACCCTGCTTTTTTTAACAAACGTTACTCTCATTTAGAAAAATCAAAACAAACAACTGCTATTTAAAGATCTAAATGTTGCTGCTTCTGATCTCAGCAGGAAGGCTCAGTCAAAAGTTTAAACAAAACCCCCCACGCTGTAATAGACTTATTTTTCTAGGTTTTTTACCATAATATTTATAACCCTTTGTCATTATAGATGTTTACCTCGACATTTACCAAATTAAATCAATTAAATGGCTATTTCTCACTTACCTGCTGACTCCACAGGTACAACATGCAGTTTTATCATGCTGCCTATGTGCGTTGGTAGGGTTTCTGCAAAGCTCAGCACCGAAAATTTCTTGTCTTTGGCAAAAGACAAGAAGTCATCGTTCAGCTGTTTAAGGGCAGGAGAATCTGAGAAAGAGCAACATCATTTTTGCAGTGTTACAAGATTAAAGCATTTTTCTGGCAAGACTACATTGCTAGAGATGTTTTTATTACTATGACAGTAAAAGGAGTAGCATTTTGTTAGCAATCCCTTTTTCCAACTAGCATATGCAGCAATTTTTTCTGACTCCCCCTTTTCCCCTCACCTCTGCAACCAAATGAAACAGCTACTCAGAATTACTTGCAATAATTCAACACACAACCCAAAATGTAAAAAGGTTTGTTGTTTTTACCCTGCTTTTTCTGACAGCATGCTGAAAAAACCCAAAGCACCGAGAACAGATTAGCAGAGCTCCTGTTGCTAGATGGTAGCAAAGTGAACATACCCTTGCTGAGCTCTTTAACCTCCACAGACGGGAAGAGGAGATATCTGGCATTTATAGAATATTCAGCCAGCTGGGAACCATGGTGAGGTACGCTATAAAATATGATTCCTCTGGTGTTGTTTACAATTTTATCCATTTCTGGATTCTTGGAAGCATCCACCAGCATCCTTTTGACTAGAAGACCTGGCAACAGAAGCTGAATTAATGTAGGGATTTAAATCACTGGGAAATAATGATCATGCTATATTAACCATGAAACAACTAAACATATTCTTGCCTTGGTTGATTAGTCCTTAGATTGTCAAATATGTAAGATTAACTTGAAAAAACCCCAAACCACGCCTGAAGAGGCATCAATATAAAATGTCAATGAATGATGCAGATCCAATTTTGATTTGCTTTACGTGTTGCTAATGACATTTACTATATGCCTGACCATGGAGAAAATTTTGCCTCTGGATTTCCATTTACATGAATTTCAAGTCATTGAGTTTTTAAATCAACACAGTAAGAACAAACAGGAAGAAAAATACTTTCAAAATGTATATGCTATTAAATATAATTCATCAAGAAAGTAGGAATCTGTTTTTAAGTCTTTTCCAAATTTTTAAATGAACTATTCTGAATAATTGCATTTCTACCTGAATTGGTTAATTGGCTTATTCTGAAATCTTTAATGCTAATAAATGCTTTATATCAAACAGGCAACATGCTTACCACCCATGCTATGGGATACCCACACCAGAGGTCTGTCTCCAATCCCAGCAGCTTTGAGCTTGTCAAGCAGCTCACTGCTCCTGAAAGCAATAGACTTCCTGCAAAGAAAAAAACAAATGGAGGCATAATGGAGCATGACAGGTTAAAAGGCAATGTTAAAACGTGATGAATTTTAGTGCTGCACATTTATGAAAATTAATTAGGTAAATACTAATTATTTAATTATTGTTTCTACATTGAAAAAGGCCAAAAACCTTTGTAAGGATGGCTTCACAAGGACAACAGGAATTGAGCTAAATTCAGTTTCTCGCTCTTGCTAGAAAGTTTTATTTTAATTTCACTCAGCAAACATTTCTGTTTTCTTGACAAGTTGTTTTATGAAGTTTTAAATAGTTTCATTTATACATTGTAGCAAAACAGTTTTTATTCTATGAAAGCAACATCAACACATAATGAACTTTACACCCTGGAACATGAACAAATCTCATACACTTTGCTAAACAATGCTCAAAGTGTGGAGCGATGTACAGAAATTTAAAAACTAAGTGCATGATCAACCAATACATTAAAAAAATCTCAACTAATGTCAGTTACACTTGCCAGACAATAATCCCCAAACGCTTTGTACTGAAATAGTATGAAAGCACAATTATCTCCACTTTATAAATGAGAAGACTGAGCTCTGGAAAGGATAAGCTACACATTAAAGTTTGAAAATGAATCTGCCGTAGAACCAAAACAAAACCAATGCCAATGCCCAAACCAAGCTTGAAAGTGCAACATTTGCACTTCACATTACTCCTTGCAGTGTAACAAGACTCAAACACAGAAGGCCCTTGGGCAATGAAAACATCAGGCTATGGGGGCAACCACTGTGCAAAATAATTCAATTCATCTCTATTGGTCTCAGCATTCTCACTAGAAATTGCTTTATAACACATATGAAAAGAATAATCAAATGTGTCTTCTCAGTTGAACAGTATGCTCTAGGCTAGCAGAGAGACATAAAAATTCACTTTTGAAACAGTGAATGAGACTGCACATTTAAGAGCAAATCTAAGGTTGCTTTTCTACTGAGACCTCATTGTTCCTACTAGTTAAAAATATCTTCAATATCTTTCATTATTAACCATACAAAATTATAAAATTATCAAATATTATAGTTGGGTGACCATAAATAGCAGGTGATGTAATTTTTCATTCTGTAATGAAGAAGACATCATCTTAGGAAAAAAAAAAGAAACATATGTTTATTTCTTTTAACATACTTACTCCAGACAGACACAAGAAGAGTTTTCTTAGAATCAAGGAATTATTTGTGTTAAAAAGACCTGTAAGATCATTGAGTCCAGCTGTCAGCACAAGGTGGACAGCCAAGTCCACCACAAACCCATGTCCCTAAGAGCCTCATCTGCCTGTCTTTAAATTATCTCCAGGGATCTGGACTCAACCACTTCCCTGGGCAACCTCTTCCAGGGCTTGGCTTCTTTCAGTGAAGAATTTCTTCCTAATACCCAATCTAAACCTCCCCTGGTGCAACTTAAAGCCAATTCCAGTCTTCTTTTGACCTGCAGAGGTAACCACCTACATGCTTCTTACTGTCATTTTTCTGCCTAATTTCAAATAGGCACATTAACAGTCACAAGTTCCTCATTTTCTCCCTGCTTACATGTTTTCTTTAATGCAATAATTGCACTGATCTTTTGTATAGCCAGAGAGAGGAGGGGATGAACAAATACCAAGTTCCCAGTCTATTATACACATGTTGAATTTTTTTCTTCCCTGCACAAAAAACATTATTAATTTTCAGATTCTTAACCTGTAATCAGCCATGCACACACCTCTGCTGCAGTACACAGGTCAGCTTCACAAGTACTAGTAACAAGCTTAAATATCTGCACAAATGTGTAAAGGATTCTGATTTAAAGATCACTGAACTTAATTACCAAATTCTATTCAAAACAAAAAAACCTTTACAGCCTCAAAGTGTTTTTATTTTTCAATATTTTTGGTGGTAGCATCTTCCTCTGACCTACCCTTTTCAAGGTCAGTAAAAACACCATTCCTCTGGCAATAGCAATTACACTCTGCTTGAATCAGATACAGTTACTGTATTTTATAATCAAAGAAAGATTTTTTGTATGTTTGTGTCAGAAATGGTGTGGCCAGCAGGACTAGGGAAGGGATTGATGAGGCAGCACCTGGAGTCCTGTGTTCAGTTTTGGGCCTCTCACTACCACAAGGATATTGAGGCTCTTGATCAGGTTCAGAGAAGGGTCTGGAGCACCAGTCCTATGAGAAGTGGCTGAGGGAGCTGGGATTATTAAGCCTGGAGGAGGCCCAGAAGAGACCTTATCACTCTCTACAATCACCTGAAAGGAGGGTGTAGCTGGGTGGGGGTTGGCCTCTTCTCCCAGGGAACCAGTGACAGGATGAGAGATAAGAGTCTTAGGTTGTGCCAAGGAAAGTTTAGGTTGGATATTAGGAAAACTTCTTCATCAAAAGAGTTGTGAAGCTCTGAAACAGGCTTCCCAGGAAGTGGTTGAGTCCCCATCCCTTTAAGCTTTTAAAAGGCATGTGGATGGGGCACCTAGGAACATCATTTTATGGTGGCCTTGACAGTGCTGGGTTAATGGTTGTATTTGATCATCTGAAGGGTCTTTTCCAACCTAAATGATTCTGTGAAAATACATGCTTCATTTTATCAGAAGTATAAAGCCACAGTACAGTGATTTTTTTGCTGTGCTTATGTAGCACTATGGTGTCACTTTAAAAAATACTCCCCTTAAGATATAAAGTTGGTGTTGTAGTTCATTAACTAATAGCACAATTTAGTGTCTCCCTTAACATGAAGCAGAACAGACTATAAGAATTCATGAAATTGCCACATGCAGCTAGTCATGAGGCTAAAAACTTCAGCATATCATGACTATACTTAGTACTTTCCCTAATTTGATTTTTTCAAAGCAACAGGAAAAGTTAAATTGACTCTTTCACACTAGGTGATCCCAAGGATCAGCTTCACAGGTCTATGTCCTGCCCCCCCACTTCCAAACTGGAGATGCTGCATTTGTTACCTGTGAGCCTCAACAGGACATTTTGCTTTCCAGTCACTCAAATGGGTGTCATACTCCACAGATATGATTCTAAGGGAAGGACAGTCTGAAGCAAGCCATGTCTAAATGAAAGAAAAGCAAAACCAAAGGAGCTTATAATTGAGGTACTTAAACTCCTGAAAGCAGTGGAGAAAAGATGTTAGTATGGGGACAATATGAAGCAAGACTTTTGCTCTTCAGTTAATCCCCAAATACATTTTACATCTGGATTATCATTCTTTTACTACATGCTGGTGAACTCTAGATTGATCCTGAGCCACAAAGCAGGCAAAGAATGAAAATTCATCTCTAACTTGTGCGCTCCTGGCTCCCTCTCCTGGGTGAAACAAGAGTTACTAAGGTTACCAACAGGACTGATCAGTTCAAGTTTCAGAAAGATACTTTATTGGCTATACCAAAGTGAGTTTGCTTGGAGCAGTAATTACTTACTCACCAACAATACTTAAATAGCAATCTGCACAAAGGTACTCAGACACCTAGGTAAGAAAGGGAACTTAATTTAAAATATTATTCTATAAATATTTTCTCAGCAATAACATTCCATTAAAAAAGAAAAAAAAGAAGAGAGCATAAGGAAAGCAGCCATTGCCTCCTCTTTCACTAGCACATGAATGATGTTGGGAACATAAAACTTAGCAGGGATTTTTCCTTGCAAGAACAACAAACAACTCATTTAACAAAAATTTATCATCATGAACTTGAAAACTGTCATTTGTATAACAAATGGAATTCAAAAAAGACATCTGCCAGACAGTGTCCTTCTAGATGCTCTAGACAGCTCTCACGAATGAGAGAACAGCAGCCACGTGTGAAAATGTTACTGTCTTTTTACCTTTGGCCAGCACTGACTATAGTCCTCTTCCCTTTCCGAGGCCTTTTTGTCCAAATGCCGGTCAATGTCTTGCTGTCGCCAGGTTTTAAATGCTGCTCCCAAAAGACCATGAACGAAAAGGATGTCTGCTCTGATAGGCTGGCTGATCAACCAAAAGGAAATTTTAAGAGATATGTGGTACATGCTCTTTTAGCAAATTGGAACTTTTAACCTAAGGGATGCTAAAATGCTTTTTTTAACACTACGTATGATTTTTTATCTTATTTCATGATATTTCAAAGTGCATACTCAAATAAAAACAAAAACTAGGGAACCATACAGAAGAAAGATATAAAATGAGGTACAGAAAGTACCCACCTTGGCAAATCATAATTTTCTATAATAAAAAGCACCTTCCCTGCCAACTATTGTTCATGCAGCTTGGTAGCTCCAGCCTTATCATCCCATTAGATCTTCACTGTAACTGGAGTAACACCAATGAGCCAGGGAATAGTTGCTACTAAGTGACACCCATGCTGGGGCTGCTTCAGTCCCAGTTACACAATCACTATCACTAAGGATGAAAATGTACTGCTTCTTAGGCCAACATGTGCTGTTGCCAGTAGAATAATAACAAGGCACTGTATCCCAAGAAAGTGCAAAGGTTAAACAGTTGCAACCCACACAAAGCAGTAATCAATTTCATGGTTTGTGTTCAGAATTTCCATGCATTACAGTAACACTCTGTCCACACCTATGGACTGCTCCAACCACCTCTACTATTCTTCTACTTGAGAATCTAAATTCAGTCCTTTCAACACACCAAAGAACGGGGGGGGCAAGGTAACATGAGTGCAGCAGCATTCTGATGTCAACTCTTCCAAAGTTTTGTAACAGAACAGTAGAACAGGTAACTCCAAGTACAGCAGGTACAATGACTCCTTCTACTTTACCTGCTACGGTATTGTGGATGTAAGACATAAACACCATCTGGATATTTTTCTTTCACCACGTCCCTGTCTAGATTAGCCAAAGCTCTGGATGCATGAGAAGATTGAATGACGTGTGGGGATTTCATTACTTCAGCAAGTACAGAAACCCAACCTACATTGAGAAAATGAACTGGCAGGTTAACTAATAGAAACATCATCTGAACAACAGAATTCAGAAACATCAACGATCAAACTATACATTAAAACTTAAAAATGGTAATGTAAAAAAAAATTATTTCAGTCTACTCTTTACCTCAGGAAAGTCAAGGCTAGATAAGTGGAATCTCCTAAATTCAACAGTTCAGATGTATTTTACTACTTCAGCTTATGATCTGAAGGAGAACCCCTTCTTAGAATAAAAAGAAAGTATATCAGCAGGTCAGTACAGCTGTAGCAAGAACAGATCTCAGATCTCTTTTTGCAGGTAAAATGCCAGGAAGATGGAGACAATGAAGCTTAAAGCATAAGAGAGGCATAATAAACAACCAGGAGCATTGGCAGGTAAAAAAATTGATGTTTGCTGTGAAAGTATAATAACTTCTTATGTTAAAATCCCACGTAAGAAAAATTCTTTATGTGATTAAAATATCTTTGCTATTCTAAAATGTGTATACTATTTATATTTTAGAAACATAAGACAATTAAATTGGATACAACCCTCAATAAAATTTTAAGTCAAAGATACTTAAAACCACTTTATGATACACTACCTAAGGTGTAAAATTTTCTTAAATATGGATGGGAATTGTCATAGACTACCGAGAAATGTAAAGGAATATCTTTTATGTGCATATGCACACCCATTTCTTTAAAAACCTGATAAATCTTACTGCTGCTAGCAAAAGCAGCCTATAAATCACAGTCACATTACAGTCAAGTCCATAAATAAAACCTGGGAAATTACTTAATGAATATTGTTTCAAAACCATGTACATTATGTTGCTCTTAGTATAGTCAGTAAGCTGCTAATTCAAGATCATTTACTGTAGACTGAGGAAAAGACATATGAGTTTTGCCTTAAACAAACAAAACTGCCGGGACCTTTGAGAACTGTAATTTTTTTTTTAGAATAATGTATTTAAATTATGTTTCTAAGCAGAATATATGTTGACCACTGTGAAAGTTGTACTTAAGAAGAGTACTATCTAAAGTCTACTTTCAGTTCTCCAAACACAACGGAAGACCGCCAAGATAGTCTGAATAAAACTAGCTTGGTCTCTGGTTTTGCATCTCTCCTAAATGAGCCAAGATGAAGAGTCAAAAAAACCTGTTCAGAATCAAAAATAAGTGTTCTGCCCCCAGATACCCCAAAACAGCTACTACACACTGCATTACTGTTTTCCTTCTTCTTCCTGCGCCAGCAGTTTTTGCAAGAAAAAGAGCCTTAGAGGTTCTTTCTTCTTATGCATCATCCAGCAATAAAAGAGAAGCTTTATCAACTCCAGACTAGCAGCATCCAACTGCTCATCTCTGGAGTTTGATTCACTGTCTAAAATTCCTTTTCTGCTGAGAGCTCTGTCACAGGGAGCTGCTGACTCTCCTGTTTCAATCTCTTCTTCTACATGTATGGTTTCAACAATCATTAGAATTTAAGAATGGGCCCTGAGCTCAGGACAAAGGCCTTTATAGTCCAGCTGCCTTTCCTCAGAAGTGAGCAGTATGGAAGCTGCAGAACAATATAAGAATAGAGGAATAACAGGACAATTATACATTTCTGATTCTAGTCTATACCCTTGGATTTTCTGCAGTCAACTTGGTTTCCACGTGTAGAACTTCATGGATTTTTCTATTCATGAATTTGTCTCATCACTCTTGGAAGCTTTGCGAGTCTTCAACTCCCATAATGTTTCTGGCAAATTTCATTTTGGTCATGGAGTATACAGAAAATACTATTTATTTGTTCTGACTCTTTATAATTTAATAGACAAGAACCTTTGGTCTTGCATTACAACAAACAGCAGACGACCATTCCCTCTTTGCCTTCTCTATGCCAGTGAACGGAATTTTATAAATCTCTATCATATTCTCTTCCAGTCGCTTTTCAATACTAAGTGTCTTAGTCTAGTTATTTGTTCTTCATATCATAACCTTTGCAAATTTTTAACCACCCTCACTGTCTTTTCCTGTGCCTTTGCAACTTCTCTTTTGTGCAAAAATGCATGCTGTATCTAACAGCAGACATCAGTTTGGATTTATAGAACAGCATATTAATATTTTCTATTTATTTATTTATCTGAAACTTTTGGAGTAGCAATCTACCACTGAGACAATTTTCCTTTTACCTGCACGTACTATGGATGAGTGAAGGCGTTCATCCAAAGCCATATTCCCAATAATGCGGATTATGTTCCTCTGTATCTTGGCTGAATCTTTACGTAGCTGGTATATCCTCTGCAGCAGCTGGAGGCCTCCTTTAGCTTCAATTTTATCACAGTGAGAAGAAATCTGGCATTACACAGTAAATACAGTGACAATAAATAGACATTCTGCAAAAGGTTTTTTTAGATGCTGTTAATCGATAAATTAGGGAGTTTTAAGAAGGAGGTATGACACAGCCCTTGTTGCATAGGAATTATTATTAATCTAGAATTTATTATGCCCCATTTGAAGAGAAAATAGATATTTTAATATGCAAAATGCATAATTCTATGAACTGACAACTTGAAAATCTCTGAGTACCACCTCTCTACCCTCCTTCATGTCTGAGGGAGATGAAATGGTCTCCACTTGGCATGATCAAATTTCAGCTCAAGTTCGAGAGTCTGAGCAGGTCAATTGTCTGCATTTGCTAAAGCACTATCTCAGCCAGAGCCACTTGTCCATCACCCAAAATGCAATTATTATAATTCCTTCTCTTTGAAATGAAAAAGTTTTTACATTCAAACAGTACTGCTATCATTACTGATCCTACGGGCAACAATTTACTCCACATGAATATGCACAGTAGCTTTGGAACTGCTGATATCCTCAAGTCTGTGGCTTTCAAAAGGCATTAGGAATGAGTACAGTCACAACTCGATTAAACGGAAAATCTAGACTATAACAAATTCTAGACTAAGTAAGAATTCATATGTATATGGAAGATGTGAAAAGAATACCAGGAAACTGCCCTTTATCCATCCCAAGTATCAGTAACCATTTGGCGTTCTCAACAGTTTTTCAGTGTTCTAAGATTCTGAATGATGAAGTGTACACAGAACAATGTAGCAACAGAAAAAAGAAGCATCACTGCTACAAAATGTCTTCCATACTCTTCATCTGTGCCTGCAAAAAACAGACTGGTCCCGGGAAGGCCACTGTATTAGCTGCTTGCTAATTTATTCAATATTCTGCCCAAAGAATACCTTTGTGTATGAGTAAGGTTTGCATTCTGCTCTGGTTTCTGATTAGAGTGAATTCATGACACTATTTTGCTCTGTGAAAACCTGGCATTAGAGCCTCAGAGATGCCCGTTCACTGCTTGAAAGATACATAGAGGTATAATACAGGGGAACTTCTAAGGGCAAACTAGAAACAACAACAAAATTTACATATCCCATGCGAAAAAAACCTTACTTTGTTACAAGAATGTGTTTATTTCACACCCATCTCAGTTGTTCAAACGTTCTTACAGAAGGAGAAAGGGATAGGAGACAAGGAAATGGCAACTCCTTCCCAATACATGAGAGTGCATTACAAAGGAATGTCTATAAATGTAGCTTTTCAGTTAGTTTAAAAACAAATTACCTTAGAATGCTGTACTAAAGCCTGCAAGCAAAAGAGTTCCACGGTCTCTGAAGGGATTTTACTCAATGTCTCACAATATGGAAGTCCATTTCCTCCAAAACACCACAAGCCTCCCTGAAACGAAAAATGTAAAAATAGTAACACATTTCAAATGGCTACATAAAAAAAGGATTTCTAATCTAGAATGTTAAGTGTGTAATGAGCTACAGAAATTGCTTTAAAGAGTGCACAGCATGCATGTACTTTTCAAAAAAATACAAATTACACAACAGTACATCATAAAAGTATTTACTATTTTTAACTGGAAATATTAACTAGATTTTCAGTGTGTAGTCTCCTTAGTCTATTAACTTCAAAACATACAATAAAGGGGAAAAATGTAGTATTTTCATTTTGTTAATGAATGTCATCTTTTAAGATCATTTGCTTAAGCATAAAAAAGCAAGAATCAGAGTAACTCTAGACTTGCAAAACTTAGAAGAGGTGGAAGAAAGGTCTTCAATATTTGGCACAGCCTCAGAAGACCACTCTCTCAATCACGCAGCAGAAAGACCAACATAACCTCAATAAAAATCAAAATACTTCCAAGTGTGGTGTCTTACCAAAGCTCCCTTTGTAGCACGAGCTCTGGCTGTGAAAACAGTAAAGGAGTGATAGAGTAAAAATAGCACACATAACTCTGTCATAGAAAATAAAGAGTTATTGCACTCTGAAAACTCTAAACAAAAACTGACAAGCATTGTTATTAAAATGACATTCATTTTTGTTATTGCATCTTATAAAAAATAACAATTAAGGAAGTCAGAACTTCTAAACCACAAAAAAATAAAATTCACAAGAGAGAGTGGATGAAACTGATGTAATTGTTATTTTTAAACAATAATGGCACTTTAAATGACATTCCTAAAGCCACTTAGGAAGCTGTTGCACAGACACAGTTGAAGAATTCCTCAATCCAGGTCCAAACAGACCATAGATTACTCCAATTCTGGTTTGATAACAGGGACCTATTTCAGAGATGCACTTCCATGTGATGTAACAGAATTTACTATTTAAGGTGTGCTAACAACCTACCATTTTACTAGAGACTTAAGAGAGGTTTAATAATCTCATCAGTAAGAGAACACTCAAACAACAGTAAGATGAAATGTGAAAAATCATTTCATGAGGGGGGGAACGTTTTGAACAGTGTTGAAATGTCCACTTAATGGGAAGGCTTGTAGGATATAATCTTTAACTACACCTTTCAACTAGTACAGCTGGTTAATATAAACAAGCTTTCAAGCAGACAGACAGTATTTACAAGAGACTTTGCTCATGTTCTACAATCACAAAGTGTCTGTATTTCTCTTTCTCTTACAATGATCAGAAATATGGAAAAATATTTGTATCTTTGAGCTCTGCAGGAGCAAAGAACCCAAACAGTTCTGTTCTCCAGGTGGAAACTCACTCTTTGTGCAGCAAGAGTCTGGCTACTTTCACGTAACGCAAGAGATGTGAAGTACTGGACACATGGATCAAGACCAGTCTGAGGTAAAGATACCAACAACAAGCGAAGTTCATCTTCTATGGGATAATCCTGTGAGAAGCAAGCATGAACAGCTTTTAGATTACTTTGTTCAAAGCATGAAGCAAAATGCAGAAGAGAGAAAAACTCAAAATAATGGAATCAGCCATACTAATGAGGCCATAAAATATGAACCCTGGCCTTAAGTGCTCTGCAACTTCAGGTTAATAGTTTTATCTGTAAAGGCTTTGGAAACTGATAATTACAAAACCACCAAATAAATGATAAAAAGCAAGCTTTACACTTCATATTTTGATGACCTTATTCTAATGGTTCCAAAGAAAAAAAAACCAGCTCTTCCTGGCAGAGGAAACTTAAAAGTTCACCTTTATCTACATAGATATTTTCACAGAATCATACTCGGAGTTGCAAGTGACCCACAAGGACCATAGAAGTCCAACTCCTGGTCCTGCACAAGACCACCCCATGCATCACACCGTGTGCCTGACAGCACTGTTCAAAAGCTGCTTAAATTCTGCCAGGCTTGGGGCCATGACCACTTCCCTGGGGAGCCTGTTCCAGTGCTCAACCACCCTCTGGGTGAAAAACTTCTCCTGATATCTAACCTAAACCTCCCCTGACACAACTTCAGGCCATTCCCTTAGGTCCTGTCAGTGGTCACCAGAGTGAAGATATCAGTGTCTGCCTCTCAGCTTCCCCTCACAAGGAAGTTGTAACTGCAATGGTCTTTCCTCAGTCTCCTTCAGACTGAACAGACCAAGTGATCTCAGCCACTCCTCATACAGCTTTCCCTCAAGGCCCTTCACCATCTTTGCTGCCCTCCTCTGGACACTCTCTAATAGTCTAATGTCTTTTTTATACTGTGGTGCTCAAAACTGCACGCAGATGATGACATGACTCATCAGACATTCATATATACAATACATATATACACACACACTCAAAATGAGTTAAGTTAAAAATTAACTTAAAATGAAAGTAAGGCCAAATTTATCCAATAAAGATGTGCTGGCACCCACAAGCTGGCAGTGAAGGGGTGGGCCTACAGCAGAGCATCAGAGTAGTACTAAGGAAGCAAAGGCCTCCAGGAGCACACTCTGTGTGCAGGGTTCTGTCAGTGTCAACAAGGCAATCCAGGATGTTTTCTTCACATTTCATACTGGATAGAAACAAGCAGTGTGTCTGTCAGACTGGTAACTGCCTCAGATTTCACTGCTTGTTAATATATGTCACGTGGATATACAGTCCAAGAATAATAATTGATAAATGCTTCCAACCTTATTTCTTTCCATCATGCAGATATTCCCTAATGCAGATATACCCCAGGGATATTTCATATATTACAGTTTTTGTATTTTGGTATTTTACAACTAGTCAGTTACTTCAGAAGAACTTCACTTTCAACAGTTAACAATAAAAGCAGTAAAAAAGAAGCAAGTAACTAAGAATCATCAAGTACCTACTTTTCCTTTACTTACAGTCTTTATTTTTGGCAGTGGTGGTGGAGGCAGGAAAAAGCGAAGGTCGACGTCTTTGGATCGAGCCAAACCTATAGCAGTCCTTTGATCACAGGTTTGAGCAACTGTGCCATACTGATAATCTGTTGTACAAGAATTTCAATGTTAGGGTTAAAACTAACCTGAAATTCTTAATTTTGTTTTAAAAGTAGTTTGTGATCTACTTTGTAAATGTACTTGAAAAGAAGAACCACCTCTCTGCAGCCTACTAAAAAACCCATTTGTTTTTCTAACCACAAATTCCAAAAGTTAAAAACTGCAGATGTTAGACCAGCACTACACTGAGCTGAAATACACTAACTGTTCATTATAGGCCAGTTTGATAATTCAGTGGCAAACTGAAGGAAAAGAAAATAAAACCTTGAAGTGGATCAGCACCTTAAAAAAAAAACTTGCTTCTATTCCTGTTACTGTAATACACAAAACTGACAAGCCATTTAAAATACACTTTTCACAGCTGTAGACTGGCAACACTTTTCCTTTGGTGGAGATAATTTATACGTGCATACTGAACTCACTGGAGCTGAACACTGGTGGTCCTAGCTGAACACTTTGTCCTAGTTGAGAAAAATTAGCATATACTTTCAGTCCTAAACTTTCTTTTACTTGGTTTTGAAGTATCAGGTTAAAAAAAAATCTGTTTCCCTCATGAGACAGTTGGCAAGAATAATTAGTGTTTGTGAAATGTCCAAATACTACAATGAGCATTACAGAGAAAGGGAGATAATAAAAGGCAACTAAGTTCCTGACACTGAACATCTTGTGCTCTACCACTTGCTAACAGTACTCATCTAGCAAGGACAAAGCTCAGTTTTGGTACATCCTAGCTTTCAAACATTTTCAAACACAGTTTGCTAGTGTAAATACCCTGTGGAAATTATTTAGAATTTTAAAGAGGCAGTTTGAAACAAGATGAATCCCATGATGTGGAATTGCACTGGAAAAGTGAAAGATCCTCAACTGACTAAATTACCAAAATGAGAATCCAGAATAGAATGTCACCTAGTTTATGTAGCCTGGTATGGCAGAGGAGGAAACACAAATACACATACACACACCTCCCCTTTATTTGGGGTTTCAAGGATATTTGCTGCTAGAACAAGAGGGAGAATTTATAACTATTAAATAATAACTAGGACAAAAAATGTCTTCCAGATAATGCTTGCACATACAAGTTCTCTACCCCTGATTAGTCATTACTACCTATCAGCTTCTAACCAATTTTTATTAACTTAACCATGGCCTTAAACTCACTCCTACAAAGGCTTATAAAAAAAATCCCTGCCAAAACTTGTGACTGCATTAGCAATCCCAAGAGAAAAGCCAAGGAACCAAAGAGCATGAACTGCTCTCCCATGCAACAGAAATGGTTACAACTCTCTGGTGAGGAAACAGAGAGAGGCCTGCACTGCAGACACTCACACTGTGACAGGGCATTAGGAAAGAACAGCTGCTTGAAATGTAAATAATTCCCCCACATTTTAGACCAAGTTTCAGAGCATATTGATGCTTCTTGCAGCTACTAGGTTTTCTCCATGTTATCAGCAGACTTGGAACAGCTAACTGAGACTCTGGAGAATTTCTGGGATAAATTAGGCTACATCAGCATACATTACCATGCCAGTGACTGTTGCTTGCCAGGTCTTGTACAGCTTGCAGTCGGATTGCTTTGTCTTCTGACTGACTTCTCTTTAAGAGAAGCCATAAGGCACACTCATGATCTTCTCCATCAAAGGTACCAAATTGTTCTTTGACCAGGAAACAAATTAAATCCAAGTTACTATTAATGAGCATTTTAACCAGCCACGTTTCTATTTGTGGAATAAAGAAACATGTTTTTTTAAAATATTTGAATATTACTCATTCACAGTAATTTAGAGCGTAACATTATAGCCTTAAATTAGTACAATAATGACAGATTTACGTCAGTAAAATGCTGATTCTAAAATGGTGATACTGACTCATTTGAGTGGCATCAAGTTGATATTTCATGTATCTATGTGACACACACAACCCCTGGCTGATGCTTACCAACCAGAATTACCAGCAGGAGCTGCAAATTATTAGCAACTCTTGAGGCTCTGACCTTGAAAAATTAATTTCATATGATGACAGTGGAGATGCACATTGCTATAATCATTTAACAGAGAGTCAAATGACAATAGATAGTATGCCTCAGAAGCACAGTTTTTGATACAAATGGCAATTCTTGTTTCCAATTACTTGAAAAAGGAGCAACACTGTTCCAAAAAAACTTTGCTGCTTTCAGTTAGTATTGTCAATTTTGGTGAAAGCATACGTACTTCTCTAAAATGAGATTTGAGAGTATTTCATCCCACAAACACCTTTTTACACAAAAATGATATCAAATATTAACTTGATGTCTTAACTTTTAAATCTCTTCTGGAACAAGGGGAAACCCAACCCTTAAATCTCCTCTTAACCATCACTTTCATTTACTTTACGAAAAGGAATTGTTTTAATATACAGAAAATAGACAACTGACTGATAATCCAGAAAAATATAGAAATTATAAGGTATATTATCACTATCTCAAGAACAAAAGAACATGTTAACTTAAAAATGTTTTACATCCTAATTGCTCTACTTCTTACTGTTAAAAAATAATAATACTAGATAAAGTCCTGTTTTCAATACCTACCATTAAAAGGTTTCCGGAAGATTTTAGCTTCTGTTTGTAGAATTTTCCTCACTGCTTTATGGATTTCTTTTCTGGCTTTGTATGTAATCCCTACAAGAGTATTTTTATATTACTGGAAGTCTGAAAGACAGTTCCCTCATGTCACTTTTTGTAAATATATGGAAAAGAAATACACACATTATATAAAGAGAATTATCTCAAATATAGAGAACTATGTATAGAAAGAACTATTTAAAAAAAAAAAAAAAAAAAAACAACAAAGAAACAGCCAAACCAGTCCACAGCTTAAAACAAATTTAGTGACATTACTTGGTAACATACTTCAGGAAATATAATTTTACTTGTTATATAAGGATGACTTCCAGAAACATTCTGGAATTCTCTTAGAATTCTGTTTCTAGAACTCAAATAACTATGCATCTTACCTTGATATTCACTTGGACTTAGAGAAGCTGTACGTACATATACATAGGATTTAAGTTTTTCTTGATGTAGAGCTTGAGTATCAATTTGCAGTAACTTATTTAAGGACAGGACTTCATACGTAATGAATACAAAGCCTCTTTAAAGAAAAGAAAACTGTATATGAATATCAACTAAAACAATATAATGAAAAAATAGCAATCACATTGGTATAAATCATTCAGATTTTACAAAATACATAACAGTCTGCAGATTATTTTGATTTAGCAAAGTACAGAAAAGGCAATGAAGCACTTGAAATAAGTTATAACTACCAGAAATTGTGCTTCAAGACTATATGCTACCATGTTTAATGTTCCCTAACATTATATTTTTGAAAGATGCACATATTCAAATTTTAACTGTATCCATAAGTTACATATATGCTCATCAGTTACAACTTACCCTAGTACAAGCGATCCCGTTACCTTTGCAATTTTTCCTTGAAAAAATTAAAACCAAATGTCAAACAAAGTGGTGTGCATCACCTCCCTATAAACACAGTTACCATTTGATTATCAGACAGTAAGAATACAAACCATTAAGAATAAGCTTTAAAAGAAATTTCTATTGCTTTCTAGTTTTCAAGAAATCATTAATCAAAATTTACAACTGGAGAAAACATTACTTGATTTGATTTCCTGCTCTCCTAAGCAAGATGACAAAATGTATCTTGCCAGTGCTATTTACTTTGAATATTGCTACCTCTCAATTGCATTTATTGCTCAGCTACCAGAATTAACAGTAAACTTTCTCTGCCTGCAACACTTGCAGTGCTTTGGAACTCTAAATAATTTAAAGGAGTTAACTTTTTCTTACATGTTACAGCTATTTCTTCAATGTGTATTATTGCATACAGGACTACACATGTTCTTTGGGAAGTCCTGCAGAGTCTCCATAAGAAAATATATTTTTAAAAATAATTCCATTGAATCTAATTTATAAAGCAAATAGATAATAAATACATGCTACTTGCAACAATTTTCCTTTTAAACCTAATGATTCCTTCCAGATTTCAGCCACCTTGTATCTACAAAGTTGATCAGATTATCTGGATATAAGGATCTCTATGCAGAGAAACTCTTATCATTACCAGTAGCGGCAAACCCAATGGAACACATCTCACCTATCATGAATAATTTCTTTTCCTCAGCATGAATTGGGAGATTTGCCCCACAACCACTGCTACCAGCTTCCATCTTTGTGAGGCCATAAGAATTTTGCATGCAGACAAGAGGCAGCAGCTACATGTTGAAGAAATAACTGCCAGAGAAGTTTGAAAAAGAAAAAAATGCAATGCTTCCTGTAGAGCAGAAATTAAAATATCCTATCTTTAATGCTAGAAATAAATTTCAGAATTGTAAGAATTGTCATTATATGCTGAAGGCACCAAAGAAAACAGAGACTAAGCAGAGCTTAAAGTAAATAAGGAAAAAGAAATAATTGAAACAAGCTTTATTCCCTGTTGAAGAATGTAACTATTTCATGGCTCTAGAGATCACAAAAAAATATCAGATACAAGTGAAACTGAAGGCAGTTCAAGGAGATCACACTTACTTAGGGAAAGACCCTCATCTAGTGTTCCTGTCTGTTCCCCGACAATCTGCTGGTGTCATATTACCTATCACTATGCAAAGCAAGGTCAGAAGCAGAGAGCAGGGACAAACAGAAGCTTTTAATCACTAAGTATTCAAGGGCTTCAAACTTAAGTATCATTTAATTATGCATGGTGTCATATCATTCCTTTTTATTAACACTTCAGAACAATACATAATGAACTGTACTTACTGATGTCATTCCAGGGTAGGTGTTTTTTTGTGGCTGGACCAGAGGTTCCTATTTTTCTGTAGCAAAATACACAATAAGCAGCCACTGACATTCTGCATATTGAGAGGGGAAAGGAAAAAAAAAAGTAATGATTGATTTGAGAATTACAGCAGAAATCCTGTAGCATTTTTTCCTGTCTTTTTACAGCAAAGGTCTGGATGGCAAAGGCCACAATAAGCCATGTTTGTCTCATTTCACTTCATACAAAGCACTCCAATTAAAGAACTCTATAAAATTCTCAATTTAATGGGCTGGATTTTAATTATAAGAAAAGTTTAAAGCAGCTTTTTATTAATTATGTTACTGTTGGCTTTAATGACTAAGTATCTCCAATTAACTTCTCTGCTTCTAAGTTTTCCTTTCCTACTTCTTAGTCATGCTTCCCTAAATACCAGATATGGTCCTATCTACATCAAGACATTACTCAGTATGACATGGGCTTTAATACAACTCAGTAACCAACTGCTTTTAAAAGTTCATAATTTATTGTGCTGGCAAGCCTTTCATTTTGACTAACAAGGCTTAAAGAACTACTACATATAGACTAACGCTTTTTGCATACACTGCAGAAGTTAACACGAAACTTGTACCTTCTAAGTTCAATTTTAGTGTCTGCATTGATGCAATTATACTAAATGAAATATTGAGTTAATGTGTTTAAAGGGATGTAAAAACACACCAGTATCTCTCACATGCTAATCAAATTCTTGTCAAGTTAGATCTCTGTTACCACAATCACAATTAACTCAAAATGATAAAATGCCACATGTGTAAGCCTAATATTCTCTTTGAATTTAAGGTAATTTCTGCAGACCAAGAAAAGTGCTTATATCATTTTTATCTTCAGTGCCCAACATCTCTAAACAAGGGGACTCTTTTTGTGATTTTCCTTTAACATGTCTTCCCTCTTTTCTCATTTCCCCAAAAGTCTTGATTTTCTCCTTCTCTCTTGCTTGTGTTTGGGAGATTTTTGAAAATAATCAGCATTACCCCAGCAGTGTTGCAATCACTGCAGACTGCTTTTTGACTTCTGTCATTTCAGCACTGTTTATCCATTCACTTCAACAAAGTACACCACATTGTGAAACACTTCTAAGAGTGATAATCAGTCCTCTAGAGACATCTCTCCCGCCTCCAAACTCTTTGTCTCATGACAGTTCCTTTACTACCTTGATTCACAGAATCACAGTACTCACATTTACTCTTCTCTCTAATCACAGTCTGAAATAAACATGTGGTTCAATGAGAGCAGGTACCACAATTACTAAAATTTAAAACATGCACCTGCAAACACAGGAGGCCAAAGTTGAGCACTGCTTCTCTATTGCCAGGAGCTTCTTCTGTTTAGGTCCGAGGGCAAGCATCAAATGATCAAATGTTAAGAGTCTGGATTGGACTTTAAAGATCACCTAATCTCAACAGCCCTGCCATGGGCAGGGGAACCTCCCACCAGACCATGTTGCTCCCCGCCTTATCCAGCTAGGCCCTGAACACTTCCAAGGTTGGGGCATCCACAACTTTCCTGAGAAACCTGTTCCAATGTCTCACCACCTGCACAGTCAAGAATTTCTTTCGAAAGATCTAATCTAAATGCCTCCTCTTTACGTTTGTACCCATTACTGCTTGTCCTATACTACAGTTCCTGATTAGGTGTCCCTCTCTGACTTCCCTCTAGGACCCTTCAGACACTGGAAGGTTGCCGTGGGGTCTCCGCACAACCTTCTCTTCTCTAGGCTGAACTGCCCCAACTTCCTCAGTGTTTTCATAGGGGAAGTGCTCCAGTCCTCTTAACAACTTCGTGGCGCTTCTCTAGACTTGCTCTAGCAGCTCCACGTCCTTCTGGTGTTGGGGATCCCAGGTGATCTCACCAGAGCAGAGGAGGGGGGCAGAACCGCCCCCCTGGACCCGCCGGCCAGGCTGCCCCGGTTCAGCCGGTGGCTCTCGGGGATGCGAGCGCTCACTGCCGACTCACGCTGGGCTTTCCATGCTTAGGGACATGCAAATATAATGCAAAAGGACCCAATGCGCACTCTGTTTCACAGCTGGTCCAGGCAACTCCGAGCCCCGTCCCTACGCCCCTCGCGACTGCGCAACTGGGGCGTATTTTAAAAAAACAAACAAACAAAACCACGCAAACCCAACTTTAAGCAATGCAACACGTAAACGGGCAAAGAGCCAGACGGGGGTGGCTCCGTGTCTCTTTCGAACGGGGAGGAATAAAGCACCCATCACCCTGAGCCCTGAGCCCCGACGCCCCGACCCCCCGCCCTGTGCCGNTGAAGGGCAGGACGGACCAGCAACTCCATTGGGGGGTAGGGTTGTCGTAAATAATCTTTGAGTTTAACCGAGGCGTTGTTTGCTTGGTTTTGTCTGTTGCGGTTGTGTGGGGCCTGTTGTGTTTTCAGATTTCCTGTGATCCCCAGTGCGCCCCAAAGCAGAGCTTACTCTTGGCCGACTCTTCAGCGTTCGTAAGGGAACCGGGAAGATGGTGAATGTTCTGAAAGGTGTTCTGGTTGAGTGGTGAGTACCAGCATTTACTGCCTCTCCTTGTGTCAAAGACTGTGTTTCTTTAGACCTGGAACTAATCTAAGTAACTGGAGAGTCCAGATAAAAGGAATTGTTGTGGGGAAGGGTGGTGCTGAACAAGCAGAGAAAAGGGCGGCCTTTGGGGGATGAAAGAGAAGGCAATTGTAGATAATCCTAATTCTAAACGCCGTTTTTTTCCCAAGAGGCTGTTTTCTACTTATGCCTAACATCCTTAAGGAAAAGAAAACGACATATGAATACGGGATAAAAATATCATGGCAAAATGTTAACAATCACATTGTTATAAAAATCCAGGGTTTTTTTTTCAAAATATAGAATAATCTGCAAATTATTTTAATTTAGCAAAGTAGACAAAAGGATATAAAATACCTAAAATAAGCATTAACTATGAGAAATTATGCTTCAAAGCTATATTCAACCATGTCTGATGGTCCCCTAACATTGTCATTTTTTTTTTTACAATATTTTTTGACAAAATTAAAATTTTAGCTGTATACATAAGTTATCTCTATGCTTGTCAGGTACAAGTTACCCTAGTATAAGCAATCCAGTTACCATGGCAATTTTTCCTGGAAAATATTAGATGCTTCCTTTTGGTTTTTATGTTGCTTGCAAAAAGAGTTTCTTACTGTTGTTGTTTGTGAACAAAATGTTTCTCTACTGGTTCTCGAGGGAGATGAGGTAACCTTTCATTTCTCCTTTCCTGTCAGCTTTTTTTTTTTTTTTAATCAGCTCTAGACTGAATTCCATACAAGGCTAATGTGTCGTTCTATTTGTAGATCATATTGAAAAGGAATATGCTTGGAGTTTGTAAGTGTCAGCTTTTGGTGCAGGTGCAATGTATCTGTTTCCATATAATCTCCTCTCTGGACTGAGACTCAGGCCCCTGGCTACCTCCAAAATAAAAAGAAGCATCAGTCAAGATTTGTGGGGTTATTGTATAGCATTATATGATGGGTGAGATTTCTGCTGTACACTTAACATGTTTGCAATCTATAACTGCACAAAAACAGTTCTATACTTCCAAAATGTTGTCTTCTACATATTTAAATTTAATTTAGAAGGTGACATCACGATTGTTCAGCTAGAGTGTGAGAAATGCACAGTTCTCATATGAGCACTCTCTGTCTCTGCTATACTACTTTGAGTGAGATCTGTGTTCTCCTGTCTTTTGGTTATCCTTATGCTTTAAGGAAACATGCTTTTATGAGGCTGTTGCTGAAATCAGAAGTGTAAGTTCAGTCTTGCCTTATTAAGGGTTGGACTTTTGAGTTTTAGTTTGGTTTTTTTTGAAGCTGCCTTAGCAGCAGCAAATGGAAACTTCCCTGCTAATCAAGCAGCTGGTTCTACTCATTGGACTTTATTACCATTTAATTTTTGTCTCTCTAGTAGCCAAAACTACTTGGAAAGAAACAACTTTTACTAAAGCTTCACAAACTTTATTTAAGTTCTGAGTGACTCTTGAAATTAATTTCAGTTTTCCTACAATCTTTGGGAGTGTCTTCAAATGGTGTTTCTTCTGTTTGTAACTGTGAGGTGGGATCTGATGTGTGTTTGTCTCTACAGTGACCCAGCAATGAAGCAGTTTCTGCTCTACTTGGATGAGTCAAATGCTTTGGGAAAGAAGTTCATCATACAAGACCTGGATGAAACTCATGTCTTTGTATTAGCTGAGCTGGTCAACTTCCTCCAGGAGAGAGTGGGCGAGTTAATGGACCAGAACTCGTTTCCTATTACTCAGAAGTGAGAAAAACCAGAGAAATGAGATTGCTGCAAGTTTTGGAACAGTGAATTTCAATAGTTTGGGTTGTTGCTGTTTTAATAGATAACACTGTGGTATGTAAGTTCTACATAGAAGTGGCTACTATAGAAAATGCATCATTTTCATAGACAAAATAGTCTGGAATTGGATTTTGTTTCTCATTTTGAAAGTATGTGGTATCTTTATTAAAATACTTAAAATTATACACTTGAGGAGTTCCCCTGAGAACTTGATGCATGCTCTCTGGTTTTCCTTTAGGTTTTTATCTTGCAAGATGATATGACCCAAAAGGTAGAGTAGTGTTTCTGTATTGGAATGCTGTATGAGGTCCTCTGAAGTGTTATGTTCCTGTTTGTGATGGAATCTGATTATAGTGTGACTGATAGAAAGTAAAGAATATCTGTTGAAGTGTGATCTGTGCTTGGTGGAACATCTCTCTAAGTTGGAGGCATGGTCAGATACTGCTCTAACTTGATGGGTTTTATACAGCAGGATGAGAGTTGGTGTGTTTTGTTGTGTTGTTTGGGGTTGGGAGTGTTGGGTTTTTTGTGCCCCAAAATGCCCTATACTACTTGCCTACTTTTACCAAGGCTGTGCTCTCTGTGTTGTTCTCAGTTTGGGGAGTGGTGGTGGTAGTTTGGAGGGGAAGGAGGGGTATGGGGGTATTGGGACAACAAAATCCATTGCCCTAGATCATCATAAATTAAAGGGGTAACAGGAACAGGAGACCAGTCCTATAGGTATAATTACTTGTATTTTTTCACTGAAGCTGATAGTCACAATAAGGTATGTGATCAGACTCCCATGCTCTACCTAACAAACAAGAAAGCTGGGTTTGGCTTTTTGGTTATGGGTTTTTTTTAAATTCAGCTTAGTTCTTTCTCCCCTGTTGCCTTTTACTGCAAAGAAAAAACTTTGTAGTGTCATGGTTTGGTTGATTGGGTTTTTTTACACTGTATTTGTAACTTTAGCTCAGACACTGGCTTGGTTTTTCAGGCCTACTCATGTACATCTGATAGATGCCACCATTTTGTCTTTGAGGAAAAGAACAAGTGTGAAGAGAGAGGCTTTATAAGGAACAGTTTTCCTTACTGACTCTCCTGCTGCTTGTTTCTCGTGTCCAGCAGATATCAGATTGATTGGTGGGTTTGTCCTTGCTTTTTGTTCAGATTGGTTTTTTTGGTTTTTTTTTTTTTTTTTTCCTTAAGGAATAGGGAATCTTCAGGAGAAAGTTTCACCAGATGTTTTTACTCAAAAAGCTTTCCAAAGAAAGTTCTGTAGTATTGTGTCTATTCAGGCTTGTGGGTGAGCAAATAGCCCTGTAAAACTTAACTTCATGTCATTTCTGGTACCTTCCCTTTTCTCTGGCTGTATGGAACAATGAGTTTTGGTCCAAGTTGTTTAATCTCTTTCTTTTGCAAGTGGGTGCTTCCCTGGTCATGTAGATTAAGAACCAGCTATATGTCTTTACCTGAATAAGAAGTTTAAATCTTACTTATAAATTGTTTATGGTTCCTTACCTCTTTCTTGAGATTGATCTCAAGAGACTGATCAAACATTGACCTCATAACTGTTATTTTGTGGAAGATTATTGGGTGCTCTTTTACTGGAGAAATAATCAGTTGTTTTAAGATAGCTTAGTACAATTTATTTAGAAGTGCTTGTTTCTTTCTTTGGAATCCTAGTTTATTTTCCATCCAGATTCTGCCAAAAGGTAATAAATAATCCGTCACTCTCTCTTCAAATTACAGCATTTGAAAAGTCATGTTTAGAATTCCACATGTTAAGCTTCTCTGTATTTAGCATGTCTAGTGCTCCATTTCTATTGTGACTTTACTTTTCAGTCTATAATAAACTTCTTGCAGTTCTTGTCTTTTTCTCCTGGTTAATTGTACAGCTTTGCTGCTGCATTCCGTGTTTTAGCTTATATTTACAACTGATAAATGGCTTATATAATACAGAGGGATAGAAGTTCCAAACTGTATAAACTAAACAGTTAGGCATGCATTCTTATACCTCTCTGCTTGCAATTTGGTTTTTTTGAGTGAATAAGTTCATGGTCTTTTAACTTCTAAACCTGTCAATCCTTTTGATCCTTAACATAACAAGGTGTAACCAATTCTGTGCTGGAAGAATAAACAAAAGATGTAAAGATGTGAGTTGATATCATATGTAGTCTAAGGAGATGAGTTCACTGTAGTTCCTAGGGAAAAAAGGGATCTTGAATCAGGCAGTATGGTAAAGGAAAACCAATGAGGAAAATTTTAGAACTTGAGTATGCATATGAATTTAAAAAGCAAACAAAATACCCAAGCAAGTGTTTCTGGGATTTGAATAAACTTGGACCTCTGAAAGATGTTGATTGGTTTTAAATGCATGTAGTCCTGGAGCTTACCTGCTTTAACAACAACAAAAATATTTGCCCAGGTGGGAGAAAAGTAGATCCTAGTGTTAAAAATATCCATATATTTTGAGATAATCAGCATTTACATGTACAGATTTTAAATGTTTGTGCTGGTTTTCATTCAGGTGTGAAATACTATTGGTGAATACAGCTTGGAATGAAACACTGTGTGAAAGATACATTTGAGAATAAAAGCTTTAGGAGATCTGTTTAAATATATCCATGCTTTGATAATAGAGTTGATCGGGTGAGAAAATCGGCTCTCACCGTATTTGGAATATTGTATGTTCGTTTCATGTTTGTATCCATAACTAATAAGTTCACTTTTTTGCTAATATCTAACAAAGAACTAAAGTGTTCTCAGGTCCTGCTTGAGCAGCAAAAGTAGAACTTGAATGACAGACTTGTTGCAGCTTCTAAAAGCACCAAATTTTATCTTGAAGGGCTTTCACTGCTCACTTTTTACTTTCGGTTTGAGTTGAAAGCATTTTATGTTCTGAAGAAGAGCACGATAGTACAATTACATAAAAGACACTTGAACTTCAGCTATTACTCGGTACTTACTTATACTTAGATCTAAATGAGATTGCAAGTTCATTTGTTAGCATTTTGTGATGTAAGCAGTTGCTCTTGTGTAGTTATTGTAACTTGAACATGCTCATAAATTATCCTTTTGTTAACGAGTGCAGAAGCTAGAGTTGTATTTGACAGAAAGATGAGACAGATCTCTAAAGCAAGGTAAGAGAATTTGAATAACTCAAAATGTTACATGGGAAGAGAGGGATGGAAACTGAAAATGGAGCTTCCTAGTGAAATAAAGAATTATTTTATTATTTTTAATGGGTAAAAATATTACAAATATTCCACATTTAGAAAAAAAATGTGATTTTTATTGAAGTTAAAAGCCTGCGATTTATCCTATTTCTTTTTTATTAAAGATTATACTATTGGGCATTTTTGATTTTTTGTTCCACGCCTCAGATTTTTTTAAAAATTTATTAATGACCTTCAAAGAAAGCTGTGTAAAAAACAAGTCTAAATGCTGTCACATATTTAGATAGTTTTATAAATTGTGGGATAAGCCAGTTCTGGAGAGGGGATTATTTTAGTGTGGGGGTTAGCAGCACAATGAATATGACCCTGGTTGGTCAGGATAGATAGGGGTTGTAATGACTTGGTTTGCTTGTGACCAATGCCTGAGTCTCCTTCCTTCTCTCTTGTACAACAACTAGCCCAAGAAGAATAATTGTCCAGTGCAGTAAAGGAGGAAATAACCAACAATCACTAGAGAGAATGGATGTGTCCTCAAGAAAAAACATATAGAATGCTTTAGGAAATTCTACATTTTACCTGAGAGAACCAGACTGAGTGGATTTGACTCTATGTCTAAACTGCCTGTGTTTCACAAAAAAGTAGGCATCTGAACCCATTTGAATGATGGTGGTTTTATTTATTTGTTTAATGTACTTATAATAATAATAGGGGGACTTGGGGGTTTGTTTTTGATTTTTGGTTTTTGTCACTTAGTGGTGACAGCTACATGGCTGTCTGATGTGCTGTACTAAACCTCCTCCAAGTGCTATTGTACATTAAGAAATCCTATTTTACAGTCTTTCCAGGTTTGTAGGGTTAAAAAGCATATGCATTCAAAAGCATATCCTCTGATTCCTTTTTTTTTTCCTAATGTGCCATAACAACAGATTTTACAGTTTTTTCTCACTCAACTCTGCAGGGCCACCTCCTGTGTGTGAGAACAATCCAGAGAACATGTATTTTATGCATTAACAGGATTGTTTACTGTGAGCTGAAGTAAACAAGATTGTTTACTGTGAATTGAAGATAATGGTATTTCATGGTATCATTAAATTACTTAACCTTTCTTAGTTGCATCTTCACCATAAAAATTCAGTCTGCTCCTAGGCTGAGCTTGCAAAAGTAGGGCACTAAAAATCATATATAAATGTGTACATATACATGTATATCTATATATATATCAACCACGTTTTAATCTTATAAACCAACACAATGAGAGGTATGTTTTGCTCTTAAAATCAAACAGTTGGCCATTGAAGAAAACAGTAAGCTTTCATAAAATTTTTTTTTGCAGTTCCAAATTCCATAAAAATTTCCACGCTGGCTCCTTGATTGTCCCACAAATGATCCCGTTGAAGCTGGTGGTGGTTACTGTGAAAGGAGTGCATCACTCAGTATGTTAGAATTGGGTGTTTGTTGTGTAATTTATACTGGGGTAAGGCCTATATGTGCTATGCAAAATCAAGGACTCAAAATAAGTTGACGTTCACAGTGATAGAAGAACAATTTCTTCCTAAACTAAGTCATGTTTGGGTTTATGACCTAGCAGCTAATCAGAAATGTAAACAATAGGATATCTGATATAAATTTTATGTGGACCTGTTTTTTTTTCCTAAATGTAGAATATTTGTACTATTTTACCCATCTTTTTTTCATATAAAAAGATTTTCAGGACTGAAGAGCTGACTAGGTGAAGGCAGACCAGTAAGGGGAGCTCTTGCCAATATTTTAAGCTGCTTTAAAAAATGCTGTTGCAGCCTGGGCAATGGTGGGTCAGAGACTTAGCGTGCTTTGGAACATCAGATATGCTTTCAGCTAGAGATGCACATTCATCTTTAAAGGATCCTTGAAAAAGATATTCACTGTTGGAGATTTTGGAACATTTTTAGCTCAGAAATTTCTTAGCTGTTTAGCTATCCAATGTTTCCTCTCTAAGCATAGGTACACAGCCATGTTACATTAAAATGGTGAGTCTGAAATGCAGTCTTCCCATCAGATGTTACTGCTAGGTCTATGTATCTCCACACCATGAGCCTGCTTTTGAAGTTACTTCATATGAAGTTTCATAATTTTTATAAAGTGAGTGTAAATCAAAAGAAGTCATTGTTAAGAAGTAAGATCTATGATTTTTTCCTCTTTATTTCCTCATAATACAAACTGCATGTGAATCACGTGCATCATACTGTGTGGAAGACCATACAACATTCAATCTTATTATATTTAAGTCTGCTCTGGGATTTGTGCATCTTTATCCCTACAGTGTTACTCATAGTGAATGGAAATGAGACATGCAGAAAGTTTTTCCCTCATTGGCCCCCAAATGTGTGGCTTTATTGGTTTACACATATGTAATGGTAAAACTCAGTACATTTTCTAACCAAGCAAAAAACTACAACACCTACCAATTAAGTTTTAGTATGAAGTTCAAATGCCCCTAAGACTTTGAATATTAGGGATTGTATTTTTCATAGAGACTGAAAAAGTAATTTTCTCACTTCTGATTTGCTTAGCACTAAAAAAAAAGATTAAGACTAGAAACATACTATAAAATTTCTGCCCAGTAAAAAAAAAATTTAAAGTGAAAATTTTAGAGCATTACTACTAGCTTTTAGCTTTTTTTTGCTTCAGCAGTTCTGGGTGTTAGTAACAAGAAGTGTAAGGTTCCTGGAAGAAGTCTTAAGATTCATAATACCCATGCAGGAATGTGCATGAACCCACCAAAGAAAACCCGTCCAAGACCAAAACTGACAGATAATTGATTAGCCACATAACTAGCCCCTCAGGAAAGAGACAGCAAGCAAAATTTCTGGATGACTACAGATTGAAGGAGTTGGCTGTCAGAGCTGTACAGCTGTTCATTTTTCTATTACTGAAACGATGGATCTATTACAGATCCAGCTGTAAATCGCAGGATGTGTAGAGCGATGGCTACCCTTGCAGCTGTGAAGATCTCACTTGCAGATGAGATAGTATTGCACTGCAACATTGCAGTGTTGGCATAGCTCGTACACTGTCAGTAGAGAGATGTATGCACACCAAGCAAATGATCTCTCACCATTTCGTGTGTTGTGCTCCTGATGTATCAAAGCTAGAGGGGGTGAGGCAAAAAAGAAAAATGGGAGGAAAGAGGAGGAAGAGTATTTGAAGCTTGTAGCTATTATTTCCTGTTAATTCTGAAATTGAACAAGATCAGAAGGAGCATAAGGATAAAAAAATTACTTGCAATTAACTAGATCTTAATTGGTTTACAAAAGGTTCTGTGTTTATCTAACCGAAGACCAAGCTTTCTTAATATTACATGTACTGTTGTACTTTGCTCTGTCCTGAATGGGACCACTTTTCTCTGTGGAATGATAGTGTAGTTTTACTTCCTCTTAATCTCTTCATTCTCCTACACTGGCAAGTATGTGTGTAAGACATATTTTGCATGTGTATGTCTTAGGTATATCATTAGATATACAGGTATTCCAGGAGCTAGAGTTTCAGCAGAAGTGAGTAACCCTGGAATAATGACAACCTTCTGTATCATCAACCAGCTTGAAATTAAAATATGAAAGAAAAATTTCTCTTCAGCTGCAAAATGAAGCATGTTCCCTGTATTTGATTTCACTTCTGGTCTAAACAGAGACTAATTTTATCTTACAATTTTTGAAAAGTTATAAAATCATTATAAAACTGAAGAAAAAATAAGCCTGGTTTCTTAATGAATATTTGAAATCAATATTGTTAAGCACAACCACATCAAGGCCAATGTAATAAAGGACTGTGACAGTTTCTGGTGTTGGTCAGGCTGCCTTTTGGGCAGAGGGAGCTGTAAATAGCATTTGGGAGGAGCTGTAGAGGAGGGATGAGGAGTGGGCAAAGCTAAGCATCTGACCAAATCTGTCAGGACTAGGGAACCTAAAGTCTTGGAAATGTTTCCCCTTTTGGCTTTGAATAGGTTTTTTTAAAGCTATTTCGGGTTGTTTAGCCTGCTGTGTGACAGCAGGAGCCAGAAGGAGCTGTAGGGAGTGGGAAGGAACAATTCTGAGGGTGGATGTGTGTTTCAGAAGGTGGTTCCCAAAGTAGTCTGCTGCAAGTATGAAAAACTAGACCAAATCGAGACTGTCTTTTCAATGTGCAGTCATTCTAGCTCATTTTTAACTATAAAACAAAAGAAACTGTGAAGGTCCTATTAAAAAACTTCCATTGTTTGACTTGGTAGCTATGAGAAACAGCCCACTACACCTCTAAATTTGAAAGGATGCTTTCATGTAATGCAATTTTTCATTGTCATCGTAGTTACACGAATATCATAACCAAAGCAAGTCATAGAAACAAATAGAGAAGACTTTGAACATAGCCTACCTAGACTTTACCTAAAGTCTTTGACACCATTTCCCACTGCATTCTCCTGGAGAAACTGGCTGCTCATGGTTTGGCCTGGTGCTGTTTGCTGGGTAAAAAGCTGGCTGGATGGCAGGGCCCAGAGAGAGGTGGTGAATGGTGCTGCATCCAGCTGCTGGCCCATCACTTGTGGTGTTCCTCTAGGCTGAGGTTTAGGTTCGATATTAGGAAAAATTTCTTCACCAAAAGGTTGGTCATGCACTGGAACAGGTTGCCCAGGGAAGTGGTGGAATCACCAGCCCTGGAAGTGTTCAAATGGCATGTGGGTATGGAACGTGGGGATATGGTCTAATGGTTACCACAGCAGTGCTGGGTTAACAGCTGGGCTTGGTCATCTTAGAGGTCTTTTCCAAACTTAATGATTCTACAGCATGCTTACTCTGTGGGAGAAAGAGACCTTTCCTTGCCCAACAATAGTTCTTAAAATTTAGGGAGGAAAGGGATTTTGCAGTCCTTACACTGAGTGGCATTACTTTAAGGTGGGGGTCTCAAGGGGCAGCAAATATAGAAAATTGGAGTGCTAATAAGGATAACCAGACCTTTCACATCTAGAATTTATTTTTGTGTCCTTCTGACACTAGGATTAAAAGAATCAGCAAAATCCCTAATCAGATATTCATGAGAGTAAGGAGTGTTTCTTAAATCATTTTGTTTGGGCACAGAGCTGCCTTGTTTAATTGTATTATACTTTGCTAAAACCATTAAAAATGCAAAAAGTCATCATATTCTTGCAGTGTATTTTTCTACTCTTAAATCTAGGTTGAAATGTGGGGTTTTTCCAGTGGAATAAATGGACTTAAATATTTGGTCATGTTCCTACCCACAATAATGCAGGCATAATGCTGGGTTTGATTTGGTTTTGTTTTTTGTTTTTTGTTTTTTTTTTTTTAAGAATTAACATTTGATTTTGCAACAGTCTCTGTATTTGTCATATCTTATAAAATGGAAGTTGATAGTACAGAGAATATTAATTTGGGACTCTGGTGCTAAACTGTGCTTAAGACCTTGAATATTTTGATGGCTTTTCTCTTATTTCATATTTTTCAAGAATTCTGTCTTTTTTTGGTATTTGAATATTATCTGCATTGAATTTGGGGGGGGGGGCAGGGAATGAAGAAAAGGATTGCTTAATCTTTGCTGTGCTGTCCATTTACTTGAACTGCTCATGAGACCACACTTGGAAATAAGAGATTTTGAAGAAATTATATATGGCATGGGTCTCTGTAGATTTAAGCTGAAAAAGATATAAATTTATATCTCAGCCATTAAGGCACTTATCTGAAAAGCCTAGGGACCTTGGAAGTATTTCCACCAGCTGCTATTTGTTTTAATATTCTAATGTGCTCTTTGCTGAGAAAGTTATATTAATTGATCTTTTTTATATTGTAGACATATTCAAAGGGCTCACTTTGAACTAGGGTTTCATAATGCTAAACTTCTTGTGAAGTGCTTAAAAAGGGAGCCTAACCTGATGCAGTAAGTGAAATAGGCAAAATTACTCTGTTTAATAGAGTAACACACAGATAGTCATGTCTATTTCTCCTGCCCTTCCTTAGTACCCATTTCAAGTTTAGTTTACCATTCTTCAGTGTAATTGATCACTACTGTATGGACCAGCACAATATTTTTCATATTCCAGCACTTTCACTGAAATTCAGGGAGTATTAGCTTCTTTCATGATGTCATCAAATACCTTATAGGTATTCATTCTCTTGCTGACTGACAAATGCAGATTTTTCTCCTACTCTCTTTACACTTGATGCCTTCAGTTTAAAATGTTCAAGTCCTTCAGTTCATGACTTTGTACTATCATATTTAATCCTAATTTTTTTAGTGGTCTGCTTCTGGGGGTCATCCATTGTTTTCTGAATGATATACCTATTTTGAGTCTAGGCTGTATTGTTGATCTTCAAGTTTATGTGATCAGCAAATTTTATTAGCACACTCACGTTTTTGTTTTAAGGTCACCTAACAAAAATATTTAAAAGGTCAGAATCATGACTAATTCTTCAGGGACTCCATTTATTGTATCTCCTCAGTCTGTTTTCTTTGGAGCACCATCCACTGCCACACTTAACTAGTTCCAATCCCTTGCCATCTGTACGAATCCTCATCTATTCAGTTATTACCTTGTGTGGCATAATCTGAAATACTGTGTAAAGCTTAAAAAAAAAAAAAAAAAAAAAAAAAAAAAAAACCAACTCACATTTGAATACATTTCCCTTGTTTAGCGCTGCAGTGTTTTGACCCTGGCTGGATGCCAGCCACTCACCAAAGCCATTCTATCACACCCCTCCACAACTGGACATGGGAGAGAAAAGAGTTCATGGGCTGCGGTAAGGACAGAGAGAGATTACTCACCAAATACTGTCAAGGGCAAAACAGATTTGAATTAGAGATAGTAACTGAATTTATTACTAACAAAATCAGGGCAGGATAATGAAAAGTAAAATAAGATCTTAAAAACACCTTTCCCCCCCACCTCTCCCTCCTTGCCAGCTTCACCTCCTTCCCCTCAACAGTGCAGGGAGACAAGGAATGGGGGTTCTGGTCAGTTCATCACAGTATGTTTCTCCCACTGCTCAGGGAGAAGAGTCCTTCCTCTGCTCCAGTGTGGGGTCCCTCCCACAGGAGACAGTTCTCCATGAACTTCTCCAGCATGAGTCCATCCCACTGGTAACAGTCCTCCCCAAACTGCTGCAATGTGGGTCACTTCCATGGGGTGCACTCCTTCAGGCACAGCCTAGGCCCCCAAAAGGATTGCAAATCCTACCAGGAATTCTGCTCCAGTGTGGACCCCTCTCTCCAAGGATCTGCAGGTTCTGTTTTCCCTGTTCAGGTCTTGAAGACGGGGGAAAAAATATATATGGATGGTTGGAGCTGCTTCCACAACAAAAATGAAGCAGGAGGAAGCTGGAGTGAACAGCCAGGCAACTGGAGGGCTTGGTCAATCCTCATTCAGCCTGGGCATTCCCTCAGGTATAGAGGAAATCCTTGGTCTGTTGGGGAATCTGCCCAGGTAAGCTGACTTGTTTCTCTTTCTCTGATGTGTTCCTTTGCGGTGGAGGAAAATTCAAGGTGAGGTAGATCAAAAGGAAATGCCTTTTGGAATCAGCTGAGCATATAAAACTAACAAAAATGGGTTAAGTTTACATGTGGAAGGAGTGAATAGATTTGCATGTGAAAAAAGGGAGCAAGTTTGCATATGAAACTAATGCATTAAAAATGGGACTGTCATTCATGCTGTAAATCCAGACAGAAGTGAAGGAGGAAAGTAGAATAATGGAGGCATCTACAAAAGCAGCTTTTGCATTGTAACACAAGACACTTCAGTACCTACCTGTGAAGGTAGTGTTCTGCCAGGTGAATTCTATGTGCCTTTTTCTTTTTTTTACAACCTATAAGGGAAAGTTTTCTATTTCTTTTAATTTAGGACATTTTGGTAATTCTCTGCTTCCATTTATTTCCAGAAGGACTGAAAAACTGGAGTGAAATAAAGACATACCTTGATTTTAGTTTTAGGCTTCTTGATTCTATAGCATACATAGTTGAATGGAGCTTGTTGAACTCAAAGGTACTGCTAAATTTTTATAATAGTGAGGCTTGTGTGGATTTAATCACATGCCAATACTAAACACTATTTTGCTTACCTGCTGATGATTACATCTGAAAGATGCAAGCACTTTTTTGTTGTTTGTGTATAAATAGGTAACTGATTTTTGTTATTCCATAGTTACCTGGATTTAGTAGATCTGCATCTTAAATGAAACTGTCTTTAGGACGGGATTAGCTATGAAGAGCTGCATCCCAAATGATAGTGAAAAAAACCTAAGCAAACCAAAAAATCAAACCCTGAACCAACAAACAAAAAAGCTCCATGTTAAACTAATGGATTTAAGAGGATCTTAACAATAATGCTTACATTTGATTTTTCAGATGTACTTTCCCTTTCTCATGAATCCTATGAGAAACTTCTAGGAAGTGTTTGTATTCTTGAATAACCAACCACCTGTGGCTTTACATTTAATGAATATATGGAGAATTATTGGCTCACCAGTTCTGGGAACACAATGCCCATGGAAATCACAGTTCTGTTCTTTGCAGCGCTAATGTTGCTTTGATTTGGAAGGCAACCAAGTCCTGTGCTTTGTTTTCTGTCCTAACATTACCCAAGTTGTACAAGTGAGCATGAACAGAGCGAGCTTGTGAAAGGTGAAGAAATCATGAAAACTGAAATAAAATAGGAAGAAAGTGTCTGCAATAAAAAACATTTAAAGTAAGAGAGTACAAATATTTTACCTGACAAGAAAAATATCTGAGGTGTGCTATTGGGCAGAACAAGGAAAGTGAGTTGAAGATTGTTTTTCTCATGTTTTTTTTTAAATTAAAAACAAAAAGACATTCAAAAAGGTTTGCATAGTTGCTTGTAGACAAATGGGATTTATCATCTGACTTCATGAAGGGTCATTACTAGCTTTTTTAATGGTGTCTGCCTTTAAAAATAAAGGAGATATTACAAGAAAGTCATTCTGAAAAAGAGGCCAGCCTTTGGTTCCTTAGAGGGTTGTGAATATGGAATTAATGGATTACAGAAATGGACAGATATTAAAGTAGCTGCCAACTCTCAAAGCTGGGTAAAAAGTATAGGCCTGGTTATGATTGAAACAGAGCCGAGTTCCTTCTGAAAGAACATGTCTATTTGCCAATGACCTTAAATTCACAATATTCCAATAACAAAAAATAATTTACAAGCTCTTCTGTGCAGTTACTTGACTGATCTTTATTATCCAGTCAAGTTGGCTAAGTAAATAAGCTTTTCTTTAGGTCAGTAATACCAAGAACCTAGCAGAACCAGAGCATACAAACAAACAAACAAACAAAATTTTAGGTTTTAGGCTTTCTAATAAAATTAACAATGGTGCAGGAGATTATGATTTTGATAACATGATTTTAGGTTAATGTTTCTATTAATTTGTATTGCTGAAATTGCATTAAATGTTGCAGTTGGATTATTGAAATGTTTATATGGTTAGCACCATAATCTAATGAACTGGTACTTTAGGTCAGACATAGTAGACTGGAGGAGGAAGGGATAAGTAGGCTAGTGAAGGAAAAGGTTGTCTGTTTTCTTTGGGTTTTATATGTTTTGTATATATCTTCAAAAAATATTGTCAAGTGTGAATTAAGTATGCTTTAAAATGCCCTATTATCCTGGAGAAGTACCTTTAGCCACAGTAAAAAAAAGGTTCAAAAAAGTACAAAGTATCTTCACAAACCTGATGCTATATAGTAGTGGTATTTTCCCAAGTGCCATCTCCTGTTGCATTTATAGAGCAACAGTCTCCCGTAGGCAAGTTACAAGACCACCTATAAATAGTAGGGATTTTAACTTCCATTTTCACTTTGGAAGATGAGGCCTTGTCATATCTGTAAGGATACTCCTGGGTTCCACTCAGATTATGGACTTCATCTGAGATTGCTGTAACTTCCCTTCTGCACATGGAGGAATGCTGTAGTCTACCCCCAGCACGGAAAAAGATCTTGTTGATTGACACATGCAGATGAAAAAGATGGGGAATTGTTCCTCTGTTGCAAGGTTTTAATACCTGAAGTATCTGGTTCTAGTTCCTGGGACTCTTGTGCATCTATGTAAACTCAATTTTGGAAAACAAATGTGTTACGTTGATAGAGTGAGACAGAGCAATCGTTTTCCATGTATCTTCCTTGACTCCTGCAACGTATCAGTCAGTCATGGTCATAGTGTGTAGAGGCTGTTGAGCAACTAGTAAACACTTTTCTCTTGTGAATACGAAGCAGGCACACTGGTTCTAAAGCAGCTTCTAAAAGTTCTAATGCAACTCAGAGAAGCCACTAGTAGGCAACACTGTTGCACAATAGTTACTGTGCCAGGGGTGAAGAGGACAGGATTACGAAGGCGATTAAGCTACAGTGGGATTTCACAAACTTCTCTCAGATTTTTTTTTTGCTTTACTACCCAATTCTTATGACGGTCAGTAAACTAGGAATTTAGCTAAGACACAGATAGCTGAAGTTAGAGACAAGAATTGAGTGAACAGTGATTTCAATTATTCTGGCTCCTCAACATTTTTTACTGAAATATATGAAATATAAGCCTACCAGTGGTGGTGATGGCTGTCTAGTGAAGCTGTCCAGCAGGCAATACAGGGAAGAACCTGGTCTTAACAGCTCACCACTTGACAGCAACTCTGTAATGCACCCAGAAATGGAGCCTGACAGCTTTTTATTGCGCTTTAGCCATAGGACCTGTTAAGAGGTGTCCCAGAGTTTAGCTGTGTAGTGCAACTGAAAATCTTCAGTAAAAAGCAACATTTTTTTCTAAATGAGAATTTTATTAACAGACAAAATGTATACCCAACTCTAACACATTATCTCAGGCTTCAGTCTTCCAGATTTTTGCACACGTAGCTGGTTCTCTGGCACAATGTTTGGCCCCTTCTTGCTATAGGTTGTAAGATAAAAGCCTTATGGAGCTTTGAGGAATGGGGTGAAAAATATTTACCTTCTTAGTTTCTGAAATGGTGTAAGTTTTGATTACTAAAGCCAGCAGGGGATAGGGCTTTTCCACTTCCTGCTCCCCATGTACATTTCGTTGGATGGCTTTTCTAGAGCTGATAATTGCAGTTTGTTCGTGTTTCCTTAAACTACTGAGTGCTTCACACCTTTTATGTTCAGGCATTTTGTAGCTCGTTTCTGAAGAAAGTGAATGTGCACTGAATGTGATACCAGAATACAGCGTCAGTTTATTTTCACTGAGGCTCCCCCAGGTCTTGTAGTATTGGTATCTCTGGGTTGTATCCTGAATTTTCAGGTTTGAAGGATAAAGGCATTCTCTCCCACAAGACACCCCCTTTAGCCAATTCTGTGGGCATTATTTTCTGGGAGCAAAGGTTACGCTTAGCATGGAACACTGGCCAGCACAGTTAATTTTCGCTCGCTGTGGCGTTTGGTGTGAGTCAAAAATGCAGGAATACAGCGCTTGTGACTCTTGCAGGGAGAAGTGTGAAGTACACGATGGGGCTCCATGCCCCAGATATGGGCACCAACTTACTTTCCTTCTTTCTCATCCCCGAAGGCAGGAGGGGCAAGCCTTGGGACAACAAGATTTGTTGTCAAATCACGCCCGCTATTGTGACTTCTGTTCCAGCGGGCGGTGAGGGGCTGGGGGGCACAGGGACGTGCTGGCGGCTGTCTCCGCGCCAGACGAGCTGTTCCCACGCCGCGCTGCGGTGTGTCCCCGCCGTGGCCGTGTCCCGGCCGTGTCCCGCGGGCCGGGTTTGCAGGTCAGCCCGGCACCGGC